>JAFMSR010000015.1:35585142-35688636 GCA_022818135.1 Saxidomus purpurata
ACTAGAATCATTGACCAATTTTCATGAAAAATGGATATTAAATGTGGCCTCACAGGAGTGTCTTGTTTTCCATTCATTTGATGGTGACCTAGTTTTCGACCCCAGATGACCCAGATTTAGAGCTGTCATTGATTCAGTCAAAGGCATATCGTCGATATATCGATATCGGATTACAAATATCGACGATTCACCGATATATCAATATATCATTTATCTGTATTTCATTTTCATACATATCTGTATGTTTTTAGTAAAAAAACACCTTATGTACATGAACTCATATTGTGTTTTGTTTATAAATGTCCTCTGCATGTTTTTCTCTGATCATATTTTGCATATAAGTGCTATGAAATATGTAAATTATCAAATAAATACAAAACTGTGTATAAAATGTGGTTATTTATTTACTGGCCGCTATCCACATACACCATTACACCAAGCAAAACTCTTCAGTGACTAAAGTTACAATATGCAATCACTAGTTCACTTGACCAAGCTGAGTTCAAACTTAACTGAATATTAACAAGAATGACTAGTTCACTTGACTAGAGTAGAAAAAAAACACATAAATTTTACAGAAATAACATCAAATAACTATATGTATAGTTAAATAGGAATTGTAATAGTATTATAGTAATACTAGTTTATATATTTTATAATTTTTATTACTGTTTTGGTAATTTAACTGTCCATACAGAACAAGGATTTGTCAAACCATTGTTACATTTTTACTTAATAAAGTTAGAATAATTATTCATTTTTATTATTAAATATTTATATATTTATTTATTTATTTATTTATTTATTTATTTTATTTTGTAAATGTTAGGAATTATACATTTAAGATTGTAAAGATTATTTTATTGTTAAGTACTATTGATTTTACTGTGTTAATATAAACTTACAATTGGTGCTGGCACCGGCGTAGTTGATAGATGTTTCACCTTATCCCAATGTTTACGGTCAAGATGGGCTCTCAGATTTGTTGTATTGCCGCTAAATGGCATTGTCATACGACAAATCTTACATGCGACTAATTTTGGGTTCACCACCCCCTTGTCTTCAACGAACCCAAAATGTTCCCAAACGGGACTTTGCTTGGCATTTTTTGCTTTCTTTTTGTCAACAATTTTTATGTTGTCGGCCATTTTTACCGGTTGCTAAGATATGGGCACAGACTAAAATGTAGACATTAATGAATGATGACCTTCAGATCAAAGGCCAGTTGATTTAGTACTATCGGGTTTTTATTTTAAAATAGAATATACAAATTTTGATTGTTTTGTTTATATAAATTATAATGATTTCATTTTTAACACAAACAAATTTGTTGGATTCCGAAGTTCGAATACAGCCACCATATAGTAGTTGTCCATTAATTTGGGCATTAAATTAATGATTAAGTAGCGACGGCATAGTTTTAGACATGTCCTGTTGACAGGGCACTTGTTTCCGTTTATGTTTCGAGTAAATTTTCGTCATTCCTAGACCTTTTAATACTTAATGAAAGTATCGATTTTTTAAATTTTAAATCGATAATCGATCGACAAAAAAATATCAATGATACATCGATATCGCTTCTATCGATGACAGCTCTACCCAGATTCATACTTTATTTACAAAGCATTGTGACATTTTGTTCAATGTTAAATAAGACTGGATATTAAACATGGCCCCCTACAGTATTTACGAGGATTTCTATTATTTGACCATGCGACGCTAGTTTCTGAACACACTGTACCCATATTCAAACTTCAACTAGAAATCAGGAGTGTTAACAAGGTTTTTCTCTTGCTTTACCACATGACCTAGTTTTTTTATGCCAGATGACATAGCATAGAAATCATTGACAAAAACATTCTCACCATTTTCATGATGATGAGGTTGTAAATGTGATGTCTATGACACATTTTTTCTATGATTTGAGCTGGTGACCTAGTTTTTAACCCAAGGCAACCTTTATGCAAACTCTACCTAAACTTTATCAATTATACAATCATTTTGACAAATTTTCATGAAAATCCAATGAAAACTGCAGCTTCTTTTGCATACATAAGGCTAAGTGAGGACAGACGACACAATGACAGACAACGGCTATAAGAGATCACAATTGCTCGCCTTGAGCACAGGTAAACTGAAAAGAGAACAAGACAGAGATAACAAAACTATTGTTGGAATCAATGAATACTTCTCAAGCATTCTATCACTATGCACTTTCCCCTGGACATGCAGTTTGATTAAATTCTCTCCTGAAGTTTAACCCTAGACAAAAATGTTAACTAGGAACATTTGATGCACAACACAACAAAAGGTCCCTTAGTTTAAAAAGGCAGAGGAAATTTTAAATTTCTTTCTGTTCGAACATTTAAATGTGTTAGCAAGAAAACTTTAATATGAAGATGAAGACACATGATACAATGAAGGGTAATGAAGATGGAAGACACTTTGTAGGATTAAAGGTAAACAAGAGGGCCAAGATGGCCCTATATCGCTCACCTTGGTACAAGTCCACTTGCCTGGTGGAAGATCACTAGATAATGTTTAAAGTTTTCCTATATACGCCTTTGTAAAACAAATGATCCCCCCCCCGGGCAAGGTCAATTTTGACCCCAGGGGCATAATTTGAACAAACTTTAAAGAGGTCTACTAGGCAATGCTACATGCCAAATATCTAAGCTCTAGGCCTTGTGGTTTCAGAGAAGAAGATTTTTAAAGTTTTTACTATATATTCCTATGCAAAACTAAGTGACCCCCGGTGCGGGGTCAATTATGACCTGGGGGTCATAATTTGAACAATATTGGTAGAGGTCTACTAGCCAATGCTACATGCCAAATATCTAAGCTCTAGGCCTTGTGGTTTCAGAGAAGAAGATTTTTAAAGTTTTTACTATATAAGCCTATGTAAAACTAAGTGACCCCTGGTGCGGGGTCAATTTTGATCCGGGGCTCTTAATTTGAACAATCTTGGTACAGGTCTACTAGCCAATGCTACATGCCAAATATCTAAGCTCTAGGCCTTGTGGTTTCAGAGAAGAAGATTTTTTAAGTTTTTCCTATATATTCCTATGCAAAACTAAGTGACCCCCGGTGCGGGGTCAATTTTGACCCGGGGCTCATAATTTGAACAATATTGGTAGAGGTCCACTAGCCAATGCTACATGCCAAATATCTAAGCTCTAGGCCTTGTGGTTTCAGAGAAGAAGATTTTTAAAGGTTTTACTATATAAGCCTATGTAAAACTAAGTGACCCCCGGTGCGGGGTCAATTTTGACCCGGGGGTCATAATTTGAACAATCTTGGTAGAGGTCTACTAGATAATGCTACATGCCAAATATCTTAGCTCTAGGCCTTGTGGTTTCAGAGAAGAAGATTTTTTAAGTTTTCCCTATATATGCCTATGCAAAAGCTAAGGGCCCACCACGCGGGGTCAATTTTGACCGGGGGTCATAATTTGAATATTCTTGGTACAGGTCTACTAGACAATGCTACATGCCAAATGTCTAAGCTCTAGGCCTTGTGGTTTCAGAGAAGAAGATTTTTAAAGTTTTTCCTATTTTTTGCCATAGCAACCAGAGTTCTGCATGGAATGGAATTCTTTGAACAATTTTGGTAGAGCTTCATGCAAGGAACATTCCTGCATAGTTTTATCAACATTGGCCTAGAGGTTTCAGAGGAGATGTCATTTGAATCAAAATGTTGACGGACGACGGACAATCATCGATCAGAAAAGCTCACCCTGGCATAGCCAGGTGAGCTAAAAATATAAAAACACTTGGAAGGATTAAGAGCTCAAGAAGATGAAAACACTTTGTAGATTTAAAAGGTAATGGAGATGAAGACATTTGTAAGGATCAAAAGGAAATGAAGGCAAAGACACTTAGTTGGAATAAAAGGTACATGTAATGAAGATAGAAGACAATTGGTGAAATAAAAAGGTAAAGAAGATAAAAACACTTGGTAGGATTACCAGGTAATGAAGATGGAAGACACTTGGTAGGATTAAGAGCTCATGAAGATGAAAATACTCCGTAGATTTAAAAGGTAATGGAGATGAAGACATTTGGTAGGATTGAACGTTAAAGAGGAGACATGTGTAAGGATCAAAAGGAAATGAAGGCAAGACACTTGGTAGGATTAAGATCCCAAGAAGATGAAGAAACTTGACAGGGTTAAAAGGCAATGGAGATGAAGACACTAAGCAGGATTAAAAGGTACAGAAGATGGAGACACTTGGTAGGATTAAAAAGGTAATGGAGATGAAGCCACTTGGTAGAATTAAAAGGTAATGAAGATAAAGACACTTGGTAGGACCAAGATGTCATGAAAATGAAGTAATCTGATAGGATCAAAAGGTAATGAAGATGAAGACACTTGGTAGGATCAAAACGTAATGAAGATGAAGACACTTGGTTTGATTAAAAGGTCATTAAGGTGAAGCGACTTGGTAGAATTAAAACGTTAAAACGTAATTGAGATCAAGAAACTTGGTAGGATTATAAGGTAAGCCACTTGTTGGAATTAAAAGGTAATAGTAGGATTCATAGGTCATGAAGATGACGAACTTGTTAGGATCTAAAGCTAGTGAAGATGAAGATGCTTAGTAGGATCTAAAGGTAGTGAAAATGAAGCCACTTTGTAGGATCAAAAGGTAGTGAAGATGAAGTCACTTGGTAGGATCAAAAGGTTGTGAAAATGAAGCCACTTGGTAGGATCCAAAGGTAGTGAAGATGAAGATACTTGGTAGGAGCAAAAGGTAGTGAAAATGAAGCCACTTGGTAGGATCAAAAGGTAGTGAAAATGGAGCCACTTGATAGGATCAGAAGGTAGTGAAGATGAAGATGCCTGATAGGATCAGAAGGTAGTGAAGATGAAGATGCCTGATAGGAGCAAAAGGTAGTGAAGATGAAGATACTTGGTAGGAGCAAAAGGTAGTGAAAATGAAGCCACTTGGTAGGAGCAAAAGGTAGTGAAAATGAAGCCACTTGGTAGGATCCAAAGGTAGTGAAGATGAAGATGAAGATGCTTGATAGGATCAAAAGGTTATGAAGATGAAGATGCTTGGTAGGATCAAAAGGTAAAGAAAATGAAGCCACTTGGTAGGATCAAATGGTAGTGAAGACGAAGATGCTTGGTAGGATCCAAAGGTAGTGAAGATGAAGATGCTTGGTAGGATCAAAAGGTAATGAAGACGAAGATGCTTGGTAGGATCAAAAGGTAAAGAAAATGAAGCCACTTGGTAGGATCAAAAGGTAGTGAAGAAGAAGATGCTTGGTAGGATCCAAAGGTAGTGAACACGAAGATGCTTGGTAGGATCAAAAGGTAGTGAAGACGAAGATGCTTGGTAGGATCAAAAGGTAGTGAAGATGAAGATGCTTGGTAGGATCAAAAGGTAATGAAGACGAAGATGCTTGGTAGGATCAAAAGGTAGTGAAGATGAAGATGCTTGGTAGGATCCAAAGGTAGTGAAGATGAAGATGCTTGGTAGGATCAAAAGGTAGTGAAGACGAAGATGCTTGGTAGGATCCAAAGGTAGTGAAGATGAAGATGCTTGGTAGGATCAAAAGGTAGTGAAGATGAAGCCAAGATGAAAATGCTTGTTAGGATCCAAAGGTAGTGAAGATGAAGATGCTTGGTAGGATCCAAAGGTAGTGAAGACGAAGATGCTTGGTAGGATCAAAAGGTAGTGAAGATGAAGATGCTTGGTAGGAGCAAAAGGTAATGAAGACGAAGATGCTTGGTAGGATCAAAAGGTAGTGAAGATGAAGATGCTTGGTAGGATCAAAAGGTAATGAAGACGAAGATGCTTGGTAGGATCCAAAGGTAGTGAAGATGAAGATGCTTGGTAGGATCCAAAGGTAGTGAAGATGAAGATGCTTGGTAGGATCAAAAGGTAGTGAAGACGAAGATGTTTGGTAGGATCCAAAGGTAGTGAAGACGAAGATGCTTGGTAGGATCCAAAGGTAGTGAAGATGAAGATGCTTGGTAGGATCAAAAGGTAGTGAAGATGAAGATGCTTGGTAGGATCAAAAGGTAGTGAAGATGAAGATGCTTGGTAGGATCAAAAGGTAGTGAAAATGAAGCCAAGATGAAAATGCTTGTTAGGATCAAAACGTAGTGAAATGAAGCCACTTGGTAGGATCCAAAGGTAGTGAAAATGAAGCCACTTGGTAGGATCAAAAGGTAGTGAAGATGAAGATGCTTGGTAGGATTAAAAGGTCATGGAGATGAAGAAACTTGAAAGGATGAAAGATAATGAAGATGAAGACATTTGATAGGATTAAAACGTCTTGGGAGATGAAAACATTTGGTACGTTTCAATGGTTAAGGAGATGAAGACACTTTCTAGAATTGAAAGGTACTGAAGGCAAACACACTTGATAGGATAAAAAAGGAAATTAAGATGAAGACACTTGGTAGTATCAAAAGGTAATGGACATTAAGAAACTTGGTATGATAAAGTTAATGAAGGTGAAGCATTTGGTAGGTTTTAAAGGTAATGGACACGAAGACGCTTTGTAGGATTAAAATGTAATGGACATGAAGACACTTGGTCAGATTAAAAGGTAATCGAGATGAAGAAGCTTGGTAGGATTAAAAGGTAATGAAGGTGAAGACATTTGGTAGGATTAAAAGGTCAAGAAGATGAAGACATTTGGTAGGATTAAAAGGTCAAGAAGGTTAAGCCATTTGGTAAGATTAAAAGGTAATGAAGATTGTAGGATTTAATGTAAAGAAAATGAAGCATTTAGTAAAATCAAAAGGTAATTATGACACTTGACATGATTAAAAGGTAATGAAGGTGAAGACACTTGAAAGGATTAAATGGCAATGAAGATGAAGACACTTGCTAGGATTAAAAAATAAAATTCACAAGCACTCCACCCAAACATAAAAATCTACTACACTATGATTTATTATCAGGCATGGTGACAGAATGCACAACTCCTCTTTATAGAGAAGAATCCAATGAAACTCAGTGGTTGTTTAGAAAGGCCTAAAAAAAAAATAGTTGTGTTTCTGGTGGCATGGCCAAAAAAAAGAGGGTCGGTAGGTAGGGATTTTTTTTTTTTTTTTTTTTTTTGTGGGTATATGTATTGTTAGTTCTGCAAGTGGTGTTTGCTGCATATAATTGTTAACACCCCTTCACTTTTCATTTGTACATCTAAACTTGTTACTCATTTGACTATATTATAATAAAATAAATAATACATGAAATATACAAGATTAATCTGTGTTTTAAATTTATCTTCTTTCATATATAGATTATGAATTTATGTAAACCGACAACATTTTCATATTAAATCTTTATTTTCAAGTTTGTGTTTATATCTGACTATCATACATATCTTTTTTTACACTACTTAAAATATTATTCACAGAGACTAGGAAATGTTTTAAACAAGAACAGATTTTGGCTGAAATAATCTCAATTGAAGACTGACAAAGACAATCATGACAGCAAACTTTTGTTTGAGATTTGTTGTGTAAAAATTGTAATTTCAGGGGGTGGGGGTAAAAAAACGGGGTGTTTCAAATTGAAGGGTCATTGATTCTTCAGTCTTAAATGTTAAAGTTCAAAATCAAATTTTAAAGAGTAAAGGTGAGAATTTTTGGGGTTTAGCTATGGGCCATAGGGTTCTTATACTCTAGGGTTGCATATTATTTTTCTTTTTTGTCTTGCAGCTTGTAAGTTATATTTTCTAATACTTAAATTAGGTAGCTGCTAATCCCCAACCTAAGCTCCATCAGCTCAAAAATGAAAAATGTTTACATCGTTTCCCGTTTGTCATATATTTTCGCGACCTCGCATGTCCGTGACTTCCTTCAAATTTTCGCGATTTTTACCGCTTTTAATACAATGAAATTTGTTCTGTTCAGAGTAGTTTCAGGGGGCTTTAATTAAGGTTGTTTGAAACGAATTTAGGAAGATCATTGTATTATTTTATCTGTCTTTTTCATGAGGGATGGAGAGGCGCCGAATAATGCCCCCCATATATTCGTGTAGAATAAAAATCACGTCCAGAACAATATGCAAGTTAAACTTTAAACACGCAAGTCAGTATTTAAATATTGACAAAAAACAATGCAATTATCATAACTTTGTTGCGCTTACGTACGGCCGAGTTCAAAACGTTTTTAATGACACATGATTATCGGAGAACGGGTAATAATTAATTGTCTTTTGATCGCCCGAGGGCGTTTTGTGTTTCCGACAATCTGTGAATAACAATACACAGAGTCGTGTCAAGAACTTGTCACTGTCCACCACTCACTACTAATCCGTGTTACAAACACCGTAACAAAAATTCGCCGAGGTCTGTTATTTTCAGTTTCATGATTGTTTATTAATTATCACATTTGATAACGACCTAAACAGCGTCATGCTGTTTAACAGGTAGTGTCTTATTAGCTCCGCCTTCTTTCGTATGAATTAGCCACAGACGACGATCGATTTTTGACTGACGGCGAAATCGCCGAGACTTGTAATGACGCCGCTCCACCTACTTTCGTATGTTAGCCAACTGACGACGGTCAGTTTTTGATTGACACGGCAAAATTGCCGAGTCTCGTGACGCATAAGAGAAAATGCCCGCGGGTCAAATTGACAAACTGGACATTTTTTTGCGGGTCAAATAATGGTATTTTACGATTTTCAGGCACTGAAAACGTTAAAAAAACTTTACGGTCGGCGGCAAAAAATTACGGTCGGTCGGGCCACCGGAAACACAACTATTTTTTTTTTAGGCCAAATAGACTTGAATATGCTCATGTGGATGGCAGAATATTTTCAATGACAGATAGTTCAATAGAAATGTGTAAAGCGGAGAAGCAAATAATGAGAAATATAGAATAACACACTTGTTACAAACTGACACAATTACATAAAGATAGACAAACAATAAAAAGTGAATTGGGTATTACCATGTAATACGCAGTCCCCAAATGGATATATTGGACAAATTGAATTTAAAAAAACTAAAGAAAAAATGTTTATTGATAAGTTACAGAATAATGTTACTGAAAATCTCAAATTGAATTTTAATAATAAAGTTCGTTGAAATGTTAAAGAAAAAGTGTTTGTTGATCAGTTAAAGAAAATGTTATGAAAAATCTCAATTTAAATTTTAATAATGAATCTCGTTGGAAAGAAAATGTTATGGAATACTTCATTTTAGATATTTATAAAAGTGTTCGTTGATCAGTTAAAGAAAATGTTTGAAAAATCTCAATTTAGATTTTAATAATATATTTATATACCAAAAACATTGGTGAAGATGTTGACAGTAAATACGTTCGATAGTATTCTATCTTTAACAAAAAATTCAAAGTTAAAAAGGGACACAAATCTATCAAAAATCAAAACAGAGTTATGGAGATTGTTTCCTCAGGTGTAGATGTTGATGGTAAACATATATTTAGAGTTTCAAGTCAATACCTTATATAGTATTCAAGATATTTGAATTTACAAAAAAAAATTACCAAAAATTCTAAGTTAAAAAGGGGCATAAATCTGTCAACAATCAAAACAGAGTTATGGGAATTGTTTCCTCATGTGTATATGTTGATGGTAGACACATACTTTGAGTTTCAAGTCAATACCTTTGATAGTATTCAAGATATTTGAATTTAAAAAAAAACTTTAACCAAAAATTCTAAGTTAAAAAGGGGCATAAATCTGTCAAAAATAAAAACAGAGTTATGGGTATTGTTTCCTCAGGTGTAGATGTTGATGGTAGACACATACTTTGAGTTTCAAGTCAATACCTTTGATATTATTCGCCGACGCCGACACCGACGCGAGTGCAATAGCCTCCTTATTCTTCGAATAGTCGAGCTAAAAATGAAGTAACCTTGACAAACGCATTTTTTTTGGCGGTGTTTTTTTCAGTCCAAGCTGCTGAGGTGGCGGACTTCGGGAGGGGAATTTTAGTCATTTTGCCAGAAAAGGGACTTTTTGTGGAGAAATGTTCATATAGTTCAAGGCCTGTATGTGCTTTTTGTAGCATATTAAACCGGTGGTTTCTTTAGCCTTTTTTGATGTTTTCCCGAATTTGCATTTTTTTTTTCTTCAAATATTCCATTTAGATAGCTGCACAAATATTTTCAAATTTACACTATTTACACTGTTCCCTAAATTTTTGGTATAGTGTTCACAGTTTCACTGTTTTTAACCACTTCAGTTCTGTATGGAATGCCAAATCTACATATACTCAAATATTTGAAGAGGTCTTTAAATATTTGGAGAGCTCTTCAAATAATATTAGAGGTCTCAATTTCAATTAGAGATATCTCCAAATAATTATAGCGCGCAAAAATTGTAATAGAGAGGTCTTTAAATAATTGGAGAGCTCTCTAATTCAATTATTGATATCAAAAATTGATTTAAAGCACGCAATAAATGAATTGAAGACCTCTCCAATTCAATTGAAGATATCAAAAATTAAGGTGTATTTCAGCTGTTTTTAAGAGCTCTGTAATTGAATTGAAGAGGTCTCTAATTGATTTGAAGACCTCTGTAATTGTTTTATAGCGCGCTACAAATTAATTTATAGAGGTCTTGAATTCAATTAGAGACTTCTTTAAATCTATTTGAGCGCAGTGAAATTCAATTTTAGATATCTTGAAATCGATGTTAATACCTGCCAAATCTACATATACTGAAGTATTTACAGAGGTCTTTAAATATTTAGAGAGCTCTGAAAAATATTTGGAGACGTCTACAAATTAATTAAAGACATCAAAAATTCGCTTGTAGCGCGGTTTAAATCCATTGATTTAGAGACATCTATAATTCAATTGAAGAGGTCTCCAATTGAATTAGAGACCTCTATAATTGTTTTACAGCACGCAAGAAATGAATTAATGATATCAAAAATTTATTTAGAGAGGTCTCTTATTCATTTATACCGCGCTTCAATATAATCCATGTACAACCTTGAAATAGAGAGCTCTCAAATAAAACAATTGAAGCGCGGTACAATTCAATTATAGACCTCTCAAAATCAATTTTTGATATTATTAATTCATTTCTTGCGCGCTATAAAACAATTATAGAGGTCTACAATTTAAATGGAGACCTCTTCAATTGAATTATAGATGTCTCCAAATTAATGGATTTAAACCGCGCTACAAACGAATTTTTGATATCAAAAATTGATTTATAGACCTCAACAAATATTTTACAGAGCTCTCCAAATATTTGAAGACCTCTTCAAATAATTGAGTATATGTAAATTTGGTATGAATTAAAGACATCTAAAACTGAATTTCACCGCGCTCAAATTGATTTAGAGAGGTCTCTAATTGAATTCAAGACCTCTATAAATTAATTTGTAGCGCGCTATAAAACAATTACAGAGGTCTTCAAATCAATTAGAGACCTCTTCAATTCAATTACAGAGCTCTTAAAAACAGCTGAAATACACCTTAATTTTTGATATCTTCAATTGAATTGGAGAGGTCTTCAATTCATTTATTGCGCGCTTTAAATCAATTTTTGATATCAATAATTGAATTGGAGAGCTCTCCAATTATTTAAAGACCTCTTCAAATATTTGAGTATATGTAGATTTGGCGTTCCATAGTTCTGAACCTTACTTTTTTTTAAAAACTTATTAAAAACCGAGATAAAGGAAACAAAAAACACTTCCATGTTTTCATGTGTAACAGATTGGCATAAATTTGTTCGAGACCCCCCAATTTTTGTTAAGTCTTGCCTTGAATGCATTTAGGGTGGGTGCCTTAACTATACTTTCTGGGAGCTTATTCCAGGGATCCACCACTCTGTGACTAAAGGTACCCTGTTTCAGATTCGTTCTTACTCTCTTTTTGTACAGTTTTTGTGAATTACCTCTTGTGATGGTGTTTGAAAATTTGAATATCTTATTTTTGTCAATTTTATCTAAATTATTCATGATTTTATATACTTGTACCATGTCTGCTCTTTCTCTCCGATATTCAAGGGAAGGTAGTCCTAGAATTTTTAGCATATCTTGATACGAGTAATGTCTGTGGTTGTATAAATATACTGTATAAAAATGTAATAAAGAACAGTTTTAACATTCTCTCAACGCCTGTGTAGCGTGTAGGTTAGAGAAACATAAATTTTTACCTGGTTTGTTTGTGTTTTTTCACCTGTCCGTCTTCCCGCTGTTTTTAAATGGTGGATCTCTGACGTCATGAGCGCTCGGTGTACCAATAGTGTAGGTAAGAAGGCAAAAGGAAGCGTAAGGAGAAGTAAGGTAAAATAAAGGTGGATCGCTTGATCGGGAAAATCGTATGAAATCAGTTTAGATAAATCTATAGTATTACATTTAAGGAATATAAATTGAACAAAAAATGCTTTTAATCAAGGAGACTTTTAATGTTTCATTCATTTACCCTCGAGCCACCAGTTTCGTGGTATTAAGGAATCGGCAAACCATGAAACAAATATCAACTGAAATACATTTTCTCTATAAACACTAACAATTCAACTTATCTCTTTTAATCCTAAAATGTAAAATGTCAGTTAGAATGATCTTATGAGTAATTAAGAAATAATCTATGGCTTGAAGTGCTTTATCGAAATTGAAGCATTCCGCAGAGGTGATGTGCCTGGCGGAATAATTCACGAGGGCGAAGCACTCCAAGACATAGATTATTTCGATTCTTAAAAGCCGATGTTTTGAAAACTACCGGCGGTAATGTGTAAAACAGCATAAATAGTAGCTATTGGAATTCACTCCCCTATTCGGGCAACCATTCAAGATATCAAACGTAACTATATATATTATACTATATTATATTATTTTAATCATCTAATACATAAAATATAAAAAGAAATACCTGACTGACATTATGCAGAAGACGTCAGATTCAGAACCTAACAAAGCAGCCAATCGATTTCTTTTTTAAGGAAAACAAGGTGAGCGTAATCTAAGGCTTAAAAAATAATATTTAGGTTCTTAAACCAATCTTTTTCATGCGACTGATGTATTTATACTGACATTATTTCCATTTCTATATTTTATTTTTGCGCGGGAGTAAATTAGAAAAGTCTGAAGGAGCTACTTCCATGTCCGAAACTCCGCCTACTTTTCCGAGTGCTTTAATCATATTAATGCACTCGAATTGACTATAGAAATATACCGTATGCATATTAGAATGTGCAATATTGTCAACAGGCATGCATTCAAATTATATATGTAGATGTGGTGTATTTAGACTTTAGGGCAGCATTTGACAAGGTCCCCAACCAGCGTTTATTGTAAAAGGTACGGGGCTATGGGATACAGGGACAAAATGAAATTTACAAGTGGATTGAATATTTCTTACATAATCTTAAACAAAGGGTAATGGTGAATGGTGAAGCATCTAAATGGGCCCCAGTTGTCAGTGATGTACCTCAGGGAAGTGTGCATCAATGATATACCTGAAGCTATGACCTGTACAATGAGCCCTTTTGCTGATGACACAAAACTTTACAAAACCATTAATAGTAATGAAGGCATCCAGTCGCTGCAAGAAAGCATTGATAGAGCCACAGAATGGTCAAAATGACAGGAAATATGCTCTTCCCCGTTCCCAAAAGTAGGTCTCAACACCTTCGTGGCAACTCGCACAAAATAAAAAAGTGAGGTCACGGACTGAACTAAGGCCGGCTACCTTTAGTCAGAGGCTGGTTGATAAATGGAACAAATTACCAGATGAAGTAACAACTCAATTAACGCCTTTAAAAACAGACTGAACAAGAAATGGGAGGGGGGCCAGAGAAATTTTAGTAATGCAGTAGCAAATAGGTGCATACTGTAGTACGCTAGTAAATAGTGATGGATGAAAAGAGATGAAGGCAGTCGAAGCGTTCCATATAATCTTTACTTGAAGAAAAATCAAGGACAGTGTAGAAGAAAAGTTCAAATCAGTTATCATCTTTAGAGACATGGCCATTGAGCAAAGACGGTAAAGACGTGACAAGAGCGATAATACCAAAGCAAATGCAACAAAGGCAAATAATGAGGACCAAAAAGAAAGTTCTGATGACCATCAACAAGAATTGAAACAACTTTATTCAGTGAAGAGCCGAATGACAGACTCAACATGCAATATACTTTAGTGGGAGGCATACTTGAACAGATAAATACCTCAACATTTTGTCAAATTGTTGGTGTAAATCAACTTAAACTGGGATAAGGACAGTAACTCTAAAATACCAATTATATATATATTTATTAATATAAAATTATTTGTCGCGCAAGAAATAATAAGTAAGAGCGGTATCTCCAAAAATAGAAATGGTAGAGTTACTGCACTTTCTCTCATTAACGTCTATTACATTAATACATAGGGTATCAATTCCATCCTCCGTACACATTTCTAACATTTCTAAAGATAACAACTACAAAATTATTGAATCTAGAGTTACGAATCTTGTTCACTGCACTTTCTCCCATTGTTTTCTATCAATACATGACGTATCAGTTGATTCCCTCAAATTCCTTGTTAGTTACACTTTTCATTTGCCCTCTTCACTTCCAGTCATCTACCGATCTATAAACTATTAGTTGATTAGACGTACGGACTTGCACGGATGTATATATAGCTCATTTTGACACGTGACCATCAAGTGTTGTACACCTCTGTGTTCGTCTGGTCGAACAGAAGACAACGATACCTCAAATGAATAACAACTTTGGCGTCAGAATCGCAACAATCAATACAGAAGGAGGTAATATATAGCGCATATAGTGTGTATGTAAAGCGTATACAGGGTGCGCGGGAAATGGCACGGCGTGTGGCCATGTTGACAACAGGACGGGGACAACAAGTGTTGGGCATTACAGAGGTGAATTGCACGGCGTGTTGCCAAAGTGACAACTGGACATGGAGACAACAAAGTTTGGTGCTGGGCGTAACAAAAACAACAACAATTTGCACAAGAAAACCAACTTGTAAGACAAGACAATACGACGTACACAAGAGAGTCCTGTTCATTGCTGCGTCCTTAAGCCGTCCTCTACAACGTCCTTTAAAGGCTAGGTCACTCACATCCAGACCGTATTGGACGCGGGAGTGGTCTACTTTTGGACCCGAAAATAACTTTTCCAAGTCGAGTTTTGTAATACCACACTACCGCTGGAGTATAACCTAGCGAGTGCTCTAGGAAGCAATGGAACTGGTACCCCTACAAAAACGAGATATTGATGCAGTGTGAAACTTGTCGTGACCGGTTTTGTGATACCACTACCGCAGGAGGCTGGCACTACCCTTTACGAGATTATGAGGCAGGGGCTTGAGTATTGGGATACGTGTTTTACTGGTAAGAAACACAGGAACGATGATTAACCAGTCTACAAGCCCATCACAGCATATGGTAAAACAAAACTAGGCCTTGCTTTAACAAGAATGTTTGAATTTGCATATTAGGGACATTGATATAAAACCAAACATCCACTTGCTTCATTTGTACAACAGTACACATTGTTATATTTTCTTTCACTGAATGTCAGTCACATTTATTGAGTGGAATTCAATTTGTTGAGGACAATAATAGAAATATTTAATGATATTGACTTGACTAGATCCAATTCGATATTCGTAACTGTTTCAAATGAGATCTTCTTTAAAATATTTCAAAGCAGAAAACTATTACTAAAGTATTGTAGCATACATTTAACCTGTCACATTTAATTGGTACCCGTTACAAATTCATTCATGCGTGAAATTCAGAACAATCAACCATGATATAAACATTAAACGCACACAAATAGCGAATTTTACCCATACTTCCACACGAGTACACTTCTGTATTGCTGTAATATAAATCATAATAAAAACCAAGCGAGCCACTTTCAAGATCTTTAAAAGCTAACTTCAATATCAAGTCGCTTGCGTACGAAAGCCGAGAAAGGTCAAATAAAAAAACAAGAAAAAAGTTAACACGTTCGCACGAGAATACAACGCGTTCATACGAGAATTAAATGCGTACAAGTACGTGCAATAATTACGCGCACGTACGAGTCTATGTCAAAAAGTCTGCATGAAAATGGCTGCTATAGACAGGTGACCACTATATCAAGGTTTCCGCAATCATGGTTACAATTAGATAAAAATCGGAAACAAGACATCATTTTATATTGTTGACTTCTATTAGTTCTGATTCTTACAATCATTTTAATTTTGTTAATATATAAATATGCCTAAAAACTGACACGTTTATTCTGTCAAAATAATTGAGCACATATTTTTCAAAAATTGTTTAAATATAAAAATAAGCGCAGTTACTAAATAATTACAGGAAAATATCAATTTGTAAAACTAACGCCATTAAATATGGTGGTTAGCAAATTACCTAGATCATAGTTGAGAGTTTTATTCAAACTTTTTTCCGATAAGAAATCCCACATGAAGGTATCAAATAACTCCTTAAAATGACTTTATACAATGATTGAGATTGCTTGACATTTTGTTGATAATGATGTAATAAGATAATTCACACTATATGTGATGCAGTGGTTGTTATTGCGCAACTTTGGGTCATTTCAGCTGGCCGTTGACCGCGAATATGACAGTCATGCTATATATACAGGGTCATTCTATAGGGATTTGTCACACTATATACAGGTGACAAATGCAGATTGCAAATTTAAAATACAAATTTTAATATAAACATATAGTGTAGCGGTGCCGTATAACCGACATTTTCAATCATTTTCCGCAAATTCCTACCTAGATATTTTTGCTTATACATGTAGTTTGATTCTAGCCTTTAGTTTTATAGTTATGAATAAGTATGTCAAATTAAAAAAAAAATATTTTTTTCAACGGTAACTGAGAGCGAGCAGCTTTAAAGGTAATTTTGCCTTATAGTGTGTGTGCTCTAGTTAAGACAAATTTTCGATTTTGCATTGGTTATCATTACATAAAATAAATTATAAACTTGTTTGATAAACAACTTTCTTTCAAACCTTGTTTATCAGCTAATAAACAATACTTTGGAGTTCCGATGCGCATTTATAAACCGTTGGACATAATACTTTATAACTCAGCATCAGAACGACAAATCTATACTGATAGGCTAATAAAAGTTACTAGTACTTGAATTGCAAGGAAATAAAAGTTTAAAAATGATAGTGCGTAAAAGCAGCATGACTGACTGGAATATGTCAAGTCAACTTATGACATTATGATAAGCCGCATTTTGGTTATATTCAAGCGAGATGACGTGAACCTGTGTGCTTCAGATTAAACTTCCGTGCCTCCACGAAGAATAATAAACCATAACAGGCTGAACAATGTCAAATACGAATGTGCGTTGTACATGCCTTTATAATAGTGCGTCTCAAATTTTCTAAAGATTTCGTATCTGGTTACCCATTTGGTATATTATCAGCCCAGATGACCATGATAAACTAGACAATTATCCAATTATATAGTGTAGCATTTGTTTTAGTTTTACACTTGTCAAAATAAGCAGGTAGAGACTGCTAGTTAAGGTATTTGACAAAAAATCTGTTTTTTGTTGGTACATGTAAAGTTTTGAAAACCGGAAGAACAAATTTTGTTCTTTTTTCATAGTAGAAACTTTGATGATCATTACAGACATGATATTTTAACTTGTGCGGATAAATATTGCAAATCCTTGAAAATTCAACAGAAACGATCTACGGATTAGTTTAATTTAAATATCGTGAAATTTTAACGGAAATGATATGATCAGCGGATAACGTTAATTTCAAGTTTGTGAAATTTTAACAGAAACGCTGTGATCTGCGGATTAGATTAATTTCAAGTTAAAAATTTGTGAAAATTTAACAGAAACAATATGATCTGCGGATTAGTTAAATCGGACTGAGTATAGTAAGATGAGTCATCTTTTACATGTAAGTAGCATAAGGATAAGTATATTTACTGTAAGTTGTAGAAAGCATTGACAACGGTTACTTTATACTTCATAGTATTTTAGACTAATGGAAAATGAATTTGGGTTTCATTTTTGTAATAAAGTCCATCATAAAAGCATACAATTTAATGCGTATGTTAAGGCATTTTTTATCCCCCCCCGCCCGCCCCCTCAACGTACCACTTATGCGAGGCATTGTACGCCCACCCCACACCCTCTTGGACAATGGAGGTATTTTCCTTAAAACTCAAGCCCTTGGACAAACCATCTCAAAAAGACCCCTTAGGCTTTTTTTATTTTTCGGTATCATTATATATTTCGGCGTGTGAAAGACTTTTCTTATAAAAGAATGCAAGTAATAAAATGGTAAACGAAAATCACATTGATACAGGCTAAGACTTCATTTAAAAGTACAAACACACAAAAAATATGCAGTATGCTTTCTTTAACAAACACAAAAACACAATGCAACACAGAGAGGGAATGTGAATGCCTTTATTTCCATTGTGGTCTTTTTGTTAAAGTTGACATGGCCCATTGAGGTACAACATTACTCTAAAGTATGTACTGCACATTATAATAACATATTATTAAATTTGTATCACACAAAATTCACATGGCTCATTTATACATAATTATAAACCGATAGCAGTCAACTTGAAAGATGTCTCTTAACCTCTACTTTAAATATCTTTGGTTCAGTAATCTCTGATGGTTACTTATTCCATAGAGCACAGCCATTAGTTTATAGTTTATATCTATTTGGGCTCGATTACGATGAAAGCTCCGTATTATTAAATCGCTCTCCAACACTCATTCCAGATGTCATCACGCTCACTGCTACCCATTTACAGCTGGATGGACTGAGTCTTGTGTGACATCAGTGTCTTTTCCCAGGACACACCTCATGCTCGACCTGGGATTCGAACCCAGGACCTCCCATTCCGGAGGCGAACACCACAACCATTGAAAGAGAAGGATTTATATTATTAACTTTAGTGATGGTGAAACGTGCATTTATTTTATGTTATATTGTGACTACGTATAGAACTAGCTGGAATAAAATGTTCATTAAGATAATCTGGAGCAGTACCAGTAGGCATTTTCAAACGTGATTCAAAGTAATTTGCGCAACCTATCTCTAAAATAGGCCCTACGACACACCGGCATATTTCAAAATAGCATGTCACTGTAAACGTTCACCATAATGCAGGTGATGTTCAGAGGGCTTGACTTGTCGTTTTAGGTCAAGATCAAGATTTCAAAAAGAGGTCAAAGGTCTGCAATCGTGCAAAAAGTGGTTTTAAAGCCATAGAATTACATTGTATAATAGTATTAAAAGTTATCATAATGTAAAGGGACAAAGCCTTATGTGGGTATTTTTGTGGCAGATGTGACTTTCAGTGATAATACTATTTTTTTGGTTCCTCTGCACTTGATTTAACTTTTCTAATCATGGAACATAAGGTACATTTCAGTACTATAATCAATCAATTTACCGGCTGATTAGTTAAGCATCCTTTTTCAGTATTATTTTCAGTCACTTCACTCGTTAGTGTAGCATTCTTTTCAGTATTATTCCATCTGTTTTATACCTTCTGTATTATTCCTTCTGGTTTTGCATAAATATATACACCAAAGCAATGTCATTAATCAGTAAATGAACTATTTATAGATGACCACTAAAACTTTCCTTTCACTCTTACCTTTTCATATCTTAACATTCCCTCCTGATTATAATTAACAAATTACCGTTTTAATAATATTTCATTAAACGCCATATTAGTATCGACATAGATAAATATGTTTAAACTAAATCTTCATAATTATGGCAACAGCAATTTATGGCGACCTTCTGAAAAGAAAACAGCATGAACTGATATTAAATGTGAGTTTGCAAAAAATGTGAGTACACATGATAAATTAAATAACATTGAATTGAAAAAGTATGCAATTAGTAATATTACTGTTTTCATGATTTTCGTGAGTTTTTGTTTTTAAATGACATTGACTTTGACCGTGACGTGGTCAGTATTGTATGCCAATTTGGACGTCATCTTTGTTTGCCAGGTCTTCACTACGTGTTGGCAATTCATGCCGGCAGTTCCATATACTACTGACTTTGACGAACATTTTGGTATATAACATTTTATGACGACCTCTTCTCCATTTTAGCCTTCATTGTCACACTAAATTTTATAGGAAACTTGCTGTTTGCATATTAAACGCCGTATTACGCAATATTTTCTACTAGTAAGACATAACTACGATGGGCAGCGGTTTTAGTCCGTATTTTTGTACTGTCAGTGGTGTCTTTACTTCCTTCAAACAAAACATATTTTAATAAAACGCACGCTTGATTCATTATTTTCAATTTTAGTTTAAAAACAATATTGCACTGTTTTTATTTTATCAGTGGTTAAAGTGGCAACATGTCGTTATGAAAACGTGTCGTTAAAAACGTTAATTTTTTCTTCAATTGTAAAATGTGAAAATATAAATAATAAATAAAAATATCAAGAGCATTTCAGATTTTTTTGAGTTTTAAAAATCCGTTAAATGGCAAAGAAGTCATAAACATTAAAAATTCTTTCCGATTCATTAACATTATAAACACAACTGTTATTTGATACCAGATATTATATCAATTTTCGCGATCACTCCTATACAAGGTTTGTATTTCAATAATTTTGTCAGGGTCAATATCTGAAACGCTCAAATATGTATTTATTGTGAAGTCCTTGTACATATGAATATGTGACACATATATATTTCTAAGAACAAATTTTGATGGAAATAATTTTTACAGTAAATAAACTCTGGATCAATTCCAAACACTAAATTTATTTACATGGTTTGTAGATTTTATATACTTCAGTGTGAAAGAAATAATTAAGGCTATATTTTATGTAAACTCCTATGATTTCGTTTCGATAGGAGTTACATAAAAATTCATATTTTGTAATTACGCAACCTTATAAAGAAATAAAAACCAACAAGTTGATCTTTTATTTTAAAGGTTGACTAGTGTTTTGGATAAATATTTCCAGAATTATATACATAAAAATGCTTGTGTTTATATATGATTAATAATGTAACAGTTAGATTCCTGGTTATTATGTGAAACTTATTATAAATTTAATATGTGTCGCTATGTATATATATATATATCCAAAATTGTGAAAGATTGAAACTTTCTCCACATATACATGTGTATGTTGAGTAATTATGTTTAGTTTTGTTTTGTTAAGGCACTGTTCGCCATCGTATCTTTATTGTTAGGTCCTCATGGGCTTTTAAGCCTAAAGGAATTTGATGAAATAAACTTGAAACTTGAAACTTATAACATGATTTCAACTTTCTTTTTGGATACTATGACAGTTATTATCAAAGCGCTATAAGTAAACAAAAGTTACAATATAACAACTCGATAAAATTTCTATATAATACGCAAAAGACAAACCGAGATAGTACAATGCAAATATATGACAATAGTGTCGCTGTCCCTTTTTGAAACAATATAAAACCACGTGCTTTGACGTGTTTCTTTCATCTGTGATTTGTAATTAGTACACCTCATTAACATCCAGAACAAATACAGATATGTCATTATTGGTGTCAAAAGTAGCTATATTTGCGAAAATTTAAATGGACATAGTGTTGACGTATATCTTAAAACCGTGTTTATATTGCTTGTAAGGGTTTACACGGTCAAGACGTTATGTTCGGAGCGTCCAAACAATGCATTTTGATCGGCATTCTTGATATTGACTGTACAATACCTGTAATATTTATGAGTGGCCAAGAGAGTCAATTACCCTTCTTCTGAAAGTTCTGAAATGTATTTATGTAAATGTTAAAAAGCCTGCGCAATATGTTTATGGATTTGGACCGTGTTTATACACAAGAATTTAACTGACCTGATTCGGCATAGATAGCTTTATTAATTTATTATAGCTGTTGCGAACCAGTGCATACCTTTTACATTTTTAGAAGTTCTGTAAAAATGACCATGATAAACTGAAGCACACCTAACGCGTTTTGATTGGACGGATATAATTTCCTCAGTCAACTGTCTGTTCTCATTTCAAACAACGATGAAAGCCGATGACATCACTGACTTTCCCGGTTATATTCCCACTATCTCCCTTTGTAAAACTACATTTTCTATTGAACACCATTTACACCATTTGCTATGATGACGTCAGGATCTTTCTTCCTTTTCGACTCTGGATCGTCCTTGGACTAGTATAGTTTGTTCTTTATATGGTCACAAGTTCTAACATGTTGTTTTGCTCTTGCGGTTGTTTTTCAAATGCACATGTAGTTGAATATTGTAAATAATTTTATCTTTTGTTGTTTAAACGATTGCTGACAATGTGGACAACTAAAGTCGTATCAATTGCCTCCATGCATTTCTGTTATGTTGAAGCACACAAGACCTCAGTTTAACTTGTGGTTCACAAAAACTGTACTCATTGGACTCTGCTTTTGAAAGTTGCATCGACCTATGTTGATGGCATCGTCCTTTTCAGTAGACCACCCGTTTGGCTGTGCACATATGTCTTACTCGGCTATGGGTTTATCTTACATTTGTTGTTTTATTTTCATCTAAAATCTATGGCATTTGACCACAAATCCCTAACTTTCTAATTTTAAGCGTTAATTCTTAAAGGTACATACCCTATAACTGATGTCGACTAAATAACCTCCAAAACATAAATAATAGAATCTTTGGAAGTGTTATAACTTAACCTGACAGTTTCAGCTACGCACTCCCAGTCATTATCGATAAAATCAGCGGTTTAAAATATACTGCAGTACCGTAAACCATTCAATAATCTATGTAGAGTTGTTGTTGTACAATCAATGGGCGGATGCGATTTATTACAGAAAGCCTCTATATTGATTAATTGTGGTAAAATGAGGCATTTTTTGCCGTAGGTTCTTCTTTGAAATTGTATTTATTTATCATTTTACGTTCATTTAACACATAATCTATGTTTCGTGAATATAATCTGCTAGATGTAAGGAGTGCCTCTTTAATTGTCGGATGTACCAAGATCTGGAAGTACACATAAGTTTAATGCATGTAACGCAGGTATTGAGTCAGTGAACGGGAATAACAAAATTAACTCAAGCGGTTTAAAGTATTTCATTCATCAGCACGTAAAATTTGCGACATCGACATACAAAATCTTTTATCATTACAATAACACAAATAGAATACTCGTTTAGTGATCTAAACATTTTTTTTTTAACTTTGTACGAATATCATATGTCAACTAATTTGAAGTTTAATTGTAGGGCATAACACATGTCAAGTTTTTAAGTTTGCCATTAAGTATTTATTTAGATTATGTCTGTCTGGCTATTTGTCATCCTTCCGTTTGTACATCTTGTAAAGAAAATCTAACAAGTTGATCTTTAAGTTTGAAGGTTAACTATCGTTTGGATTAATATTTCCAGAATTGTATACATATAAATGCTTGTGTATATACATCATTTATAATACATGTATAACAGGTTAGTTTTCTGGTTATTATTGATGTGAAACTTATTGTAAAGTTAATATATGTCGCTATGTATAAAAATGTGAACACCTATAGTAAGATTGAAACCCTCCCCACATATGCATGTGTTTTTTTAGTTTGTTCGACATCATATCGTTATTTTTGGGTTCCCGTGATATTAAGCCGAAAGGAATTTTCAAAAATAAACTTGAAACATCTTGATTCCGTGATAAATCATACTCAAGTTTTATCAAACTCGAAAGCAATAAATGGATTATGCAACATAATGTTATAAAAATTGCGGTTGCTACAGCAACAAGAAAGGAGTACATGCATAGTGTTCACAACACACTTGATAAAACATGGATTCACATACACGGTCGTAAAATTACATAAATTTTGAATAACTAGTCCAATGTTCAAACCCAAATTCGTATAAATGAAAGAAAAATAAAGATTTAGATTTGGAAAACAACAACAATTTAAAGCCGTCAACAATTTTGGTGTTAATCAAAGGTGATCCGAAATGAAGGGAAATAATCAAGCTACTATTCGTTTAAGCCGCTAAGCTAGAAGGAATCTTACAAAACTTTTCCTGTTTTGTTTGTCATTTAAATTTTTCCGTCTTGGTGGTACCGCTAGTATGCCGATCAGATTAAAGACGATCGCTACATTTTTTTTCAAGCAATGAGAATGTTATGAAATTTGGTTTGTTGTTAGGGTAAAACCTGATGAGTCAGAATATAAAATACACAAGAGCTGTCCCTCATAAGTAAAGAATGCCCCCCGAAAGAGGTGTCTCAAGTCTGTGTCGTCTCTATGTGCTCAACAATTGTACCATGTAATTCTAAAATCCTTCCATGCATGACAGAGTTACCATGCATCCATTATCCCATTACTTTCAAACACTAAGTGAGACCTTGACCTTTGAGGTATGGACTTGGCTCTTGCACACGACACATTTTGATGAGCTGAACATATGTGCCAAGTTATTTTAAAATCCTTCAATGCATGACAAAGTTCCAGTCCGGACACGAATATACATTTTGAAGGATTCCATTACCTTCCATATGTAGGGACGTGGGTCTTGCACGCGACACATCTTGATGTGCTAGACATTTGTGCCAAGTCATTTTAAAATCCTTCAATGCATGACAAAGTTACAGTCCGGAAACGAATGTGTGCATATATACAGGATTTCATTACCTTCAAACTCTAAGTGTGCCAAATTATTTTAAAATCCTTCAATGCGTGACAAAGTTACAGTCCGGACACGAATGTGTGCATATATACAATGTAAAAAGGATTCTGTTACCTTCAAACTCTAAATGTTACCTTGACCTTTGAGGTAGGGATAAGGGTCTTGCACGCGACACGTCGGTTTGATGTGCCAAGTTATTTTAAAATCCTTCAATGCATGACAAAGTTTCAGTCAGGACACGCAGGTGTGCATATATACAGGATCCCATTACCTTCAAACTCTAAGTGTGACCTTGACCTACGGGTAGGGACGTGGGTCTTGCACGCGACACATCGTCTTGATGTGCTGAACATTTGTGCGAAGTTATTTTAAAATCCTTCAATTCATGACAAAGTTACAGTCCAGACACTAATGTGTGCATATATAGAGGATCCCATAACCTTCAAACTCTAAGTGTGACCTTGACCTTTTAGGTAGGGACATGGGTCTTGGGCACAACCCGTATTGCTCAAAATTCATGTACATGTTAAAGCCACGTTGTTATTATCCTGGAAATGATCTCATCTTTTTGCAGCTATTTAGATATAATAATGTCGCAGTCAGGGAATTTACATTGCTAACGTATTTGCTCTTTAAACATATTAGAAAACGTTTACATAAGTTTTATATTACACTAAAGAATTCAATGCTAACACATATCAGTGTCAAAAATCCTAGATATACTGGTGGAAGAACTCCCGCTTCAAAAAAGAGAAGAACATGAAACTAGACAGTGACAGCTGGTTCATAAATAAAATGATAAAATGCGAGGTCTATCATATAATCATTAAACTTTTGTAAATATAGCGTGCAAAAACTGTTGCCATAATAAATGAAGTTGTATTGAATTTTGATTATGTTTGCTTACAGACTGCATGATGCTTTGTGCTCAAATATGAACGTTTAAATAATGATATCGTCCTCTTGTATATATCATTATGTAAACACCTACACAATATCTGTATTGTTTGCTAACTGGGCAGAAGTTTCTTTCCTCGTTGTGATGTTACAAATTCAATTTCCGAAATGTAAGAGCACTGCGTATAATCAAACTGCATGATGCTTTGTGCTCAAATATAAACGTTAAATAATGATATCGTCCTCTTGTATATATCATTATGTAAACACCTACACAATATTTGTATTGTTTGCTAACTGGGCAGAAGTTTCTTTCCTCGTTGTGATGTTACAAATTCAATTTCCGAAATGTAAGAGCACTGCGTATAATCACTGCTTATAATTTATACAGAGGTGACAACAGTATCACCTATATACATGTAGCTGCAAGTATATTTTACATAACCATTAAAATTATCGTAGTGAGACAATAGACCGGCGCGACATTTCGATGAGTTGTCATTCGATGAGTTGTCGTGTCGATCTATGGTCGTGTCGGTGATTTGTCGTTTCGATGAGTTGTCTTTCGATGTATGATCGTAAACCGATCTGGAGTACATGCATAATTAGATCTGTGTTTGATAAAATGGTCATATGACGATTAAGTGGGTATTGCAGTTTTCCTCTACACGCTCATTTGATATACAAATCGTACCTAATAAAATTTGAATAGTGCTTTAGACTTAGTTATTATCACAGTTCTTTAGTTACATCACATATTAAGACGACTGTATTTGGAATCTTTTTCATATTGTCCGTTCGTACCTGGGATCCAAACACTTCACCTTAAAAGTGTATCGAATATAACAGCAGTTTTGCAATCTACTTGGTTTAAAATTTAACCACCGACTTTTCTGTGCATGTATACTAAAACACTATATCCCAGAACTATTATAAGATTTGAGTTAATTTTGCTGAAATAAAAGCCAAGTCCGATGTTCTTTCTTTCCATAAAAGTGTGCAATTTTGACCAGTTTCAGCAAGCAACATTTTATTATGAGTCGTTACTGTACATGTAATTCAAACTTGAGAAATTAAAAATTTAAAGTCGCCTGCAAGTAGGATGATACTGGATTTAAGAAACTGTTTGAAGCTTCAGGGAATATTTCTGTTCATATACATTTGTATCTATCATCAAACTTTTCACTATCAAGTTGTGCAGTCAAGTATTTGACTTTCGGACAAAATGATTAGAATGTTTTCCTTATATTGCCACAACAACAAAAGAACTGCAATGATGGAATGCATTCTCATTACAAATATCAAATAAAACCGACCAAGACATCCCCGTTAAGTTGAACCAAATTTATCATTTAGTTAATAGCAGATGCCGCGGAGGTGTGACGAACTATTTTTGACAGGACGATGACAGACGCACGATGTATGACGAGTGATGGAGAGGTCATAGCGTGCTCAGGATGAACTAAAAATACAGGTAAAAGTAAATGTATGGGAATACAATAAGGTGCTAACTCGCGAAAACCAATCATGCACCTATATATAATTTACGAGAGCGCTACTTACGAATACTAAGACGTAACGGGCATCTTAGAGTTAGTGAAATAGTGTCGTATCATTCCCATATAACGACTTACGAATTTTTCGATTTACCGGCCAGGTTGAATTTGAATAATAATTAAGCGTTAAAAAGGGAAGAATTCATGAAGGCACACGATTTGAGTAATAGTGTGGTAGCATATTTCTGCTCGTATCACATCCTCAATTTAGCATTTTAGTGATATCTTGCGTCGACATTGGGAGCGAATAACATTTTAAATGACATCATTCCGTATTTAGGCCTTGTATCGTCTCATTGCGTCTAGTGCCGTATCAAAGTACTAGCTGTAATAGTTTTAACATAATATTGTTTGAAGATCTCTTATAAACAGACACCGCATGCGACGTTTTTTTTAATATCTTGAAAGTCTTATTTAAATGGGGCCAATCTATAAGCAAGAAACAATTAACTCTGTGGCAGAGCTCATGGATTAGAGTCCCTTTATGGCCTTACACTTCATTTGGAATTAGTACTGAATTGTACCATACAGATCTGTTCATATACTTATAACTTACGCAACTCAGCAAATTAACGCTCAATATATTCCCTATTAACCTTATTTTAACCGTTCAAAACACATGTTCGAACAGTTATATAATCAATGGAGTATATTTGCACAAAAATGGAGATTTTTTACAAATCTTTAATAAACTTAGCTTATTCGTCTGAAATTTTTCAAAATCAAACTAGATAAATCTAGATTTCTTTTCCACTTTTGAAATCAGACAGTGTATTGACATTGATTTTACAGTGCAACGCCTGCTGGAAGTGTTACGAATAAGCGTTAAACAAACAGAATGTTTTGCATCATTATTGGATTTTATTCTCATTTCTAGAAAATATCACGAATAGAGAAAGAATTTTCAAAAAAAAAAATACCACAATCGCATTGAAAACATAAAAAATAGCAAAATAATACAAAAAGTTATGTACTTTCAATGTTTGCAAACATCAAAACATAGAAACTTTAATGAATAACACAACTTTCTTTTACGGATTACATCTCTGGTAAGAATTAAATGGTCGTAAGTAGCAGATATGACTTTTTCTTATGAAATCCCAGTTAAATATGAGTCTAATTCAAAGGTCGTAAGTAGCAGTTACGACCTTCTCTGACAAACTCACTATAACAGTTTTTACTTACGACCTTTTATTGCTTCAAATTTGGTCAATATAAAACACTGCTATCGGCATGAGAATAGGTCTATGACATGCGCCTTCCGAATATGTATGGGTCATATAAGGTCGTAAGTATCATTTAAGACCTTAGTATTCTAAGGCGTCAATTTAATTGAACAACATTAAAATATGAAAGTATCTGATATATAGCCAAGAATTAAAATGTAGCGATCATCTTTAAATGACGTCATTTCTCGATGATATTTTACGTTTCTTCCTCTATTGCCGTGTCAATTCGTTCTCTCTATAATATTAATTTTATTGAACAGAAATCCAAAGTTAGCACGCAACAAGAGTTTTCTATTTCTATAGAATGAATATAAATAAGATGACCAATGTTTTGGCCAATTTTCTCAAAACGTGATTGGAGGATTGGCCAATACCAACATGTTTTAGATAACTAAATATACGTTCAGGACCAAAATGACCTTTGACACTTAAACATTTCCGATGAATAATCTGACAACCCTTTGGCCTACATTGCAGTTAAAGGTTATTTTTTTCCGAGCAATAATGTAGAGAATGTCTTGACATAGGGTCATTCAATGTTTAAAAGATGTATGTTGTTACCAGTAGGTGTCTTTGTAATTTGAGTAAAATCGCAACTGCACAACACAACAATCCCTAAATTTGCAAAGCTATTTGGTCTTTTTTTACCTTCGAAAAGTCTCCTAGCTTGCGCGGGCCTAAGAAAATAAATTCAAATTGCATTACGGACTGATAGGACAAGACATAAGGCATTAATTTTAAGGATAGACGTGTAGTCTATATTGCTATGTTCTTTAATGTTTTTCTCAATAAAACCTATGACGGATATTTCGGACATTCATGTCCTACTGACTTAATTCAGTATTTTTCATATCAACAATGTGCAAGTAACTTATATCTTTTTTTCCAGAATGAGTCTGCTACGAAGAAAGAATGACAATAGAAGCACTGAAAACGAAAGGACTTTGGTTTGTTACTTTCTGTACATTTGTTTATATCTTAATTTTTGCTCATCGCTATAAAGTGATTCAATTTTCAACTCCATATGTATCGTTGGGTTTGAACACTACATCAAAGGAAAACACTACCGCTGGCAACATAAAAGCTTCAACTAATAACGTTAAACCGTTGGCTAAAGTTGCAATGTCTGGGACCAATAAAACTAAAATTGGTATTTTAGTTCCATCTACAACTCGAAATGTTAAAAATCCCGCTTTAGAAAAACTAAGTTTAACAACAATTTGCTTACCATCTATATATAAAACAATGCAAACTGAATATTCATATGATATCTATATTGGAATTGATGGAGGTGATTATTTGGAAACTGTGAAAGACAAATTAGAAAAGATGTTCAGCCGTGTAAAGGTTGTTGTGACAAATGGCAGGTCATTTACAAGAACAGTCAATGCGCTAGCCAGAAAATCCCATCAAGACGGAATGGACTACTTAGTACGAATAAACGATGACACAACATTTGAAACGAAGAACTGGACGTCAAATGGTGTGGATGTTCTACGAAACTGTACACCGCCGAATATTGGTGTTGTTGGACCTACTTGTAATGAAGGAAACAAGGTCATATTGACACATGACATGGTGCATCGTACGCATTTAGAAATATTTGACTTTTATTATCCTCCATATTTTGATAACTGGTGGGCAGATGATTGGATAACGAATGTATATAAACCTGAACGATCATTTAAATTGAAGTCGTGGGTTGTTAAACATCATGTAAGCGCCCAAGGTACTAGATATCACGTTGACTTGAAGAAAAAAGTTCGGCTTAGTAAAACACTAGTGTTTGATCGAGAACGACTTGCTGAACACATTACAAACTTAAAACATTGACCTTCTTTTTACAAGAATGGAAGTTTAGCTTTATTGTAAAATGTCCTTTGAAATATATTCAATATACCAATCACAGTGATATACATGTACCAATTATCGGGATATACCAATTACAATGAACGATCATTAAATACTAAAGCGTTGTTTCTTTGCTTTTGTGTCATGTCTCAAATATTTTCCAATGTCAGAACTATCTGAGAAAAAGAAATTATTTCAAATTTGGCAAACAAGAGGAAGTCTATAAATTCTGCTTATTTCTCGATTGAAAAATACTATAATGACGGTTGGTATGGAAATGACCTAATAGCAAACATTTAACAGTAAGAATCACGTTTCTTGGTATGACTTGTATAATCAGTTTATTTGCCATGAATTAACAACATCTTCAACTGATTACTAATATATGTTTGTTCTGTACTTACTTATGTGTTTAGATTGTTGTGTTTGTTGTCCTTGACCTTTGCATGTGTCCGGTAATATAGTTTGATTTTATGCTACGATGTAGAACTTGTCTGTCGCCTAGTTAAAGGGGCACACATTACATCTAGCAGATTATATTCTCAAAACATAGATTTTGTGTTCAATGAACGTAAAATGATAAATAAATACAATTTCAAAGAAAAACCTTCGGCGAAAAATGCCGCATTTTACCACAATTAATATAGAGGCTTTCTGTAATGAATCGCCTTCACCCTTTTGTTGTACAACAACAACTCTACACAGATTATCGCAACCTCCGGGATTGCTGGAAGACACCTTGAGCTCTACACCACCGCGCCTCTTCTCTTAACATGTAGATGCATTCTTCGGCATGTGTGAGTATACAGAGTTTGATTGTGTTTAGGGAATACTGAATTTATTTTATCCTTTGAATCAGCATTCAACGCGGCAATAAATAAAAGCAACAGCAGCAGGAATTCGAAACACCTTCCTTAAAATTTCCTGTTGATTTTGTTTGTTTTAGCTTTTGGCAATTAACATTTAAGCATTACCCTTATTTGTGGTCAATATAGATAACAAAGGGCATGACGCTCACCTGAACCCAGTGAAATGCTCTATCTGGAGAGGAAATTACGCTAATGCCGATACATGTAAGCACTAATCTTCCCTATTTTTCAAACATACTCAAATCACGGTGAATAAGCATTTGGTTCAACAAATCTCGCCATAAATGTACCGGCAGGACAAATTTGCATAAAACTGTGCAAATGAATGAAGTCTTTATATCGTAAGTTTGGTTGCATATTGTCAGAAAGTACATCTAACATCTAAACATATCCAAATCTTGGTGGAGTATCTTATTTTGCAATCTGGTCATAAATATATCTAGTCCTACATAGTTGTCCACGGAAGCTGCTGAAATTTTGCAAGTGCGTAATCAGCAAGATTATCATGGATAACAGTGAATATCTCACTTCGGGAGTCATTTCATACGTGACAAAATAGCCAAAAAATGTACAAACATTATGTATGGGTTGTCACAAGACAAGTACATGTAACCCATAATCATACCCAAATCGTCATTAGTGTTTTTAAACATACCAAAATCATGGTGAATAAAACATTTAATTCAACACATCTCGCAATAAATGTATCAACAGGACACATTTGCACACAACTTTATAATGATTATAAAGTTGTGTGCAAATGTGTCCTGTTGATAATAATAATTTATAATAAATAAAGTCCTCATGTCAACGTAGGCCGAAAGAATGTCTCCTTGTTTTCCAAATCTTTCAAACAAAACTAGTCTGTATTAACTCTTAACCTGCTGCATCCAGTTGTAAAACATTGGTTAAATTTAACCATTGGGTTAACTTTTAGGGTAACTTCAGTTTTGGTTAAATCTTAGGTTAGTGATTGTATAAAAAACTGGTTAATATTAACCTAGAGTAGATTTGTGTTAAATTTAACCCAGGTGGTATTGCTTGGTTAAATTTTAACCAGAAAACAAAATGGCTGCTTTGGTTATCCCGAACGCTAGACGACCCAGACAATATCGTAGAATTGATAGACAGACCGACGATTTAGACGACAATGAACTGCGCAGACGGTACAGGTTCGGTGCAGCCAACTTGGATAGACTGGTGACATTGCTTGGTGACGGACTACAGCGATAGACACAACGGAACAACCCACTGACACCGAGACAACAGATAATGATTGCCCTTCGTTTCTATGCCTCCGGGGCTTTCTCCCATTGAGACCATCGAAGATCATGATCAACCTACACGTCTGTCCAGTCTAATCATGCTCACCACTGTTCACTTTTCAGTGGGCATCCCTTAAAACTATAAATGATCCTGCCGAAATTGAAAGATTAACAAATCCATTTCAGAAATCTACCGGGGCAATGGTTTAACAAGACCCTCTCTCATTTCCTGATCCTTTTCCGGCAAAGTTTAACTCAAAGTTTGAGATAATATAGACATTAGTTATATATGTGTTAATTGCCGCACACTTTTTTTACGTCTATATCTCTGTGCTGATAAAATATATATTTATTAGCGAATACAGGTACATTACCCCCAAGGACATTCGTGTGGCATATAGACATCGTCCGTGCCCACTTCTTTGTCCGGAACATAATACTGAATGCTCACTTCTGTCCTGCATGACCGTAGCTAATCGGCTGTTTCTGACATCGATGCATGCGACAGTAATGCAAGTTAAATGCAGAGGATTCAACAAAAAAAGTCCCCCTGGTCAAGTATTGCCTGATAGATCACTAATAATGTAATAACCAAATAGGTTTTCCTATATACGCCTTTTGTAAAAAAATGATCCCCCGGACAAGGTAATTTTGACCCAGGCATAATTTGAACAAATTTGAAGAGGTCTACTAGGCAATGTACATGCAATTATCTATGCCTAGGCCTTGTGGTTCAGGAAAGTTTTAAAGTTTTACATTAAGCTTTGTAAACAAAGTGGCCCCCGGGCGGCAATTTTGATCCGAGGTCATAATTTGATTTGTTAGATCCACTAGGCAATGCTACATGCCAAATATCTAAGCTCTAGGCCTTGTGGTTTCAGGAGAGTGTTCAAAATCTAACTAAGTGACCTCAGGCTCCAATTCACGATACAACGAAATGTTCCAATTCGTGTTTCATGGGTCATTTTCACAGACGTTTTCGAACAATTATGAATATAATAGTATATCTCTCAGCGGACAAATGTATGTGTTTTCTCAATGAAAAACTAAACTTTCATATTTTACCGCTGAAGTACCCGGTAGACTGAATAAAGAAAAGGAGTGACATACGCCATGTTATCCAACACAAACTGCTAAGAGTGACGTCCCTCTAAAGCTGGTTCTCCGTCTACCAATGTGACGCAACATGGAACCGGAACCTATGCATGTAAACATGTAGTGTGGTGGCAATTTCAAAAACTGGCGGAACAGTTTAATTCTTTTTAATGAAGCAGTCATGGACTATTATATAGTCATACCATTTGAACAAATTCAGCACACTGTCCAAGAGTGTTGCAAACAAAAAAATGAAATAAAAATAAATAAAAAGGGACGTCACTCTTAGCAGTTTGTGTTGGATAACATGGCGTATGTCACTCCTTTTCTTTATTCAGTCTACCAGGTACTTCAGTGGTAAAATATGAAAGTTAAGATCCGGGGAAAATAAGATCACATTTTGTTAGCTTGGTTCTTAGATAAATGTAAAAAGACAAAACAAAGCCGGCATCTTTTAAATCCAAGTACTTCAAAACAGCGGCATGACCTTTTGTTTTCCCACACAGGATTTATATTTATATTATTACAGTGGTTTAATCTATTATGATGTCGGGAAACCTGAAACAAACACCTTTTATGCCTTATAGAACTACTTATACCGGTCAACAAATTGACATATCGCCAGTACTTCATTGGTGACGATTACATGTTCAATCGAGCCAAGTTTTGATGTTTTCAATTTGTGTTTATTTTATCGACATACGATTTGACTTTTCGTAAGTTTGTACAGCCATACCTTTACCTGAATCTGAGATTATACACGGAAGTTTACTATACTGAGAGCACATGTACAGTATATATTTTACCATAGGTTTATAAGTGTGGTCACTCATTGATGTAGACATTTTTTTATAAATTTTACGAAGGTGAATTTCGGTCTTCTCGTAAAATACAATCGACAATGATGCAACAAACAACAACTATATATGCATTTCAAATCTCGCTTTATAAATGATTCCTGGTATGAAAAAAATACAGGAAAGATTATTAGGGGTGCTATTCTCTGCAGATTCAACAGCGATTCGCGAATAAAAAATATCTTAAAACATTTCATTCTTAACATCCTGCAAGAAATGTTCTTGGAATCATGTTTGTAAAACGAACGTCGTATGAGTCAGATTCTATACAAACGTGTTTTAGCCGAGGGCACATCCCCCCGGCCCCCCCTTCGAATTATGTTACACCTATAAAATCTTTGTTTCGTGTTGATTATAGAACAGTATTTTCAATTTTTTCCAGAAACAAACTTGAGTAATTCGTGGTCTGTATATACAACATTTCATTTTTCCTGTGTTGAGTTCGACCCAAATTGAATGCATGTAGTTATGTTCAAGTTCAAAAACCTTACGAGATACAAGCGAGTTTGACACGTACATCAACAAACAACCGGAATGAGCAGTAAAGTCTTTACGGTACATTGAATTTTCACAACCTTCTAACACAAGCTCTGGGTTGGTGAAAGTATCAGTTAAATGTGTTTCAGTAAAACAGATAATATCAAAATCTAATCAATGACTCTTCATATAATCAATTTTGTGATGTATTGACCATATATTAAGGTGTAAAACATGGCAAGTATTCCGTGTCTTTCTAGGCCCTGGATTCGTTTCAATGTCACCTGCTAATATCAGAAAAATACATAGAAATCTATACTTGTAACTCTAGGTCTTGATAACAGATAATTTATTGTGTTTATAATTTATATTCATGTCCTTTGAGTGTCTGTCAGTGAATGTTTATGTATGAATGCATTTATTAAAAGAATGTTTGTCTTATATGTAAATGTGTCTTTCTTTAAGTGTTAACTTTGCCAGGTGATTTATTTCATGTATAATGCTTTTTCTTTTGTTTCTTTACTTTGAAGGCCATATTGAAAATTAGAATATATGTTTTCATATGTCTAAATGTGTAACCTTCGGTAAATAAAGCTATTATTATTATTATTATTATTATTATTATTATTATTATTATTATTATTATTGTTATTATAGCACGAAACTCTAAAAATAAAATACTTGACAATATATAAACCTCGTATTATACTATTTTGTACAGATAGTGCCAAATATGATCTGAAAATATCGGTGAAATTTAAAAGTAAAGCGACAAACATGTTTTGGCATAGATTAAACCGGTAAGAGCTTGCAACCCTTCCTACCCAGTCTGAAAAAGCTTCTTACAAATTGGAAAAATACATCTGTGGTCAAAGATAATACAGAACAGTCCTACTGCTTAAAATAAACAGTTCGTAATATTGGGATAAATAGTTTAAAAGAATCACTAGAATCTATGCAGTCACTTCCTATTTCATATTTTAGACATTAATTTTCTACTTTTTACTTTGTTTTGTTTGTATCCTGTGACAATTTGACGTAGTCTAACTTCAGAAAAAGCTCTTTGCCTTACCACAAGAGTAAGTTTTTTTCTATTTTAAAAAAAATGAAAATCAATAATTGCATCTTGCAGGTATTTTTCTAAGCATGAATTTTGTTTTCAGATACTGGCAATCGGCCTGAAAATAACTGCTAAATTTGAACTGCCTACTATAAAGAGGTTGTTACAGTATGTTTTCAATGGTAGGAAATCTATGAGATTTGAATATACACAATGTATGTCTTGACAAAAGAAAGATAAACATAATTGATCCACCACTGAAAGCTGAGTCTTTATGTCAAAATAATTTTATTTAAATGTTCTTATCACACATCAAAATGGTTTTGATTAATCTAGCACGTGTTGATTGTAGGATGTTAATAGCACATCAGCATGCGTAGTCTTGAAGGCATCATTGATATTTCTTTTGCAGAGAGGAATTTAGTTTTAAAACTGAATGTAGCTAAACTAAGAGAAGTTGGTATTCATATTCAATTTCGAAAACATTGAGGCACCCTTCTCTATACATTGTTTCCAATACTGAACAACCGCTAATATAAAACTGATCTCTGGCACTCTGATTTAGTATACATGTGGCATCTCCAGGTAATATTCTGGTGTTCTCAAGTCATAATTGCACACAATGTTTCTTACTGAGCAAGTACGTATATTGATGCTTTATCGTTTGTACCGGTTTCCCATATGACCAACGCCCCAAGAAGAGGTTAGTTATTCTAGGTTTCGGAAGATAGTGTACGATACAGAAAGCGTCCCATTTCAAGAGACACCTCTGGTTCTTATACACGCCAGGGGCATTGCACCCATACATTGGACCTCGGTTTTTAAGGTTCCCGCAGCCCCAAGATTATAAGTATTGAGCAAGTGGTTAACATACACTTTATATAGATCCGTGCTTTGGATCAATCCTTGTCGGACACCTTGTAATACACCGCTTCCAGTTCTCTCCGCTGCATATTCAACAACACTAGTAACACTAGTATAGCTGCAATGAGCAATCAACAGATCAGCAGTTCTTGATTCCAGTTTGAAATAACCTTGGCAGCATATTTGACTGTGACCAACTACATCAATAGCAGATTTTGCATCGAGCATTACAACGTAGGGTGGTTTACCTGTCTTGGAAGATTTAAGATAAAATCTTCCTAATTCATGATTATTTCATACATTAAAATGGATATGTACATCGCAGTTTACCTAAGAAATAAGTTAAAAATTAAAGGTTTTAGAGAAAGATAATTACTAAGCATCTATGATATCAGTGCTAATTTCTTTACTGATATAGGGCCGTGATCAAAACATCTACGCAGTAAACGCTGCATATGGAGTGTGACGACTTGTCTAAACATGAACTATTTTCTTCACTAAGTCGGGCAGTCTTTGTGGTGTCCAATTTTGATTTATTTTCAACATATGATTCAGAGTTGTTATTTTTCCAATTTAAAGGGGCGTTGTGAAAACGATTTATAGTGAGTTGAAGCAGATGATAAACAAATTGAACAAACAGCAATGTAAGGTGTACCTGTGTTCAGTTGCTCCGCGGCGTGATACAGACGTGGTTCCCTTAAATGATGTTATCAAACAAATATGTGAAGATACACCTGCTCAACAGATTGAAATATACAGTGCGTTTGTCTATGGAAATGGGAACATGGCACATCACTTTTATCATCGAGACGGAATACATCTCCACGTAAGAGGTTGCAGCTCTCTGGTGGCTATCATAAATAAAGCCGTCAGTATTACAAAACAACAGACGACAAGAAAAACGAGTTCACAAATAGAGACCACACGTGCACCGTATACCGGAAGTAAAGGATACCAGCGTTTCTGTCAAGAGCGACGTTCACAGAACTGTGGTATTTGCGGCAGGTCCAACCATATTACAAGAGACTGTTGGTTTAAGTACGTTTATTAGGGACTCGCTGACGAACACTCGCATGAGAACAAATACGAACTATTATTAAAAATATGCAGTAAATGTGACAACATAAAATGTAAGTGTAGCTATAAATTATTACTGGAAAATGCTTCTTATTTACAAACATATGATAAAGAAACATCAAGCAATAGTATGTATAGCTATTGTCATAACTCGCCTAAAAGAAAAATAATGTTCAAAATTCTGAAATCCCTCAGCTATCTCCTAAACAAGACGCTTGTACAAGCATAGCTGTAAATATCCCACATGAACGAAATGACAGGCAAATGATAAATGACCAAAGCGTTACGAATAATGACTTCGTATATAACAGAAAAGGGCTACACGTTGCTAGTCTTAACATACAGCATTTCATACCTAAATTAGACGAAATCAAATATCACTTATCATTGCCAAATTCTACAGATATATTTGGTTTTTGCGAAACATTTCTTAATGAAAATATAGAGAACGCGGCTCTAGGTATAAATAACTTTTTCCTTTGAAAGAAAAGACAGAAAAAAAAAAAGGGCGGAGGGATTATAGTCTATATTGCAAATAAAATCCCATACAAGCGAAGAACTGATCTAGAACATAATGATATAGAGTCCATATGTATACAGATTAACCTTTTCGAATAATAGACCATTTTTATTGCATTTTGTTTATAGGCCACCTGATGCAAAACAGTCATGGATTGACCTATACGAATGTTTAATTGATAAAATGGACATATTGGGTTGCGAATTTCATATCCTAGGTGATATAAACATACATTTTGACACAAATAGTAATTATAATAAGTTTAAGAATATTAAATGGAACGATACAATCTTAAAGTTTGGACTTACCCAAATGATACACGATCCGACCAGAATCACAAAGAAAAGTTCGTCATTAATTGACCATATATATTCTAATAGACCGGAATATTTAGTTGAAATCAAAGTACCAGTCTATAGCGCGAGCGACCACTACCCGGTATGCATGACGCGAAGTGTAGTAAATGCAAAAATAACAGTAATATACACAAAACGCTTAAATACAGAAGTTTTAAGAATTTTGATGAACATAATTTTCAAGTAGATCTAATGAACTCTCCACTCGAAATGATAGAGATTACTGAAAATCCAAATATGTCTTTACAAATTCTTTTACAATATATTAAATGACGTCCTGTCGAAGCATGCCCCAATCAAAGTTAAAAGAATTAAACGTAACACCCAACCAGAATGGTTTAATGATGATATTAAAACCGCTATATGGCATCGCGATAAATTACATAAAGATAAAAAATTGACGAATATAAAATACTGAGAAATAAAATTTCATCAATGATACGAAAAAGTAGAAAGAATTTCTATAATGAAGCAGTGAAAAACAACAAATCTGCAAAATATCTTTGGAAAAATTTAAAAAATGTAACTAATGACGCTTTTATGTGATAAAGAAGTTGTCTTACCTGACCAACTTTTGTACAAAAATAAACTTATTGAAGGACAATGTAACATAATGAATGCCTTAAATGAGCACTTTGTAAATATCTCAAATATAATATCTAAAACAGCTTTTTGTTGCTGAAAACTATACAGACATGGAGCAAATTTTAAACATGAAATTGAAACATAACACTTTTTAATATTGAATATATCACAGCCTTCGAAGTTAAGAAAATAATTGACAATTTAAACCTCAATAAATCTACTGGCATTGACGGTATTGGCCCACGGATACTTAAACACTGTAGTGACCATATAACATCTGCAATTGCTTATATCATAAACCAAAGTATAGACCAAAATGTGTTTCCAGACTCTCTAAAACAAGCATACGTCTTGCCAATATTTAAAAATGGTGACAAAAAAGATCCTAGTAATTATAGACCCATTTCAATTTTGCAAACGCTTTCAAAAATATTTGAAAGACACTTGCCTCACAGATACAAATGTACTTCAAACACACAAACATTATACATGACAACCAACAGGATTTAGACAACAACATTCATGTCACACTGCTTTAACACATTTGATAGACACCTGGTTAAAGGACATCGATGCTGATAAGTATGTAGGGACAGTGTTCTTGGATCTACGGAAGGCCTTTGACTTAGTTGACCATACAGTTTTATTACACAAACTTCGACTATATCATTTTTCAGAAAAAACTATTAAACTCTTTTGAATCTTTATCTTTCTGACAGATCCCAAGTTATAAAATCTGGAAAAGACACATCAAACGTATTGACAATAACAACGGGTGTTCCTCAGGGCTCAATTTTAGGACCGCTACTATTTTTAATATATATTAATGACATATCCTTTAAAACAACCACAGGAAACTTAGAACTATTTGCTGATGACTCAACCTTATATGAATCAGGGTTTGATATTGAAAAAATTCAAAATAATCTTCAAAATGATTTAAATTCTATTAATACGTGGTGCCGCTTAAACAATATGGCATTGAATCCATCTAAAACAAAATGCATGGTTGTGACTACTAAACGAAAACACACACAAAATATCAAGAAACCCTTAAATATGGAATTAAGAATTAGTGAATCTCTCATTGAAAATGTCTCTGTCCAAAAGGTTCTAGGTATTTCAATTGATAAATGTCTCTCATGGAATGTACACATAACCAAAACACGTGCGCTGATAAATTCTAAAATTGCACTCCTGAAACGAATATCATACTACTTAAAGGCTGATATGAGAATGATGTTTTATAATGCCTACATTTTACCAAAGTTTGATTATTGTGTCACAGTATGGGGAAAGGGAAATGGTTGTGCAAATAAAATGAATAAACTTCAATTGAGGGCTTTAAAACTTGTTATAATAGGCAGAATTTCACCACTAATGCAGCAATCCTTTTGCAATTTAAAATGCTTGTCTTTTTCAGATAGGTATGCATATCATACGGCTGTGTTAGTATATAAGGCTATACATTTCCTTGCTCCAAACTTATATATAATTTAATGGCATTTTCCAGTAACAATAATTATAGCTTACGCTCTGTAACTAACAATAACCTATTGATACCAAAATTTCGTACCAATTATCTAAAAGCTAGTTTTACATTCTCCAGTGTACACATATGGAACAGTACACCAACAAATATAAGAACAGCTAAATCACTGTTATCGTTTAAAAAAAATACAAACAATACTTGCTGGAGCAATACAAACTTAAGTCGGATGAATGAATATTTACTTTATATGATATGTCTTTAATTATGAGTGTTTGTCGTAGTATATATGTTTTTTTCATTCAGCAATCATTTTACCAAAGATGTTAAATAGATTTGCCGTTACATAGTAGAACAATGTATATGAATGTGTGCATCAATATTTCTTATCATCTTTTTGTTAATGCTTGTTAATATAATTTATTAAGAAGGCCACTTGAAATATTAGATATATGTATGTTTATGTGTGTCTAAATGTGTACCCTTCTTTAAATAAAGATTTATTATTATTATTATTATTATTTTATAGATATATTCTTTAATTGTGGGTAGCAGATTCTCGGATAGGTATAGGCCAACAATGTTACCATATACTAATCTGATGTCTGCTGACTGCGTTTCGAAATCTACAGTGGAGTCCTCCCAATTATACTGTTTTGACCGAAAGTCTCCTCAACTTTTTTATCCCTTCATTATTTCCCATTTTGTTTAAGGTGCCTTATAAATTTTACCTGGAACACAAAGTTACTTTTGAATTTGGAAAACTCTGCCCCTTCAAGGCCACATTTTCCTCGTCGGTTTCAAGTACCATATCATTAAAGCCTAACTCTGCTATTGGGACATCGATAACTGAAGCAATATGAGTAAAGAAACGCTGATTTGTGTAAAAAGAACCATCCCAATGGTGATAAATAGGACCTTAAAGAATTGGTGATGTTTCTTTGCTTTTTCGTAGAGTAATAGCATCTCGAAAGAAAAGCTTGTTTCATAAGAAAGACCTAAATAAAATGTTCAGTCAATCCGTACAACGGAATTTTAAAATGCGGGAACTGTAGGCTACTCAGTGTCGACTTAGCTTAAAGAATACTTTCAAAACCCAGTTAAAAAACAAATACAGCTTCTTCACACTTTGTGACGCTTCTTTGTGTTTTTTTTTCTTTAATACAATACAATAAATTTTATTTTGAATCAGCAAGAAATAGTATTAAATCAACTTAAGCAATTAACAAAATGCCAATAAGCAAATAGGCATTTAGCAATTGCCATGTAATCGCCGGCTTTCCATAGTCACAAGCGAAAAATCAGAGTGAATCCGATTCTCGTTGCCGTAGCGATGTTTACAAAATGGCGGCCATCTCTGGCATAAAATATGACGATGGATTACCTGCGGTTTCAGCTAATTGCTTCCCTGTCAGAACTTTTTTAAGACACGACTATGGAGAAGAAAGTACGCCCTATCATTAAAAGAAAATGTCTTTCCAAGTTTCTTAAATAATTGAGAGAAAATCTCATTTCAACGAAAATGAGCACAGAGTTGCAAATTTTCGGATATGACAATGCAAATGATGAATTTCAGCCAGTAGAGCGGAGACGGGTGTATTTTGGCGTCGGCAACAACCAGTCACCCAATGTAAAACAGCTTCTTATTGGAGTTGCTATCAGTTTTTGTGCATGACAGTAAAGTTTATGTAGGCAGTCCGTAGAGGTATCGTACAGCACTTCCTTGCCATTGAGCTAGCTTTTATGACGACATGTTAGCCGCGTGGTAGAGTCTTCACTAAGGATACTGGAGGACCGAGTTCGAATCCAGTTCAGGGCAAAGTATTGAAAGCCAGCATGTCAACGGATCACACAAACAACATGTCTCTAGTATATATTTCTTAACATTTGTCAACATGTTTACCAATTTAAGATACTGGTTTGATTATAGAATGAATGTCTTTGATTTCTACAATACTTTAAGCTGATGGGGCATGGCTTGTTGCTCAAAGAGCTGAACAGCGAAAACGTTTCAAGGCCATACTATGTACCAAGCCAAAAACTTATGCCCGTATAAAAGAGGAAAGGCGAAGAGCTGAGCAGCAGGGTACTACTCTTAGTGAGCAACTTCAGGCAGCTGATGAACAAGAGGATGAAGAAGAGAAAGATGTACCAGCCTTAGATGGCTTCTTTCTGGTAATAAAATAAAACAATAATAAATGAATAAAATTGATGTAGTAACGTAATCAAGAAGCATGAAGTTGCGTGTTGGATATTTGAATGAGAATTTTAACTAATCACCATGATCATACAAGTGTGAAGCACAAATATGATCTGACTGTGGTGATAGCGTTAACCTGGCATATTCATCTTTGGGTGATTGCCTAGAATAGAAGGAAAAAACTCTAAATAGTGAGATATAAGCCTATTGTACACAGCATCATTTATTTGAAGCCATTACACAAAACTTTTCGGTCCAATCAAAAGTTACAACACATGCCATTCTCCCGTGATTCACAGGGATATCCTCATATTAAAACTCTCACCCCAGACTTATGACAATGTTAACAAAAATATAAAAAAAACTCCCAGTAAATTTTAAAAAATTATTTTTAGTCTATTTCACATAATTCTTTGGTTAATCAAAATAATCACTAGCTTCTGGAAATCTCAGTGATTTTGGATAGGTCATACTGTGTGTTGTCAACCTTTAGAAGCGCAGTATTTACAAACTTTAAATACAAATACGTGGCATATTTATTTTGTAGTGTGACCTCGAGCTTGATGTCAGACAAAACACCGAAATGAGTAAATAAATATGCTGGATATTTGTTTACAAAAATTATATTCACAAAGTTATTCAAGTATCAAGTGCAGCAGAGCATGAAGTAAGCTAGAATGTACAAAATATCAATAACATGTGTGGTAACCAGTCAAATGGCATCCTATAACACTGTTTCTTGGTACTTCTGTTTTTCAGATGAGGCACTGTTGTGTTGAGGACCCATCCGACCTTTGTTCAGTAAACATCTCTGGTAAAGAGATATCTGATGTAAAGGAGGAAGACTTAGCTTTATTTGACAATGTGGCCTATGTGAATGCTAGTGAGAACTTTCTCCCATTCGGTATGTACAATATACCAGGAACCAGTATTCCTGAATATATCATCAATAATAAACTCTTCACTTAAATCAGAAGGTATCATATCAAGGTCATACAAAAAGTGAAAATGTACAGTAACTGTGTATACCTTAAATTCTTTACAGTATCGCCTTGTAATAATTAACAGTTAACAAGGTGAGACAATGTATTACATGAACAACATTCTACTGAATGTATTCAAACCATTCAAAGGGTGATTAATTTTACATGTAAATGTTTGACAGAGATTCAAAATAATATTGAACCACAACTGTATGTTGCATAATTTTTTAATCATCCCCCTTTATTGCATTTTGTTTTTGGTAGATTTTCTGTTGGATCACCTTCCTAAAGTCAATAAAATTATGCAATGATGTTATACAAAACTAAGAACCTAATTCAAGTGTCACCATGTCGGATGCATTTGTCACTTGAGAGTGACAGCCCTTGTTTTGGTGGGTTTTCTTTTTCTCCTCTTGCCATACAACCTAGTTTTGAATTGGTTCAGATCATAGTAGCTATTTTATCTATGTATTTTATCTGCATTGCATACATACATGTATACATAAATATTTTTTTACATTTCAGAGGCATTTAGAGGTTTTACTATCTTAAGGGAACTTGAGATGCCCCTTAATGGGTTGAGAAGTATCAAGCCTAATCTTGGAGATTATCCAGCACTTGAGGTAAGAATATGTGGAACATCTTAAATTTCATTTCAGCATAATAATAAAATTTCTTGTTCTATAAATAACAACTTTCTGATTATGACAAAGACAATTTGATCAATGCTGTTTGTGCAGTAAAAAATATATTTTTTGTCCAAAGCAGGGGAATTAAACAAATTGTGTTCAGTGCTGCAGTAGTAAATTGATATTTGAATTTTTATTGCAGAGCCACATAACTTATATTCACAACAACAATATAATTATGATGGACTTTATCATTCTTCACTGTAATTCTTGAAGTACTTACTACAGATAATTTAGGATAATGTGACAGTGATATAACAGATATTCAAGTTTACAGTGCCTACGTAGAAAAAGTGGAGATCATGCATGTAAAAGCAGATGTAATAATCTTTCACTGTCCAATGATTTTACACCGGACTCTTACCCTTGTAGTTGGGTAGGTGCTAGAACTGCAACCACTTTGGGCGATGCCCTGTGTGTATCGTAAAAGGTAACTAAGGACTTTGTGATCTGATATCCCTGCAGACATGGAGAAGCCCCATGCAAATGGTGACTCAAACCACCAAGGAGGTGGCCACACAACACTTAACAATGTTCATGTATATTACACATTTTTGATACAAAGGTTTAAATGCGCGCTATATGACCTCTGATGTTGATGCGCCACAAAACACAATGCATTTTATCTTTTTGCAGTGTCACTATTACATTATCCTAAATAAACTGTAGACATATTTTTCGTAGCAATATGCAAATTTAGTACAGTAAAACCCAACCCAATCTTTGTTTGTACAGGTGCTAGACGTGTCGTACAACAATCTATCACAAGCAGATATACTTACACTTGGTCTGCTGTCTAACCTGAAAGTGCTGCACCTTACAGGAAATGGACTGACATCCCTACCACCCAACATGGCAATGCCTCATATAGATGAGAAGACGTACGTTTGTTTTATCTAAACTTTTGGTATAATTTGTAAACATGTTGAGTCTTTATTCACTTGATTGAAATTCACTCTGGCGTTGCTGCTAGTATTGCCTGTGTCAGCATTGTAATGATAGTGTTAATTGATTGTATATAGTATACTTGTTGAATGATAGTTTTAATTCATTTATAGTATTAATTGATTGTAATGATAGTATTAATTGATTGTAATGATAGTGTTAATTGATTGTAATGATAGTATTAATTGATTGTAGAATCACTTCTCAAACTAGCCAACTTTGCATTAGTTGATATATGAAATCTTTAGTGAAGTCTTAGAACTGGCTACATCTTATGATCTACCAACATCAAACATTTTCTCTGTTTAAATGACCAGGCCACCTTGTGTAAGAGCCAAAATGCTGCAAATTGGTCCAGCAAAATACAGGTTCTGGAAACATTAGGTTTTACTTTATGTCATTCTGAAACAATTTTACAACTGTTCTGAAAAAAATCATATATTTTATTTTAATAAAATGACCTACATGTAATGTTTTTCCCCCATTTTTTCAGGAGATCAGAGTATCTCAGATTTTCAAAGATGGAAATTCTTCTGTTGGATGACAATAAGTTAGAAGATGTTGCTGTATTTGCTGCTCTGGCTGGTCTGCCTAGGTAAGTGACACAGATTGTGAAAGTTTCATCTATAAGCAGTTTGTAGTTTCTGGCATCAGACTGGTTAAATTTGAAATTGAGCTCATTTATGTTTCATCTCCCAGACTGGTTTCAGAGAAGGCTTTCATGACATTGGCCAATTGGAAAAAGAAATTTAAAGGCATACATGCTTAAATATTAACAATGACTTTAACAAGAACTTGAGTCTCCAATCATATTGTAAAATGAGTAAGTTTAAAAAGCTTATTTTTTTAGTGCAAAGTCTTTTGTCACAAAATGTAATATAAATATAATGCCTACAAATTGTCTGTATCTTCTGCTGTTCCTGGTGCTATGATAATCTTATACTGTAAGTGAGTCTGCTGCATGGAAATAAATAATGCACCTTTGTAGCCAGTATGCATCCAGCTCAACTTAGTCTAGCATACTAGTAAAGTCTTATCTTAGCATCTATACTGGTAATTAAATGTCCATTGCAGACATCCTGGGTAACAATAATAAAGCACTTTCAAGTGTAGTCACTAAGGATTCCACAGCGCTTATCAGTTTTTCTGCATTTTACAGTGACAATAAAGGAAATAATGTTAATTATCTAAGAGTAACACTGTTGTTGATGTCTTACAGTTTGAAGCACTTGAATCTAGAGAAGAATGAGTTGTATTATGTTCCAATGTTGAAGTCTGTTGAGGGGAAACTTGTCCAAAATGACAGCGAGAAAGATGTGCGGAAACTTCGGAGGTCAGCAGAGAAAGGAGGTCGAAAGTCAGCTAGAGGAACAAGGTCAAAGGAACCAACTCCAAGGCAACCAGTAGAGAAAAAGGAGCGGGAGGAGACCACTGAAGCCCCTTTACCGACCCCTGTCCCATCAGGGGAAGACTCCCATAAGGAGTCTGGCAAAAATGGAATTGATTCTACAATGCAGCCAGGTCTGTCTGTCTCTCAATTTGCACTTTATGCTCAGGTTGATATATCATTATCATCACTATGAAAGCTTTTATTTTACAAAGAAAGATCTAGCTTACCGGCAAAATTAGCTGTAATTTGTAGTCGCTTTCTGACAATATACACTTTTTTCGTGAAGTAGCAAGAAAACTATAGGCTAACATTATTACAGAGTATAGAACAATGATGTGTTAGAAGTCTGTCTGTAAATTTATTATTCTATGAGTGAGTATTTAAAGGACTTAGAGTTAATTACAAGAAAAAATAAAAACTTCACATGTTTTGTGTATTGGATGTTCAAATATTTTACATCTGTAATTTGGCTGTTTTAATACCTACCTTTTTGTGAATAGTATAATTAATAGAATAATAATAAATGCAGGCAGGGAGCTTTGACTGACAAGTACATGTAATATCAAATTTTGTTACTTTTCAGATCCCCTTAAAGAGGATTTTTCAAGTTTGTCTCGACAAATCACTGACATTGACCTTGAGAAAGAGATCACCTTGCCAGGCTTGGAAGATAGGAATACATCTTTAGCAGAAAGTTCTGGATTACCTCCCTTCCCAGATCTGAGAGCTCTCAATCTCGCTTATAATAAGGTATAAAAATAAAAGCTGAGTCCGGCTAAAATGACTTTTAATCCCTACTTTATCCTTGTCTATGTTAACTTTGTGTTTAGGGAGCGGTGGTGTAGAGGTTAAGGTGTCGGCCGCTCATCCCGGAGGTTGCGGGTTCGAGCCCCACTGGGGTCACGACCGTACCTCCTCTTATGACACCAGTACTGGTTTTTCCAGGAGGCGGACTCGAGAGTGACTCGATAAGCTGCAAGCTTTCTTCACAATCCAGCTAAAATAAATTAGAATAAACTAAACTAAACTGAACTAACTTTGTGTTTGGACAGTACCACTTACAGCACAGCTTGCTGCTCTATGAAAATTTATCATTCGTAAATGGAACAGTTTAAGACCTGATGTGTGTGCTGATTGATCTTGGTTTACACTGGCCACAAAGGCAGACACTTGTGTCTCAGGTAGGCTTAATTAAATGTTAACATGACTTGATTCACATTGATTGATCATTATTACCTGATTGTCCGCTGTGCTCTGATCTGATACCAGTATTTTCATAACAGTGTACCAGCTGACCACGTCTCATACCATTCTATACTGGTCTCAACTAGTGACAAAATCCCAGCAGGACATAGACAAATAAACCTAGACATAGTGCATGCAGTTGAGTAAAGCTGCTACATAATTATAAAGACAAAAGAGAGTTTCAACAAATAAAGGATCTCATGTATTATTGATTACTTAAGGGGCTTCTTGTGACCTATTTTAATGACACTGTGCACTGAATGTATGTTTAGCAACATCAAGTGCTGCACTGTTGGAATCTGTAATTAGTCTGGTGTAATATTTATCTACATGTATACTGTCAGATAGAGGACGAGGAGGCGTTGCTAGCGGTGGCTGCCTGGCCGATGTTGGTAGAGCTCACCATACACAACAACCCTCTCACAACTGAAAATAGCGGTGACCCTCCGCTGTTACAAAGATTTCTAGGGGAAAGATTAGGGATCAGAATAAAGAGGTAGAAATAATTGTTTTATTTCAGAAATTAGAATTTACAATATATTCAACTGGTTCTATGTGACTTTAAAACATAGTTAAAAGGAATACTGTAAATTGAAATTGTACTATACTCCAGGCAGTCTTACTTTTTGGTAGATTTTTCTTAGATCTTTCACAAATTAATCTGATTTTTTTTGGTTTTTGTTAATCAGAAAAAAAAATGTCGTAAGTTCAAAGAGAATATTGCATGCTGTGCAAAGCCTTTGTGGATGAATGGATGCTGCCGCTGATACATGTATATAATACAAAGTCATGTACACTGGTGATCAATTTATGTTAAAGGGGCACTCCCTACATCTAGCAGATTATGTTATCGAAACATAAATCATGTGTTCAATGAACGTAAACTGATAAATAATTACAATTTTGAAGAACAACAATATATAGAAAAATGCTTCATTTTGGTACAAATAATCAATATACATGCCTTTTGTAATAAATCAATGTCCAGTAATGAATTGTACAACAACAACTTTACATAGAGTATTGAATGCTTTACGGTACTGCAACATATATGAAAATGCTGATTTTATAGATAATCACTAGAATGTATAGCTTAAAAAGTTAGGTTAAGTCATAATACTTGTAAACATTCTATTATATATACTTTTGTAGTTATTAAGTTTGATACCACTTACAGGGAGTGTCTCTTTAATCTTGTACATGATGCTAATAACTGTTTTAATTTACATGTACATGTAAATTGTTTTTCTTGTAGGAAAAAAGAACCAGAGATTGTGAAACCACCTGTAGAAATCAAAATGAAGAAATCGAGACACGTAAGAATCTTTATCTGAATTTTTTTTTTTTTTTTAAGAAATGTATCTGATTAAAATATCTGTCATTGAGGTAATAATGTAAGTCTTAGGCTGCAGTGAGATGTATCGCAAATTATTAGGATCACTCACGGTCTGATGTAGTCTTTGTACATCCACCATTTCCTTCAAACAACATCTCCTTATTTATAATTTATAATTCCATCAGAAGTGAATCTCATGAGCGGTTCATTTACTATTGATTATAAGAATGTGCATCCCAGATGAGAGTAAATAAAAGTACATGCAGTACAGATAGAGAAGAAGGGTGAAATTGAACCATTATAAAGTGACTTGTAAAAAAGTATTGAGTAACAACACGATCATTTTACTTATAAGGTGGAAACAGTCGTGCCTAAGATTCCCAAGCTTAGTGTAGATGATCTGCTGATGCTGGAAGCCCCCAAGCCCCCTACTGTACCGAGACCTGAGAAAACGAGGACACATAGCGGCCTGGATCTCCAGAAACCTCTGCCTGCCATTCCTGCTTCACCAGTCGAACGTCGTGAACAAAGATCACAGAAAGGCATAGCTCAGGAAGATGCTTCAAGGTCTGAAGAGGAAGGACCGAGGCAGAAAGTTCAGAAACAAGATGGTGACGCGTTTTTCATGACACAGGTATGTTGTCCAGAAATATTTCTGTTTAAGAGAAGTGAATGCTATAACCACTTGACCACAGAAACCTAAATACTATGATTTGAACTCACGACCACACACTTCTGACAAGCAAGTGTACAAGCACACAAAAAAATGAGGTGGGCTAAAATGTACTTCCATGGTGACATTTTTAATTATAGTTATAAGATTTAGTTATAAATATTGAGTATTGAATACGAGTTAACTATCTGAAATGGTCTTGACCTGTAGTTTATATTATGAACATGCTAATTTGTATCTTTGTTTTACTCTACAGGTCGATGATCAGGAAGAAGAGAAGGATGAACAAGGAGACAAATCTAAGAAACAAAGAAGAAAACATAAACAAAAGAACAGAGCAAAGGCTAGTAAATATGAGGGATATGAAATCCTTCTCGATGGGGAAGAAGACGATACTTATTGTCCACCAAAAGGTAAGCTGTTCCTGCGTTTCATTTGTCCTGATAAAAAAACTATTGTTATCTAATTAAACCATAATTTTATGGTCTGTATGCACATTAATGTAATTGGTGATATATAATGATATTAATTAACCAGAAAGATTTACATGGAAGTTGCCATTGCAGCAGGCAGTAAAGATGCCTGTTGGAAAATCCACAAATGTCAAGTTAATCAATGATTACCGTCAAGTATGAAGATCTAGTATATGTGTTACCTGTCTGAAAATCTACAAATTACTTTTTTATGTGTGAAGCTGTTAAATACTTGAATAAACTTTCATCAGGCAGCTCTTGTTAAAGAAATGTCATAAAATGTTACTATGTCCAATACCATTCTAGAACTTTAACATTTGTTCAACTGCAGCACATAAGAAACAATATGGAACAAAATATATCTTTTTGTTGCATTTAATATTTCACCAGGGTACAAAATGTTTTGATTACTTCTCTACACAGAAACATGTAACTGTCAATTTTTTCAATGAGGGTATTTTTGTTAGTTGAGGGTTTTTACCTGTTGCACAAAGTCACACATCTGAGCAGTTTGATCATGATCTACACTGTTGGCTTTTCAGTCAGAGTTTCTTATTACTGACTTCCCCCTTTGAACAATTTATAATGCTGTCTAATTTCAAGGATGAATTTTAGAATATATTATAGAAAATTAGAAATTTATCCAAATGTATTTTAGAAATTTATCAGTCTGATTTTGGTCCAGGTATGACAGTAAGCTGAAAGTGATCTCTTTTTGGCATGGTTGTTTATGATAAATCAGGCAGTGTACAAGCTATTTCTCTTTATTTGTTGGAGAAACATTTTAAAATATACATGTACATTTAAGATACAGCAGCTGTATGATTGTAATTTCATCAACATTTCCAGACATGCCAGGTAATATAAAGGCATTGAAGTATGCACTGGGTCATGAGCTGGTGTACAGAGATCCTGAAGTACGATTGGACAGAATCAGTAAACCTGTTGAGCCATACAGAAAGGTATGTAAATACTTGTCTTACAACAGAACCTAAATGTTGCATTTTCTCAGCCATAAGTCTCTATATGTTTTCCCTCCAATTGTATTAGAGAATGTAAACAGTGTCTTACAGCTATGTCCTAAAAAAGCAACAGGAAAATTTTGTGGTCAGTCTCGATGGGTTTAGTTTATACTAATTTATTTATTCTCGATTGTGAAACAAGTTCTTACAACTTATATTAATCTTGAGGTTAACTTTATACATGTGCATATCTTGTGTATATGTTTAAGCCCCTCCCACTTTAAAAGCATCCAATTAAAAATCATGGACTAGATATGCTCACAATATTGTACATTGTACATGTAATTTGACCAAAACTTGCTCTCCAATACAGTTAAGACATAAAGTAGGGTTATTATGTAGTTTAGATTAAAAGGCCCAACTGGAACTGATATAGATCAATGATACATTGTCTTAAAAAATTGTGTTTTACACAGTAACACAGCATACATATAAATCCCCCCCCCCCACAGTAACTTTATCAAATACTTGGTTTTTACAGTAAAATATTAAACATTTTTTTCACTAGAATGGGGATTTAGGGAGTTGAACACATGATTTTTAGCTCGACTTTTCTATGAAAAGGGGGGCACCCCCCCCCCCCCGGCCGGGGGGGCCACACTTTGGTTAAGTTTTTCGTACCACCCCACTTTATTTCAAAAGTATTAGAGGTATGGCTTTGAAACTTACCATACTTGTTTACCATCATAACCTCCATCTGCAGACAAGAGTACATAACTCTGTCAAGGTTTTTGACAGAATTATGGCCCTTTTTTGACTTAGAAAGTGTATCGAGCTTGGTTAAGTTTTTCGTACCACCTCACTTTATTTCAAAACCATTGGAGGTATTGCTTTGAAACTAACCATACTTGTTTACCATCACGACCTTCATCAACAGACAAGAGGACATAACTCTGTCAAGGTTTTTGACAGAATTATGCCCCTTTTTGACTTAGAAAATACATTGAATATGGGTAAAATCCACTTATTGCCTTTAACCCTTTGAGATATTGCTTTGAAACTTTTAATGCTATTTCACATATTACCCCCATCTGTATACGCAAGAGAAGGTAACTCGGTCAGGGATTTGTTTTAAAATTAAGGCCTTTTTATCGACTTAGAATCTTGGTTAAGTTTTTCTTCACCAGTCCACTTTTTGACTGAACTGTTTGAGATATTATTTGAAAGTTGGAATACTTGTTTACAATCATGATTTCCAAACATGGGCAGGAGAAGGTAATTCTGTCAAGGATTTTATTTGAATTATGGCCCTTTTTGACTTAGAAACTCAGTTAAAATTTTCATTCTTGTCCACTTGTTAACTTAACCATTTGAGATATTACTTTGAAAGTTGGAGTACTTTGTACCATCGTAAGACCTATCTGTAAGCAAAAGAAGATAACTCTGTGAAACATTTTTTGATTTGTACTTAGAAATTCCTAGTTAAAGTCTTGTGTGCCCTTAACTGTCAAAGTTTTGTTTTATTGGCAAGCACTAAAAAAGTCGAGCACGCTGTCCTACTGACAGCTCTTGTTGTTTATATTTTGACTCAAAGAGTTTTCATCAGGGTTGCTGGTAAATATTAAGAAAATTTTATCACTGAAATAGTATGTATAAGGCGCTGTTAGTCATGTGACTTTTATTTTAAGAAAGTTATTGTTATTTCAACATTTTGTATATGTCCCCAGCTTCGAATAGTCAAGGTAAGATTGTGCTGTGTTTCATATATAAAAGCATTTACTGCAAGAAACATCCACATTGATTACAGCTTGCAATATCTGGCTTTTTAATACCAATACTTACAATTCAAAATAAGTGGATTTCTTTTGCTGTTAAATGAATTAATAGAGGTCATCAATTTGGATGCTAGTTTCAGTTTTCTACCATAAATTTTTGTGTAGCAAGTGTAGAGCTATTTTGTCATTTAGTTTTGTATATTGAATTTGTCTAATACATCTACCATTCAAAGAACAGTAAAAAACAGTCATAATTCTTTTCATTTCAGTTTTAGAAATTACTGATTTAATGTAAATGTTAAATTTGTATTATTATGAGGCAATACCTTATATTTGGGAACAAAGAACTACCTTTTCAACTCTGTACACTGTCTCCATGGCAGCTGACTTGAAATCAGTGCAACCCCGCATTGATTGAGGGTCATAGGTTAGAGTGGTGGTACTAATAAAATCTTTTTATAGAAGAAAATTTTCAATTTCTTACGGAAGATAGAGATTCTAGTACTGGACTTTCCCAGTAACAATGGTTACGGTATAGGTAATTTGGCATTCTACAATAGTGACTATAATTAGGTTAAAACTGGAGTAAAGCCCTGACATACAGACACACAATATCAACTCTATCATGCATTTGTTTGAGAATGCTTTTAAACTTCAGTAACTAATTGCATGAATTGTGATCTAGTAGCTTAATCTAGCATTGTTTAACAGAACTTTAACATACTTTCTCAGTATGAAAGCATGAGAATTCATTTTTAAAATTCTTTGAAGAAAAGTTTTTAAAAAAAGCAAAAAGCTTTTCTAATGACAGAATCAGTTGTATGATTTTTAAATGTTTCATTCCTATTTTCAGTTTAGGAAATTACATTTGCTGTCTCACTTCTCAGAGTATAATATCCAAGTATATACATACCCTGTGTTATTACATTTGAAAAGAACACAAGTATGTGAACAATGGTAAAGCAATAAATATTTACCAGATTGTGTTTAGTACATAAACATTTCTAATATTTTAACTTTCATTTGCCTGTGATGTAATCCAATGCAATACAGAAAATGAGGTCCACACTTGCAGTTATTTTATTTACTTTCTCAGTATTTGAAACAGCTTAATCATTTTCATGTTTTTAGAATTACAAAAGACTTGTGTATGCTCAGGAACTTGTCTAAAAACACCAGCCTCAGCATTGTGCATTAGATGGTTCAAACTTTTGATATAAAGAAAGTTAAACATCTAGATGATGCAACCTTTTGCTGTAGTCAGCTGTTGTTGCATCATCCCTAACAGATACAGCCAGCTATTGTTACATCCCAAACACAAAGTTTTAAGTTTTACCCTGCAGCTGGCAGATTCTGTCTCTGTGACCAGTGCAGATCATGATCAGTCTAAATGGCTATGCAGCATGACCACGATCACCACTGTTAGCTTTTCGGTCAATAAATTTGCAGTGGTGCACCTGTTAGAGCAAATAATGGTACATCCCAAATAGAAAGATGGACAAATCCATTCTAGAAGTGTAGCAGTGCAAGGTTTCAGATAAATACACCAGCTTAATTTCATTTCAGGATTATGTCTCCAACCTAGTGTTTAGTGCTGGAAGACATGGGGTTTTTTTAGGTGAAAAACAAGCTGTAGTATTATTTTTTCTTTTTCTGAATATTGTGTTTGTTTCAAAGATTACAGTGAATTACCAAATAGGTGTCAAAGTAAGTAAATTGTAGACAATCTTGAATGGCTGAAACTTTAACACCTCTGCCACATTACAGGCAAATGTGACTTTAGTTGGTCCTATAATATGAAATACTGATGTATTTTACAGACAGAATATTTGAAGGGCTCCCCTCGTGTCACTCAAAAACAGAAGAAAGAAGAGATGTTGACAGAAATGAGGGATAGAATCACAACAGAGGAAGCCGGGCTTCAGGAGGTCCTAGACAATAGAAATAAGGACCTAAGGAAACGGTTCCCAGATTCCGATAGACTTTTGTCTGAGGTAGGAACCAGTTATTGGCAGTACTGTCCCTCACAATTCTATGAAATAAATTTGAGCAGAGCTAAATCTACCATTAAATTAATACAGTTTTATGGTAATTGCAAGTAATGTATAAAGTATATACTCCTATCTCGACACATGCATTCAGTAAACCAACCTAACATTTGCTACTTGAAAGATTAAGGTATATCGATGACCTTTAATTTTCATTCTGTTAAGTGGATAGCTATAGCTGCTTTAAAGATCCAAGACAAAATGAGATTTATGGTGAAATATTTAGCTACTTAGATCACCTAATTGTAATCCAACAGCTGTAACTGTTGTTGTTTATTGTAAAGAAACTTTAAAGTAAAGTGGTATGTCCAGCCATTATACAGTTATAAACCAAGAGCTACTGATGGCTGGGATTTGAACTTTGGGCCTACCATAGCATAGGTTACCACCCTAACCACTAAGCAAGGTCCACTGTTTTGAGAGTTACAGGTCAAAATGTTTATATTTACAACAGATCCAGAGAAGGTATAATGCAGTCCGCGTCAATTCTATGAAAGAGGCCAAGGATGCGAAGAAAATGCTTGCAGGAACAATACAAGATGTAAAGAAAGTGGATGGTTCCCGGCGCGTGAAAATGGAAGTGTGATGAAATATTACATCAGTGAACATTTTGAAATAAAGTTGCAAATCATGAATGAAGTTAACTTGAATACTGCATTTAAATGAAATATTTTAAGATTAATTTTTACTATACTGATTTAGATGAAATGTTTTGGATTTCAAACACTGCTGAAAATGTATCATAGTGCCTCGACAATTCAACTGCTGTGTTTTATTGGGTATTCCCACCAGACTGCAGTACAATGATGCGACTTTTGTATTATTTTCATAACTTTACTTCTGACTTATTTGGATACACATTTATTAATTTACTGCTGATAAGTGTTTAAAGTATTGAATTTATTTTACTGTATAATTTTTCAAAGTTATTTATACATTTATATTTTAAAATCTGTGATAGTTATTTCTGCTGAATGTATGAATGATATGACCTTGTTGTTAGTGTGATGTTATACTGTAAAACTTGTATAAATGAATAAACATTCATAACATTGTGTGTCCTGGTTTCATGTCTTAACAGGCCGTAAATGATGGCATTTTAATGCACTAATAATGGTGTCTAATGTAAGAGGAGTCCAGTACTGGTTCATCCAATGAATGAATGGTTAATATAGGTAAGCTTACTGTTTCAAATAGGTTATAAACCATCGGAAAGAAGATGCAAGTTAATCCATAGTTCAGCTCAGCTTGGATTAGAATAAAAGAAAGTAAAGATGTGTATTTATAAAACGAACTTGATATATGATGGTTCTGAATGTTCTTCCCCTCGTTCTCATTGGTTGGAAGCCATAGACCTCTGTAGATACCACATAAAACAAGTCCATAAAGTTAGATATTCACCTCGTCAAAAGTCAATATTATGATTATTATTACAGGATATAAAAAAATTCAGCCAAGACTCTTGTTCACTGATTTTTTAGAGTTTTTTTTCCTTTGATTATTTTTTCACATACCTGCATGTCTATGCTGTTTCTCAAACCTTCATGGGAAGCTCGACTAAAGGGGGATGTTTATATTTCCTGCATGTTCTGGTCCAATGATTTTTCAATGGATTAAGCCCTTCCACATAGCCGCCTTCCACACAAAAACCTTGCCTCTGCAGGGGGAATTGTCATGGCCCTTGTTTAAACAAGAGCTGTTGCTATAGGTGCCTAATAGACCCCAGTATCTGTATTTTTACCTTTTGGACATGACTTTATAATTCAGTTTGTTCAAACAAGATTGTGTACCCTACATGTACTACATGTATATAGTGCATACTTGAAGAACTAAAGGCCATAACTCTTGACAGTAGTTTGTGACCACAAATGTTTAACTTCAAACACATCGTGTAGTTACTGTGCCAAGCTACACATGACGTAAGCCACTGCCTTAAGAATCCAAATACCTAAGATTGAATCCTGTGAGTGACATTTTTTTTCTTTTTATTTCTTGCTTTTTTCTCCCCAGAAACTATTCAGATATCAAAAATATAAAACCACTTTACTGTAGGTTTATATTGCATTTTTACAACCAGTTGCAGTCTCCTATATATAGCCAGCAAAATAAGGCATACTGCTTATATTTTGAGCTGTGCACATACAGCTGGCAAAAAGTTGATCATTTAGCACCATGCAAGAGGATAATAAATTTTGAGGGTTGACCGCAAAACTGCCGTAAGTGCTTCTTTGTTTCATATAAGTTACAACAGTTTGCCGTCAACCCTCAAAATGTTCATCCAATCAAGAGACACTTTCTCAGTTTCATTGCAAATTTGATCTTTAATTTTTCCTTTTTTTGTATAGAACTGCATATTCACAAGGACTACTGAACGATAAAAACCAAGTGTTCATTAATTTATTGTGTATCAATAACAAGTTCTTTACAATTTTATCTACTTATAATAACAAAGTATATCAATAAGTTCATTCAATGTATCCACAACTATATAGGTACATGATACATTCATGTATATTCAATGCAGTTTTCTATAGAAACAATTCCGTGAGGTTACTATCATTCCTAAAATGTCTTCTAGATGACAATGAATATCTCAAATCCAAATTTCCTTATCTATTTATAATGTACAAAAACGAAAGTTAAAGAAAAAGTGACTATCATGTCTAAACATGGCTGAAACCAACAAAATACTTTTTCTGCTGTAGTCAGGTTACTATAACTGTACGTGCTTGTAAATGGCTTTTATTTTCCGTAGTGTAATATCTCATTTTTTCTGTCTTTCTATTTTCTCTTACCATTTCCAGTTACTGCAGTTGGAACAGTACCTGCATGTTCTTTCATTGACAGAAGACCCTAGTGACAAATTACCAAAAGTATGCTAACAAAATGTCTCTATCAGCTGTCAAAAAAATATTCAGTTTAGATGCACTGGAAATCACTTGAAACCATGAGTTTTCATTGCAACCTAAATTCAGAAATATACAGTGAACAGTAGCTGAAGCAATATCATCATTAGTTCTTCTTATCAATACATTTCACACAGACTTAACACTTCTACCATTGCTCACTTGTACACAGGCTTTCCAACTGCCTTCTGTGTTCCCTTAATACGACCCATATATATGAACAGGCGTATAAAAATTTATTCATGAAAACAAAGAACATGTATTTCTAACACATTTGTTAATATCTTTGTTTGACTTACTTGTCTCTCAAACACATTGTTATTAAGCATTACCGGTAACTGAAAAGTCCTACCCTGAACTTCCACTCAACAGTCTTATTTATCACTAACATTTGATGTACTGGTCAATGAACACGCAAGTCAGCTGCCATCATTATGATGTCCCAAACTATCAACAAACACCAACCATGAAAGTCCTTATACTGGAGTGCCTTCATCATTTGGTTGTGACCCCTCTCTGGGACTGTCCCTAGGACTCTGGTCTTCTTTGCCACCTCCTTCCTTCCTGGCCACTTGTCGGCGTTCCGCTGCCTTCCTGGGGTCATAAATTGCTCTCTCTGGACGATCCTGTAATTAGACCAAGTAGACACATATTCTGTCATACTGTAAACACAATGAGAGTCTAGCTAAAAAAGAAGTGTGTTGTTTCTCAGTCATGATTCGTATTACACTTTTGCTGTAATATCTTTGTTACACAACTGCCCTTATGTCTATGTTACACTAAAGCTCTAATGTCTATATTACACTTCTTACCTGTTCCACAACTCTCATGTCTATATTACACTACTACACCATGTCTATGTTACACTACTACACCGTGTCTGTGTTACACTTCTACCCTATCTATTACACTACACCGTGTCTGTGTTACACTACACCCTTGTCTGTGTTACACTCCCCATATCCTATATTACAAACACCGGCTGTGTTACACTACTACACCGTGTCTGTTCCTTCTACCCGTACTAAACACTACAGTGTCTGGTTACACTACTACCGTGTTGTGAATTTACATATTTACACACACCGTGTCGTGTAACTACTACACCATGTCTGTGTTACACTACTACACCGTGTCTGTGTTACACTTCTACACCATGTCTATATTACACTACTACACCTTGTCTGTGTTACACTACTACCCCGTGTCTGTGTTAGACTACTACACTGTATCTATATTACACTACTGCCCCCACAGATCTAATGTGGTTATTACACAACTGCTCTTATGTCTATGTTACACTACAGTTTTTGTGCCTGTATTACACTGCTGCCCTTATTTCTATGTTTTTCTCTGGCTCTACACTACTGCTTTCATGCGTCTGTTAAACTCTTGCCCTCCTGTCTATGTGACACTACTGCGCCCACATTTTCATGTCTTTATTACACAGCTGCCCTCATGTCTAAGTTACACTTAGTTCTTGTGCCTGTATTACACTGCTGCCCAAATTTCTATGTTATTATACAGCTCTACACTACTGCCCTATCTTTGTTACACTAATCATCGTTGATGGTATAAAGACTTGTTGCTGTAATAAGGCATATAGGAATTGGCCCCCTGTAAGGCATGTCGGGCCCGAAAAGCAAAATCAGTCACGCTAAAATGCCGAGTACTTATGGTAGTATTTAGTCGGGGCAGTCAACCTAACCAATGTTCCTGGGTAAAATGCTATCAAACCATGCTGTATACAGTACATGTATAGCAAAACCGTTAAGCAAGAAAACCCCATGCAGATGTTTACCTTTCTCTTCCGTCTATCTGATGCTGCAGACTGGTCGCCATCTTTTGTTGTTGTTGTTCCTTCGGTGGGACTATCATCATGTGTTTTAGACCTTGACTCAGGCTACATACAAACACACAACATCCAGTTACAAACACATGACAAACTAAGGTTTCAAACCACTAAATATATACTAAAGTCTCAGACTACTAAATATAAACAAAATAATAAAAGTAAGGTGTTAATTTTCTGTATCTGTTGTTATTTGTATGCTGTATAATCTGTCTAAGCTATTTTTTTATCTAGAGAAATACTTATGTCTTCACCAAGTGGACTACTGCTGATTAAATAAATGATTGTCTATGGACAAATTCAGTCTTTCTCTTAGTTTGTCAATGACTTTCACAAAATGATCTTGACCTTACTGAACCTACTGACACATGCACTCTGCACATCCTCTTAATACAATGAGCATTCTACGTTAAGTTACTTCAAATATTTTAAAGCTTTTCAATACAGCCATTATGACGTATTAGTCCCTTAATATGACCTTCAGCTTTAACTTGACCGAGACCAGACTACATCTTAAAACCTCTTGAGATATAGGGCAGACACAATTGTTTTTATATAGACTGATGGACAAAATTCACAGTATGTCTCCAAGGTACAATTATGAATAGAGGTGTTAGAAAACCCCATTGTTTTTTAAAGTTACAAAAGTTTTGCACCAAGTCCTTGGAACATGAAAAGAATAAAGCGCCATTCAATTAACCAAATTTTAATAACCAATCAGTTAACAGAAAAGCTTTAATAAATTAACTGAAAAGATAAATTGATTTAGCAAAAAAACTCCATTTGATTACCCCAAAAGCACCAATTGACTGAAAAAACTCCAATCAAATAACTGAGAAAAAGCCTAAACCAACTGACTGAAAAGCTCTGATCATTAATAGATGAGCTCTAATCAATTAACCTAACTGCAAATTTTTAAGTAAGAACCTGTGAAGCCTGACAGATAGAAAGATTTCTGCTTCTTATAAATTAGTGACAGGAAAATAAAGAATAGCACATGCTAATTACAACAACTAACCCTTTGCACACATTCATTTAAAATAGAACTGCCAAGTACTGGAATGCAACAGCAAGTTCCTATAGGTTAAAATAACATGATAATTGTATTAAAACATTGATGATATGTGTAAAGAAATAATACTGGCTTTTATTTCAAAAGATGAAATCAAATCACTAAAATAGAGCTGTATTATCTTCTTATTTAAAAAAGGGTGGTTGGGGTGGGGATGGGAGAATGTCCAGATTCCGTAATTACTGGATCTGTCCTAGCACACCATGACACATGTTTCTTTGCATCAGTGTAAGATTTTATAGATAGACTGCAAAATAAAGGCCAAAAATAATAACATTGATCTCAAAGTAACAGCAAAGGGTTGACACGGCCACTTACAGGTGTCTAAAACTTCAAAATTTAACAAACTTCCTTACAATGATTTACATGAGTAAGAGGAGATAGAAAAAGAAGTTTCAAACATTTGAGTGTGACCCTGACCTTCAACCAACACATCTGGCAAGTAAGTTACCTACTGCTTATCAGCAACTATAGACTGCAGTTTCATTGGTTAATACAGAAATATGACAGGGCCAAAAGGTCAACACTGCAACAATTTTGCACTGAAGGGGTTGCTTCTATTTGGACATTGTTTTGATGGACATAAAACTTTGGTTGACAAAGGTTCACTACTTTCCTTTAGGGGTCAGAGATAAAGAAATAGAAATGAAATGAAAGCTTATGTGACCAAGACCCTGACTCAGCCTAACTGGACTGACTAGTAAAGTTTTCTTGTTGGGGTGATGATTTGACCAAAATTTTGTAAAATTCTTCACTTAAAACTGACATAGTCTTTTACTGACTAACACAGTTATTACAATGATTTACTACAATTACAGTAATGTTAGTTTTAAACCAGCTGTAACATTTCCAGTACCAAGGTCCATAGAGACTTGATAGTAATATTGCATCACTTCCTAACACTTGCATCACTTCCTAAAATACCTTCACAACCCACATCATGCCAACATGCAATATGATTTACAGAAATCTAAGGCAGTTCTACTAAATATCTGGACAAGCAATTACTGCTTTGTTACGGTGCATGGGTTCCATTAGTTGCCCAAACAGGAGACCCGTTCAGAATACAGTAAACTCCGTATATAATGCCTCCAGACAAAGCGAAATTCTTGACATAAGGAATAAATTTTTTTGGCCCAATTTTATTCTTTCTTTGTTAAATAAGAAAATGCTGTATTGATATAACATACTCCAGATAAAAGGAGCACATTTAAATTGCCCCACAGAGTTTGTTATTATACGATGTTTACTGTATTCATATTTATATCATCATGAAACCATACCCATATACGCTTTGAATGTGTAAAGAAACATAACCTCTAATAGTGTATCTGTTTGAAGGTATATTAAAGTAAAACTAACAGGAACATAGAGAAAGAAGGGGGTCATGATGACCCTAAAGGGCTCACTCGAGTCAACAGAGAGCATCTACAACACAGATAACACCTGCATGATTAATATACGTTATAAGGATCAGATTTTTACAAAATTTCTAAATTGATTTGGCTTAAAGCCATGATTAAATGTAGCCTCAAAAGTGTTGATAAAGACTACAGTTACTTGACATCGTAACTAGATTTTTGACCTCATTTAAACATTCTTAAAAGCGGACCCAGAAATCAAAAAAAAAAATAGTCTGAATAAGTTAGTTTATACCAATTTATTTTAGCACGATTGTGTAGAAAGCTTGTAGCTTATTGAGTCACTCCCGAGTCCACTTCCTGGAAAAACCAGTACTGGTGTCATAAGAGGAGGTACAGTCGTGACACCACTGAAAAATTTGCATGACAAATACCTGTTCTTTCTTGACATAATAGTTAATCAAGAGCAACATAGTTACACATTTTCATATTTGTGCATCAACTGTGACTTCTAAAAGTTTGAGCTGTTCTTCTACAATTTGATCTTGTGGCAAATATTTTGACCTAATGTGACTAAAATTCGATGTCAACATATATTTTATCTAGATAAAGATTCTGACCAACTTTCCTGATATTTGGGTACAAAATATGGTTTCGAAAGTGTTTAAAAAGGCTCTTCAATAATTTGACCTGGTGACCTAGATTTTGACCGTACCTGAAACAGTTTTTACGTCCTACAGTTCATCAAGACAAAGATTCTGATGGACAAAGGACATAAGGTGATCACAATAGCTCACCTTAAACACTTTGTGCTCAGGTGAAAGGAAAAGATAAAGAAATGGAAATGACCATTTACTGACAAATAGTATTAATATTTGTACAGTAACTACCGGTACTGAAGTTCCAAACAGACTCATGCTGGTCACAAACAAATCTGTACTCTGGTACATCAATAGTACATCAAGTAAATTATCATATTACCTTCTATTCAGATTAAACAACAACACTGTTTACAATACAACCAATCAAAGACCAGTGAAGTGCTAAACAACTACTCTTGTCTCGTATAAACCTAGGTTATATAACACACCTTTGTTCTATCTCTCTCAGGTTTGTTAGCGTCCTTGTCCCTCCCTGGTTTGCCGGTCTCTCCTGAACCACTCTTGCTATCTCCCTCTGATCTGAAAGTAAACAATATAGTCACAGAACTTGTTACAGTTGTACAAAACTAGAATGTTATTAACTTCTGTAAGTTTTCAGTCATTGGACAGCCCGGACTGATTGAGATTTCAAAATTTCCCAAGCCCCTTTTCTTTATGCTAATTCTTCTTTAAGCATCATTTCTGTACAGTACAGATTTTAATTCAGTGTCACTGTTAAAACAGACTGACTGTTGTTATTAACCATTGAGTACTTTATTAGTTGTTCATAGCTTGACCAGCCTGGTCAGCCTTTAACATTCTTGTATCTTATTTGGTCCAACAACTAGTACATCATGTTATTTGACCAGAATTTGCATCACATGAGCAGATTATAATGCCATCATCAAATTAATATATTTGTGTAATTATGACGTCTTTAATGAGAATTAAAGATAGACTAATCAGTTACTATTCAGTTACTTATTCAAATTCACCAGACTTTATCAACTTTTAATGTATATTGCTGTGAGATCAGTGGTGAGGAGATTAGAAGGTCAGTCCTAGCTGTTTCCACTTCCGTGGTCGAGTGGTTTAAGTCTCCCACATGAAATCATTGTAAGTTTTCATAGGTTGAGGGTCAGGGGTCCGAGCCCAGCTACAGACCAGGTCTATTCATGTGAGAAAGTTGGCAGTTTCTTAGAGAGGATAGGAGTCTAGTACTGGTTCTTCATAGAAACAATGGTTAGGTAAACTGTCTGCCTGTTAAAATTACCCAAATACAGTTGGAATGAGAGCTAAACTCCTACAACAATGTAACATGTAAAATATTTCACCGAAAACATACCTGAAAGACTTTATTCCCTTCTCAGAGTTATCTCCCTTCCCAGATTCTTTGTCTGTTTTCCTGTCCCTGTCTCTGGAATCATATTTACTGCCAGGTCTGTCTGACCGTGAGTTATTGGACGCACCTGACTTTGGTGAATCTCTACTAGCATTGCTGTCCCTGTAAAGTCAAAGTAATTGACTCAACGCACGTCATAGGCAGTATAGAATATTGTAATGGTCTTGTTGTACCAGAGCTAACTCTGCCAGTAGCCAATGCCAAAACTGGTTACAAAATTTTTTATTGGCTCAACAAAAAAAGAGGCCAGTACTAGTTGAGGTAGTGCCTGGTTAGTTAAATTTGTGTTTAGCTCATGAAATTTGTCTTCTGGCTAGTGAGATTTTAAAAATGCAATACCAGTAAATAAAATTCATTGTAAGTCCACATCTTTCCAACAAATGAATTCCAAAACTTAATTTCATGGACAGCTTATTGTATTTGTATGTTTTAGTATTTTTCGATGTAAAATCAATACAATGTCATGTATATAAAATGACACTCACTCTGATCTAAAATATTATTGAATTTCCTAACTTGTATAATTTATTCCAACACTCCCAAACAATTTTCACACAACATTTACGAGTGTGCATTGGTTTAAATGCTTGGATTTGCATTGTTATGAATGAAGTCACATGATGTAAAATCATAATAAATTTCCTACACTTGAGGCATCGCCTGTGCAATACCAGCAACAACTAAATAAGACAAATAAGGTTTTAATGGAGGAGACAAAATCTCCCAGAATGCACAGGATGCTATGAGTATAAATCAGCAACTTCATGTTAGCACAGTAAACAAGAAACATGGCAATGCCACGAAACCAGGTTTTCCTTTGACTGCCAAATCAAGTTAAAATCATGTAAACAGGATTTTCAATGTTAATGTCACTGTGACCTTGACCTTGGAGCCAGCCATGCGGAACATGCGTTCTGCACGTCATCTTGATGTGGTAAACATTTGTCTGAAGTTTCATCAAAATTCTTCAAAGGGTTGAAGAGTTACAGAGCGGACAGGATTTTCAATGTTAATGTCACTGTGACCTTGACCTTGGAGCCAGCCATGCGGAACATGCGTTCTGCACGTCATCTTGATGTGGTAAACATTTGTCTGAAGTTTCATCAAAATTCTTCAAAGGGTTGAAGAGTTACAGAGCGGACACAATTTCGTTTGACGCCCGCCCATCCGCCCATCCGCCCATCCGCCCATCCGCCCGCCATACCCCAATCTAATAACCAGGATTTTCAAAATTGAAAACCTGGTTAATAACACCCCTTCCAACTTCTATTTTTCATTAAATTAACTTGTAAGAATGAAAACAGATTTCATTTTGGAGTGTAATACCAGATCATATACCATGATTTGTCGTTGCTTTGTAATTAATCACTTGGGATTTTTGCATTCGTGATTAGATCACTACACATCTGAACTCCAAAACGTGATATATCATGTATACCTGTAATCATTCTTATTTCTCCTGTCATCATTCCTGGGTGGCCCTGGACGTCGATCATCTCTGAAAGGGAACAAATACTTCCATTGTTTCTGATGTTTCAAGCTATAGTCTTCTCAATAAATGCAGTGTAACATGTATGTGAGACTAACAATAATGTCACAAGAGAGCCATGATGGTCTTAGATCAGTCACCTGAGAAACACTGCTCAAATTATCAACCAACTAGGGACTTAATTTTTTTTTTTACCTCAGATGAGCCTATTTTAACTTGTCCAATACTGGTCCACTTTTCTTCCCTGTAACTTCAAAAGAACAAAAGTGTGTCAATAGGTCATGGTCAAGGTCAGTTGACATTTTTTTTTAATCCGAGGTCAAAGTTTTAGAAGTATGGAACAAACCAAGCCTCCAATCAAACTCCACTGAGATATTCTATTCATATACATTCTGTGTATTTAATAGCACTTGTGTATGATAAAGATAAGAGAAGACAAGAGCTGTCAGTAGGACAGCGCTCGACTTTTTTAGTGCTTGCCAATAAAACAAAACTTTGACAGTTAAGGGCACACAAGACTTTAACTAGGAATTTCAACAGTACAAATCAAGAAACATTTTCACAGAGTTATCTTCTCTTGCTTACAGAAAGGTTTCATGATGGTACATAAGTACTCCAACTTTCAAAGTAATATCTCAAATGGTTAAGAACAACAAGTGGACAAGAATGAAAATTTTAACTCAGTTTCTAAGTCAAAAAGGGCCATAATTCAAATAAATTCCTTGACAGAATTACTTTCTCCTGCCCATGTTTGAGGATCATGATGGTAAACAAGTATTCCAACTTTCAAATTAATATCTCAAACAGTTTAGTCAAAAAGTGGACTGGTACGAAAAACTTAACCAAGATTCTAAGTCGATAAAGGGCTTAATTTTAAAACAAATCCCTGACAGAGTTACCTTCTCTTGCCTACAGATGGGGGTAATGATGTAAACAAGCATTCAAAGTTTCAAAGCAATATCTCAAAGGGTTAAGACAATAAGTGGATTTTACCCATATTCAATGTATTTTCTAAGTAAACAAGAGCTGTCAGTAGGACAGCGCGCTCGACTTTTTTAGTGCTTGCCAATAAAACAAAACTTTGACAGTTAAGGGCACACAAGAATTTAACTAGGAATTTCTAAGTACAAATCAAGATACATTTTCACAGAGTTATCTTCTCTTGCTTACAGATAGGTCTCATGATGGTACATAAGTACTCCAACTTTCAAAGTAATATCTCAAATGGTTAAGTCAACAAGTGGACAAGAATGAAAATTTTAACTAAGTTTCTAAGTAAAAAGGGCCATAATTCATATAAAATCCTTCACAGAATTACCTTCTCCTGCCCGTGTTTTGGGATCATGATGGTAAACAAGTATCCCAACTTTCAAAGTAATATCTGGAACGGTTTAGTCAAAAAGTGGACTGGTACGAAAAACTTAACCCAGATTCTAAGTCGATAAAGGGCCTTAATTTTTAAAACAAATCCCTGACAGAGTTACCTTCTCTTGCTTACAGATGGGGTAATGATGTAAACAAGCATTCAAAGATTCAAAGCAATATCTCAAAGGGTTAAGGCAATAAGTGGATTTTACCCATATTCAATGTATTTTCTAAGTAAAAAAGGGGCATAATTCTGTTCAAAACCTTGACAGAGTTATGTACTCTTGTCTGTTGATGTAGGTCATGATGGTAAACAAGTATGGTAAGTTTCAAAGCAATACCTCCAATGGTTTGGAAATAAAGTGAGGTGGTACGAAAAACTTAACCAAGCTCAATACACTTTCTAAGTCAAAAAAGGGCCATAATTCTGTCAAAAACCATGACAGAGTTATGTACTCTTGTCTGTAGATGGAGGTTATGATGGTAAACAAGTATGGTAAGTTTCAAAGCCATACCTCTGATACTTTTGAAATAAAGTGGGGTGGTACGAAAAACTTAACCAAGGTGTGACGCCAACGCCGACGCCGGGGCGAGTAGGATAGCTCCCCTTTTCATAGAAAAGTCGAGCTAAAAAGGGGCATAATTCTGTCAAAAACCTTGACAGAGTTATGTACTCTTGTCTGTTGATGTAGGTCATGATGGTAAACAAGTATGGTAAGTTTCAAAGCCATATCTCTAATAGTTTTGAAATAAAATGGGGTGGTACGAAAAACTTAACCAAGGTGTGACACCAACGCCGACGCCGAGGCGAGTAGGATAGCTCCCCTTTTCTTCGAAAAGTCGAGCTAAAAATGTAGGTGCTAGAGTATGAACAAACCTAATGTTGATGGACAACAGATGAAAGACATCAGGCGATCACAATAGCTCACCTGAGTACAAATACTCAAGTATAAAAACTACCATTTGATCAGAAAGTACTAAAATAAGCATGCACAAAGACCATCCTCACATTTTGAAAATTTCTACAGCATCAAATCTTTGAATTGTCACCCTTTTCAATAAAATCTCTATAACTAAGCATGCAAATATATCACCATTAAACCCTTAACCAGCTGCAGGCAAGCATTTCAGTCAAGACAATGATCAATCTGCACAATGTACAGTCTGATCATAGTCTTCACAGATTTTAAATCTGACAGCCTAACAGCTGAACTACTCAACAAATAATAGACTGCCCGGAACAAAATTTAGCCCATCATCCTCAAATGAGATTAGAATTTATACAAAATTTGGCAGCCCATCTGGACCCTTCTGAAATCAGAATTTATACAAAATTTAGCAGCCCATCACCCTCCAGAAATCAGAGTTTATACACAATTTAGCAGCTCATCACCCCAGAGATCAAAATTTATACAAAATTTAGCAGCCCATCACCCTCCAGAGATCTGAGTTTATACAAAATTTAGCAGCCCATCACCCTCCAGAAATCTGAGTTTATACAAAATTTAGCAGCCCATCACCCTCCAGAGATCTGAGTTTATACAAAATTTAGCAGCCCATCACCCTCCAGAAATCAGAATTTATACAAATTTAGCAGCCCATCACCCTCCAGAAATCAGAATTTATACCAAATTTAGCAGCCCATCACCCTCCAGAGATCTGAGTTTATACCAAATTTAGCAGCCCATCACCCTCCAGAAATCAGAATTTATACAAAATTTAACAGCCCATCACCCACCAGAAATCAGAATTTATACACAAGAGGGCCAAGATGGCCCTATATCGCTCACCTTGGTACAAGTCCACTTGCCTGGTGGAAGATCACTAGATAATGTTATATACCAAATAAGTTTTCCTGTATACGCCTTTGTAAAACAAATGATCCCCCCCCCCCCCGGGCAAGGTCAATTTTGACCCCAGGGGCATAATTTGAACAAACTTTGAAGAGGTCTACTAGGCAATGCTACATGCCAAATATCTAAGCTCTAGGCCTTGTGGTTTCAGAGAAAAAGATTTTTAAAGTTTTCCCTATATAAGCCTATGTAAAACTAAGTGACCCCCGGTATGGGGTCAATTTTGACCCGGGTGTCATAATTTGAACAATATTGGTAGAGGTCTACTAGCCAATGCTACATGCCAAATATCTAAGCTCTAGGTCTTGTGGTTTCAAAGAAGAAGATTTTTAAAGTTTTTACTATATAAGCCTATGTAAAACTAAGTGACCCCCCGTGCGGGGTCAATTTTGATCCGAGGGTCATGATTTGAACAATCTTGGTAGAGGTCCTCTAGCTAATGCTACATGCCAAATATCTAAGCTCTAGGCCTTGTGGTTTCAGAGAAGAAGATTTTTAAAGTTTTTCCTATATATTCCTATGCAAAACTAAGTGCCCACCCGCGCGGGGTCAATTTTGACCCGGGGATCATAATTTGAACGATCTTGGTAGAGGTCAACTAGACAATGCTACATTCCAAATATCTAAGCTCTAGGCGTTGTGGTTTCAGAGAAGAACATTTTAAAACTTTTTCCTATATATTCCTATGCAAAACTAAGTGACCCCCGGTGCAGGGTCAATTTTGACCCGGGGGTCATAATTTGAACAATCTTGGTAGAGGTCTACTAGACAATGCTACATGCCAAATATCTTAGCTCTAGGCCTTGTGGTGTCAGAGAAGAAGATTTTTAAAGTTTTTCCTACATATGCCTATGCAAAAACTAAGTGCCCACCCGTGTGGGGTCAATTTTGACCTGGGGGTCATAATTTGAACAATCTTGGTAGAGGTCCACTAGACAATGCTACATGCCAAATATCTAAGCTCTAGGCCTTGTGGTTTCAGAGAAGAAGATTTTTAAAGTTTTTCCTATTTGTTGCCATAGCAACCAGAGTTCTGCATGGAATGGAATTCTTTGAAATTTTGGTAGAGCTTCATGCAAGGAACATTCCTGCATAGTTTTATCAACATTGGCCTAGAGGTTTCAGAGGAGATGTCATTTGAATCAAAATGTTGACGGACGACGGACAATCATCGATCAGAAAAGCTCACCCTGGCGTAGCCAGGTGAGCTAAAAATCTAGCAGCCCATCACCCTCCAGAAATCAGAATTTATACCAAATTTAGAAGCCCATCACCCTCCAGAAATCAGAATTTATACCAAATTTAGCAGCCCATCTCCCTCCATAAAGATTAGAATTTGCTCAAACCTGTAGTAATCTTGGTCTCTATTTAGCCTCCTCTCTCTGTCATCTCTATAGGATTTTGGTCTTGGTCTGTCTGACCGACGATCATCTCTATCTGGGTGGCGGTCATCTCTGTCTCTTGGTTCATCACGACCTGACCTTTGCCGGTCATTCTGTAAAATCCAAATTATACCATCACACCTGCTTAAGTGCCATTTTAAAACTAAACAATACAATGGAAACTATCAACAAGATTACTTAAATTCAAGGCAGCTAAAACTTTTATTACCATAAACAATGTTAAAGGCCTATGCTAACCTGATTTGTAGCACTTTAATTACGTAGAGAGGACTTATTGACAAAAACAACCCCTAAGAATTTGTCTTACCAGCAAAATTAACCTTTTTTGTATGAAAATCATTCCATACTTTATAAATCGAAAGTACATGTTATAAACATAGTGGAGTACTTCTTTAATGATATTGCAAAAAGTAAGAAATGCTTTCTGAAAACAGCTTTTCCTGAAGAAACAACGTGAATTCCTAAGAAAGACATATATGTATGTCAACATTGTCTAAGTGTAAACAGAACTTTGATATATCAGTAAAATAAGTATGTCAAGTGATCATGCATAAACATGTACAGTCGACTCTCGAAAGTTCGAACCCGGATAATTGGAACACCCCCGATTATTCGAACACATCGTCGGGTCCCGAATTTTTTCCTTCTAAATTCAATGTGTTCTACTCCGGTTAATCAGAACCCGGATAATCGGAACTTTCGAACTGATGTTATTGTCCGCTCATTAATAAAATAGTGTGAATAACTCCGGAAAATTCGAACAGTGTCGTTCGTTAATTGATCAATCAGCCGGCCGCATATTTTTCACACCTCGTGGGTGCCAGCTTGATTGAGTAAATATCGTCACTTGGTAATAATATAGGATATGTGTATTTGTTTGCCGCGCGTGCTAACATTTATGATTATGTTTGTGGCAATCGTTCGCCTGTCATAAAATGAGTTAATTGTTTCATATTCAATAAAGCTATATAAAATCTAGATTTTTCAATGTCAACCACACAATTATGTCAGAACATAGTGTACAAAGTTCTAACGTCGAGCAACCTGGTGAAGGTCCCAGTAATGGGGGAGAGCCAGGTCGGCGAATTCGGGGAAAATTAATTTCGCTGAGCAACTTGGTGAAGGGCCCGGAAACGGGAGGATAGCCAAGTCGGCGAAGAAGTTGAGAAAGGTTTAAGATCTAAAACTGAACTTGCAAAGATGTTTGGCATTCCAACGAATACATTGACTCCTACACAGGTTTTAGTACACTTCACTCTAGACTGAACGGTCTTTAGTACCATCTCCAATATGGCCGACATGCTTACTCCGGAAAGTTCGAACTACCGATAATTCGAACAAATTTTGCTTCCCCGAGGGTGTTCGAGTTTTCGAGAGTCGACTGTATATAGAAAGCTTTTCAAATAGACATTTAGTCCTATTTAATTTTCAACTGTACTCCCTCCTATATAGATACATTTTCTCCAAGATCTACACAAAAAAGATTGATTCAATAATTTTTTTACACTCTAAGACTTTCTGACAGTTGAACGCTTTTCAAGGTCTACATGGATTCCTAAAACTAAGTAAAATACAAAAGAAACTTAGAATTAAAGAAAACCAGATGAAACCTAGAAGTTAGGTACACATATTTCTTTACCATCTTTCTTTTACACAATAAACTGGACACTTTATCCTGAAAATAACAATTCTGTGTTTAAACAAAGTTGAAGTAATAACTTTTTGAATGGCTACATTTTTTCATCAACAAACACACCTATCCCTGAATTTACAGACAGATGTGTCAAGATGTGCTCACTCTGATATCTAAATATCCAGGGTTGATCGTGAAACTATTGTATCTGCTTCTATTTTTATATGCAGATACGAGTTTTGCGATCAACCCTCAATATCTACACCCATATCCCTGACAACAAATACCTGAACATGTACAGGTTACTTGCACATGTCACCAAGCTTTACCTTTGATGGACTAACTTTTCCTCTGTCTCTGTCATCCCTTCTGTCCCTCCCTTCTCTTTGTTCTCTCTGCTTCTCTCTATTCTCCTTAGAAAACCTTAGTCTCGATTTATCATCTTTCAATTTGTTACCACTATCCCTGTCATTAGCACTATCTCTATCCTTTTTCTGATCACCAGATTTGTCATTAACCTTATCACTAGCTGATTTATCATTTGTTTTACTATCACTTTTATCTGTGTCTGTTTTACTGTCTTTGCTGTCCTCGTCATCATTATCCCGTTCTGTATTTTTCAAAAGCTTTAAAAAAAGATATTTCTTCACCAGGTGTAAGCAGCCAGAACTTGCATCTCATACAGCAAAATCTGCAGGTCTCAAAATACGTTTTTGTAGGATTAATGAATGCTGTTGAGGCTTATAAAATAGGGGTATTAGTCTAGTAACGTAATCCAGAATGTGGGATTTGCTCGTGTCGTGCGTCTGATCATACAAGTGCGTAGCACGAGTATGACCTGACCTCGACGAGAGCTAATCCGGCTTACAGATCACGTTACTGTACAAATAACCCTTTTATTATATACCTTTTGACACTTTGGCGCAAATACTCTAAATTAAAATGACATTTTATGCATAAAATTGAAGAAAAACTATTTTTAGAGCAAAATATGAATTGTGTGCGACATTATCTTATTGACATCATCGTACAAACAAGTAATAACGACCCAGTCAAACGCGACATTATTAACGTCATGTGCATTTTAGGGCTAATTGAATGCACTCTAACAAATAATGGCACTGGGCGCAATGAACATACAATACGGATTTTGTTTTCTGCCAGGCCGTATTTGATGGTTGAATAAAGGCTGTATTTTTGACAGATTATTTATAGATATATAATAAAGCCCATTATCAGATTGTACATCAGTCCAATCAGGATATACACTGTTCTGTATTCAGTTGACAAGTATATCTTTACTGCTAAACCTTTCTGCAGTTTCTTTAACTATTTGGTACATTACAAACAGTGACATATTAAACATTCAACTGAAAAGCTTCTTTAAAATTTTTCTTTTTCTTATCACCAATACTTCAATGAAAACTTGTCTATTTTGAGACCTGCTTCATGTCTGCTTGAGCCGAGATGCAAATTTACTACAGTTAAACACTGCATTGAAGCTACCTGTGAAACATGAATGCCTGAAAAAAAAACTTTTTAAGCAAGAGAGCTCAACTTTACATGATACAATCCTAAAATTCTCTACAATACTGGTGTTTCATAAGACTTTAGCATTGTAGAAGATAAACACAATTGAGCTCACATACTTAAAAGAAAACACAAAATGAATGAAAAGTTACAACAAAAATAACAATGGAACACATTGTACATGTAATAACTCGCAATAAATGATGAAGCTTAACCAAGGACATATGCACTTTCTAAACCCTTTACTGTAACACTAACATGGACAGTTTTATTGTTACATTAGATTTTGTATTTAAAAAAAGGCAAAGCTATATTCCCATATAGTTTCAAATTAAGCACAAAATTCACATTCTTCAACATTTATTTTAATCTATAAATAAATTAATATTCCAACTAATTTCAAACATTTCAAATTTAACATTCAACAGATAAAACTTTTTAACATAGCATTACAAGGCTTTCATAAAAGCCACCCACTCAGGACTCTCATCTGAGCTATCATCCATTACCTTCACTTGACTATCCTTGCTTTTCTCATCTTGTTTGTCCTTCTCTCTATCCCTCTGTCTGTCTCTATCCCTGTCCTTCTGTCTTAGTCGCTCCTTGTCTCTTTCTGTTTCTCGTTCTTTTCTTTTTCTTCTGTCATCTTCTCGCATCTGTTTTCTTTCCTGATCTCTCTTCTTCCTTTCTTCTCGAGCCCTCTAAAAAGTTTTCCCAATACACATTTAGTACTTTCCGCTGATTTATCAACACTTGATACCAATACTCGATGAATACAATATACAAAATGTAATAAGTTTAGCCCAGCTGAGCAAGATCCAATTTTTCATTTTTATGGTTATATATGTAATTGATAGAGTACTGTATGTAAGAATAATTATGTTAATTTGAGAAGGCATAGCAATGAAAAATATAGAAATGATGTAACTATTCAGGTCAACAGTACTCTATCTATTTTGTGTTATAGCACATTTGCTCTGTTGCACTATTGTAACTGTACTCTATTGTAATTAGATCATGTTCTCTATTGTAGATAGATCACAGTTTTAAGCTCTGTCCGTATACACATAGTGCAAATTATCAGAAATACAGTACATTGTTTTACTAAAGATATATGCAGAAGTTTGTGCACTTTCTTCCACTGTCATTGAGTTTTGTTACTATTTCTTTGGCTATATTATCTTTCTACATGTGTAGAAGACTTAATCTCTCTCACTTGGAGGATGCAATTTTCCTAAAAATCAATGTCCTATTACTCTTGTCTCTTTCATATCTTTGTTGTAAGACAGTTTCATATACAGAAAAAGTCTATCATTTTATGATCTTCATGTGTGCAAAATTTACTTTTGTATACTCACCAGAATAGAGTTCCTTTTTTCTTCTCTTCTTTTCTTGATGAATTCTATCAATGGTGTGGTTATTTTAGGTCCACCTTTGGTAGCTTCAAACAACAATATCTCATTCATTAGCATTTATTCTACATGAAAATTATGATTTTTCAAGCATAAACTGTCGTGCCAATGACCTTTGACCACTGTTCTTAAATCTCACTAAATTCCACCAATCTGTTATATGCATACATGGTATCAAGCCCCTGTAAGGTCTTATACTTTTTACATGGCAACATTTACAAAAAATTATTTATAGTCCTGGCAGACCATAGGTTTTCTCCTCGGGTGGAACTGCCTAGACTTCTGACAGATGCAGGTTGAAGAGACAGATGCAGATACAAATGAATCCTGGTATACCCGACAATAGCTCTTTACAAACAGACTCCTTGGTTCTTTTACTTGCCCGGTGTATAGCACCGATAAACGCTACACTACCTCTGGGTTTCTAACAAGTTTATCTTTAGATGGATGTGAAACACTGAAAAGCATTTCTGAAATTTCCAATACCCCAGCCAGGATCCGAACTGGGACCTGCAGATTGGTAGTCCAAAGTGTTAACCCCCATGCAATATTTATAGATTTGTTAAGTAAATCTAGACAACACTTGGAAGAGTGCCAGCCAATTTACTGTCATACATTTTGTTTTTTGTAACCTGCCTGATTAAAATGTAACAACAGATTTGTCAAGATACTGAAGTGGACAGTCAGTTTGATGGACTGATGTAAGAAATGACAGAGGAACAATATCCCTTCACCATTTGATGTAGATAAAAATATGTCAATGCTCACCTTTAGCTTCTCTTTCTTTAGCCTCTAGTTGCTCAAGATAAGTATCTAAGGATACTACATCCTCTGTTTCTGGGTTAGTGAGTGATTCTAAAAACTTCACATATTCAGGATCTGTGAAACAAAGACAAATTTCACATTATACATACATGTTACATGCTTGATGCTGCTATATAGCCTGGGGAGCTAGGATTATGATCTTTTATCTTCAGTCTGCTCATATTTGTAACAGAATATGCTGCATTTACTACCGCTGATGTGATTAAGATGTGATCAAGATGTGATCAAGATGTGACCAAGATGTGATCAAGTTATTACAGCCGGTGCCTTCAAATACACCTAACCTCTCATTGATTGAGGATCACAAGTTCAAGCTTTGACACCGTCCATGTTTCTTTATGTGAGAAAGTTGGCAGTTACAGTTCTTCCAAGAAACAATGGTAGGTCAAACTGTCAAATTTCAACCTTTGTAAAATGACTCAAGCACTACAGAAATGATGTTAAACCTTAACAAACATGGGCAGTTGCTTTTTCTACAAGAAAAATTTCTCTCTCAAGCTATATCTTTATACTATACTATACAAGCTAGCCAAAAATAATAGACATGTCTGTAAGGATTTTAAGCTCACATTTAACGCAGCATAAACATTTATATACCTATGTGAATTAGTACCACATTATTTGGAGATATGCAGTAGTGCATGTTGAGATGACTGTATTGGTTCAAGCTAACCCTTTGATTCAGGTAGAGTAAGACAGAACAAGAGCCTGAAGTGGTGACGCTTGAATATGTTCTTGATGTGCACTGCATTACTATTCATAACCAAAATTACCCATATTTAACGTTTGGTATAAAGTCATATGCAAACAAGAGCTGTCCCTCACAAGTGACGAATGCCCCTGAAAGAGGTGTCTCACAGTCTTTGTCCTCTCCATGTGCTCAATATATGTGGTATGTAATTTTAAAATCCATGCGACACATCGGCTTGATATGCTTGACATTCGTGCCAAGTTATTTTTAAATCAATCAATGCATGACAAAGTTATAGTCCTCACACAAATGTGTGCATATATACAGGCTTCCATTACCTTCAAGCTCTAACTCTTAAGTGTGAGCTTTACCTTTGAGGAAGGAACGTTGGTCTTGCACGCGACACATCGTCTTGATGTGCTTAACATTTGTGCCAGGTTATTTTAAAATCCTTCAATGCATGATAAAGTTATAGTCAGGACAGGAATGTGTACATATATACAGGATTCCATTACCTTCAAACTCTAAGTGTAACCTTGACCTTTGAGGTAGGGATGTGGGTCTTGCACGCAATACATCGTCTTGATGTGCTTGACATTTGTGCCAAGTAATTTTAAAATCCTTCAATGCATGACAAAGTTACAGTCCAGACACGAATGTGTGCATAAATAGAGGATTCCAGTGTGACCTTGACCTTTGAGGTAGGGATGTGGGTCTTGCACGCGACACATCGTCTTGATGCGCTTGACATTTGTGCCAAGTTATTTTAAAATCCTTCGATGCATGACATAGTTACAGTCTGGCCACAAATGTGTGCATATATAGAGGATTCCATTACCTTCAAACTCTAAGTGTGACCTTGACCTTTGAGGTAGGGACGTGGGTCTTGCACGCGACATGTCGTCTTCATGTGCTGAACATTTGTGCCAAGTTATTTTAAAATCCTTTAATGCATGACAAAGTTACAGTCCGGACACGAATGTGTGCATATATAGAGGATTCCATTACCTTCAAACTCTAAGTATGACCTTGACCTTTGAGGTTGGGATGTGGGTCTTGCACGCGACACGTCGTTTTCATGTGCTAGACATTTGTGCCAAGTTATTTTAAAATCCTTCAATGCATGACAGAGTTACAGTCCGGACACGAATTTGTAAGTGGGGACGCACAGACGGACGGACGGACAGTGCAATTTTAATATGCCACCCTTGGGGGCATAAAAAGTGCACATTATGAGCTTATATGAAGCAACTCATGATTGACTTGCAAGTGAGACCTTGACCTAAGGGCTAGAGGCCTGGATCTTGCATGCAACATGTCAACTCAATATGGTGGACATTTTTGCAAAGTTATTTCAAAATCCCTCCACAAATGACAAAGTTATAGCCCAGACAAAACATACTGTACACTATAAGCATATATCTAGGACACCATAACACCTCATGACTGAACTCCAAATGCTGACCTTGACCTTTGAGCTAGACACCTGGGTTTTGCATGCATCACATCATCTTGATATGGTGGACATTTGTGCAAAGTTAGTTAAAAATGCCTCCATGGATGACAAAGTTACAACCAGGATTCAAAAAAGCTGCCAGACGGAGAGTGGGATTTTAATATGCCCACCTTCCTGCACATAAAAACAAGTCTCTGAAAATGTTTCAAGGTAATTTAAGGACCATGATGAGACAATTATTCACAGAGCTTTAAATCATTGGAATGCTTACATACCTTGTTCAATTGTGCCCTTTTTGGAGTCTGGTTTCCGTACTTTTTTCTTTGGTACTTTCTGGAAAGTTGCAAATTCCACTATGGCTGGGTATTCATTACCTGAAAAACAAAATGTCATGACCATAACCTTTCTTGAACTGAAATGCGACGACTGTGTTTCATCATTATTTCGTAACGGTTTTGTCTAAAAGACAAATCTTTCAAACTGTCTGCCTAACATTTCAACCTGAAATTTCTGTGCACTAAATTTTGTAGGAAGTTATTGGATTAGATTCTCCTTGTTGAATCTCAGACTCAGCACTTACCAAGATTCCACTGCTGCTTGCCTTAGGCATCCACTCAAGTAACTTATACATCTCACACAATTTAAGATAATTACCTATCATCTATCTAAATATGTTTTGAACTGCCTTTAACTTTTAGTCAATCCTATAACTGACTCCTAAAGCCATGTAAAACTGAACATATTAGATCTTCATGAATTTTCAATTTTTGTCAAGTTATTATCTTAGATTTCATTATTGTTTTTACAGTCAACATTTTTGAAACAGTAAAAAACTTTGAAATTAGGAAATAATAGTTAGCAAAAAAGTTTTCTACCTTTTCCATCCACAAATATGTAGCTGTCGAATTTGTCCCTGAAGTTTGCAATATCTTCATAATTTTGGAAGTTAATATATGCACGAGAAAAGGCATTCACTCCCAGGCTGAAATAAAGGATATTTTTTATAGCATATTTACAGTTTTAGTCTTACATTATCTTCTATCTTCTCAAAAACTAAATTTGATCCTAAAATATTAACATGTCTGTACAGGAGACTAACCTCAGTGTAATAAAAGGTAGTTTCTACGAATTTATCCATAACCAGGCCAATATAAATTTCAGACTGCATTCACAAAAAAAGCATGTGTTGATGAAACTTTTTTTCAATTTAAGGTAGTAGGGGTGTAACAAGTACTTCCTGTTTTATGACCATTTGATTACTTTGGATTTCACAGTTGTACACAGTTTGAACCTTGGCGGAGTGGTAAAGCATTCACTTTGAGATCAGGAGGTTCAATCCCTTAGGAGCCTTTTTTTTTGTTCTTTTTTTCTCTCTCGTTTTAGCAATTAAATCAAAATACATATATATTTATGTCATTTTGCAAAATATAAGAACTGTTTCTTAATATTCCTTAATTTTATCATCCTATACAATTACTCGAAAATATAAAAGTTGACCTTACATGTAATTAATTGTTAAAATTAAAATACGCAAAAAGTAGACAGTAAAACATTTTCATTTTGCCTTATATTGCAGTCACTCTTTACTAATTTGAAGTTCCGAAAGCAGTACTTAGTGATGCCTCTCAATCTTTTGCTACACTCTTGTAATTTTAATTGTGTGATATGTCTTCAGACAAAATAAGATAAATGGTTTACCGGTACTCATTTTCTTGGCGTTATTACATAATTATGTTTGTTACTTTTACTAAACTTGTAGAATTCTAATAAATGTTTTCTAATTCTACACTGCAAGCAATAATTTTTGGTACCTTGAAAAAAATACAACAAATACTTGCAAACATAACAATTTTTACTGCATTGGGTACTTAAAATATGTCCAGGACATGTTCTTAAGTGGGGATGGGGCAACAAGAAACTATCACATTTTAATTAAATGGTGAAATGTTTTTAAATTTTGCAATCTAGTCCGTTAACAGATGTAGATTATGAAAATATTAAGTTCAATATGTTTTGGAACTGTTCATTACACCCCCAATACCTTAACACAGAATCCACCAGATCAAAATGATACATTTGCTCTAAATTGAATCTATATAAATTTGTCCATGTTATGCAACCTTCAAAGCAACAACTATAGTAGGTATCATTTTGCAATAAAATACTGTCATTTATTAATTACCTCAAGTCAGCTTTCATGAAATAGAAGAAATCATAATTTGGCAGTGGTGAGATCTGTTCTAATAATGCTTCTCCTGTCAAAGATGGCGGCAGTCGGCGTATAACAACCTTCAATACAAAGAACATATCAATCTATATAAGTTACAATAATGCACATACATGATTAACAATTAAAATTTAACTATGCCACAAGTTTCAATTTCAGTGTATTAAAAACTTACTTCATTTGGTAACAAACTGATATTTCAAATTTTGTACACTTGGAAGCAAGACAATTCAGTCCAAAGACATTTCAAACCCAGAGATCTTAAGACTTTTCAACCCCAGTTATAATTTATATTCGTAAACAAGAGGGACTCCTATATCGTTTATAAAGGCATGCATATTGCTGTAATATATGTATGATAATGTGTTGTAAACTTAAATATTACACCACTATTCGTGAATAAACACATCTGTCGTAGATACAGCATTTTCACAGTCCCAATTTTGGTTATACTTGATATCTTGCTTATATCAGAACTATTATTGTCAATCATCTTCAAAATGTAAACTTACACACAGTAAAATGTTCTGTTTACAAAGCTAATAAAAAAAAAGTAAGAAAAAGAAAATTTAAGGATATTAGAATTCTTAGAGAACATAATTTTATGTAAACAAACAACAACACTAAGAATCTTTATGTACTTTTAATTAAATAACAATAGAAATCTTTTCTGGGCTCATTTGAGTGCCTTATCATGGTGCTTGGATTGGTTGGACAAAAAAAATTAACCCCCCAAGAGGTGCCCTCCATGTGTCTCATGTCTCAATAAATGTCTATTTGATTTAAAACGCTTCCATGTTTAAGATTATTGAACATACAGTATTCTTGTGAAATAGACTTTGGCACAATAATTTTAAAATCCTTCAAGCATAATAAAGTTATAGTCCGGAACAAATGTATGCATATATACAGGATTCCATTACCTATAAACTCTAAGTGTGACCTTGACCTTTGTGGTGGGATGTGGGTCATGCCGCGACACCTCGCCTTGATGTGCTGACATTTGTGCCAAATTATTTTAAAATCCTTCAGGCTGACTTACGGTCCGGACCGAATGTGCATATATGCTTAAAAAGGTATTATTCAAACTCCAGGTATACCTTGACCTTTAGCTAGGGAGTGTTCGGCCACACCCGTCTTGATGTGCTGACATCTGTGCCAAGTTTTTTAAAATCCTTCATGCATGACAAGTTATACAAATGTGTGCAAACAAACAACTTAAAACTCTAAGAATGACCTTGACCTTGGGGCTGGGGGGGGGGGTCTTCCCCCCCCCCCCTGTTTTGTTGTGCTAATATGTACTTTTTAAAATCCTTAAATAACAATAGAAATCTTTTCTGGGTCATAATTGAGGATTCCTTACCTTATTCAATGGCTTTGGGTTTGGTTTGTGGGTCTTGCACGCGAAGCGCTTGATGTGTAGCATTGGACAAGTTTTAAATCTTCAATGCAAGAAAAAAATAAAACCCAAACCAAAATGAAAAAAAAAAAACAAAAAAAAAAAAAAAAAAAAAAAAAAAAAAAAAAAAAAAAAAAAAAAAAAAAAACAACCCCCACCCCCCACAAAAACAACATAATTATGTCATAACACTTTTTACTGTGTGCAAGTACAATTGAACGCTCAAGCAAACATGCAAAGACGAAGATAATAACGATATTTCCCCAATATAATAGCCATGTATTATGCATAACCAAAATGGCGGCTGTGGAATCGTTGCATTTACTGACAGATGGTGGGCTGTAAATCGCTGATTTTTCATTTGTCACCTATTTTTGTGACCCCGATTTTTGTGATTTTTCAAAGAAATGGTGTTCCATAGATTAAAAATATACTAATACAATGTTTTCAATTGAAAATAGCAGCATTACTTATTATTCAAGTGTGTTTTAACACCAATGCTTCTAAGTTATGTTACTGACACCAGTATTTTTCATGGCAGTGGCTAGAGTTACCGTACCGTAACTTTACAAATACAAATACAAAGTTTATTTTCTGTCGGCATGTTACAATAACATATTTAGCCTCTGAGTCTAGAGTTACGGAAGTTCCTTATCTCTAGAAAATCCTATGGCTACTCAGCCATACTATTTACAGCCATCGGTAGTTATAGGGCTTATAGGGCGTACTAAGTCATTTGTTAGTCTGGTCCACACCGATGGCCAAAATTTCTAAGGTCGAGTTGTCAAGCGAATTGTTTGAAATTCATTGAAATTACCTTTGTCGGAGGCAAATCTTTCGGGCGTCGCTTATCGACTAATTTAGCTTTATTATCAGTTTCCTGTGTCATTTTATTTCTTGCTCAGAACACTAGACTCTTCATTATTTTCGTTTCATTTCTGATAAATTTCTCTTCTATATCTTCCAAATGTTTGTTTCAGTCAAACGTCAACCGTTCCTGATTAAAAATCGAAAGGTCACGCGAGTTCATATTCGAGAACTAATGGAGATAAAGCTTTTTAAATTTTAGTGAAGAATTTTGCTCAAATATGGGTAAATGTTTAAATATTCCCCAAAACACTACTAATTGCGTAGATAAGCTTTTTTTCCAATTAACTCCTAACTACTGATTTTAATACACAAATCCTTTCGATATTCTGCAGAGCTATTGTTCTTGATTCATTATAGAACATTTTACGAGGACCGTTGTAATCAAACTTGTTATTTATTGAGATCACTTTTATATCGGTCAAAAGATATACATAGCTTGTGTTTTTATCATGTTGAAATGGAAAAAAAATGTAATATAACTATAGGTGCTACCTATTAGCTGAAAAAGCCAAATACATTTATTGCTTTGTAGCTGTTATCATATAATAAGTGATGTATACGCTAGATTTACTATAGATCTGGTATACTTTGCAGACGGACTTTGCAGACAACATAAACAAAGAAGGATTTTGCAGACAAGATAGATTGTATAGGAAAAGGTGTTGGATCTACATAAGGAGGTGTGAATGTGAATTTTTTTAGAATTAGGCTGCTTTTATTATAATATAAGTTTGAAAAAATGACTTTTAATTACACAAACTGAAAATATGATAAAGCTGTAAACTGTTGTTTATAAAATAACAGTTTTTTATAAATTGAACTGTAATTTTTGCAGATTTCTTGTAATGATGTGTTCATGAATTAATTAAGAAGGGCCAGATAATTAACTTGTATCATAGTGTTGGTGAAATATATTTTATAAAAAAATTAGTTACTTCATTAAAGTACAAACTGTCTGCAAAATACCAGCTGGAATATGGCTCCGAGATATGGTCACCTTTGATTTGAAGTAAATATTACAAAGGTCCATCAATGAGAGCATATGTATTACAAATGTATTTTTTTCTACCGGATGAGACCCTGATATGGTCACCCCATAACCAAAACCCTAATATACCAGATTGAGGGTGTCAAGAGAACAGCAGCTCGATGCATAAAGTCCATTTTGGTCAAACACTCAGTGTCGCCAACTTGCTCCGTTCCCTTATCCTACACAGACTAAATCTTAGGCGTATTGACAACAGATTATCTCTAATGTATTAATACCAACATGAACTGGTTGCTATCCCAATTCAAAACTACATAGTTCTCTTATCCCGCGACACACGCCACTTTCATTCATCAAATTATAAGTTAGTCACAGTAACTACAGACTATTACTCAGAACTATCTTCCACTGGAACTGGAAAAAAGGCCAAAACGCAGCTAAATATTTTGAAGCGTATTGGATATGATTTAAACAATTAAACAGTTAAATTTTAACAAGCTGACCATTTTTCATATATTTATTTTGTCATAATGTAATTTAAATATTTGATATATGGCTTGTCATTTTTGTTCAGAAAAAAATGCTAGAAAATGGGGAAAAATACAAGAAAGAGACCTGAGAGAGTGTGTGTGCGTGCGTGCGTGTGTGTGTGTGTGTGATGCTTACTCCTCTTTCTACAATGAACTTTTTAGTAGAATTAAGCTTCCTTCATTGCATATAAGGCGAATGCGGTCTATGGCTACAGAAACTTTTAAAATATTGAATGGTTTAATTCCACAGGTTTTGACTGATTTGGTGAGGAAAAGAAATTTATCTATAAATTTTCGTTATTCTAATATTTTAAAAGTCTTACGTGCCAAATCTACAACAGTTGGTAAACATTATTTCAGATATGGTGCTTCTGTACGTTGGAACTCCATTCCAGAGAATTTTAGATCCTCTAGGACAGGTAAAAACTGTAAATGTATTGCTTGCAACGAAGGCAGCAGTTCTGGTAGCCAGTATTTTTTATGTTTAATCGTATTCATCAATAGGTTTTTTTCTGTTTCATATATATCAAGTATTTTAAAAATGTTTTCTATGATTTTAAGAACAATGCAAAAACCTATTATATACTTGAAAGGTCTGTCTAGAAGTGTTGTATTTCAGATATGTTTATTACGGTCGGTTCAAAGGCGCTTATGTTGTTAACTGTTTGTCATCATGCCGACATGAAATAAAACTTATTTTATCTTACTTACTTACTTACGTTTGGTCCATGTTAAGTCATGACTCAATGGTAACAGAGGTATTTCGTGGGGTGTAGGTCCAGAACGGCCCACTTCCTTCTTGAACATTAACAGTTCCTCGTCTTTCATATTTACATGCATGCGCTTAACAAACACAGCGAGAGTGACAAAATAATATATACATATAACCTATAGAAAAAGAATATGATCAGTATTGCTACACATAAAAAGTCATATCATACGGTAGAGAAACAAAAAAAAATCAATTAAGGGCTCATATCCCCCTCCCCCCATTCCCTCCCCACAAACAAAAACAAACAATCTAAGAGGTAAAATTTAACTTTTCTTTTCTTATTCCGAATGCTTTATCATAAAAAATTGCTATTCTGTTTAAAAGCTTCAAATGTGTCGTATTTAGGAGTTCTAAAAATTTAAACATACTTGGTTTCCTGCTATAATATCTGGGTATATAATGATTTCTTAATTCAGAATAAACTGGACAAATTAATATGAAATGGTATTCGTCTTCTATATCATTTTTGTCACATAAAGTACATTTTCGTTCACTTCTATCAATGCTTCTATGTCTACCAGTTTCGATATTTAATCGATGGGATGACAATCGTATCTTAGATATAATGTTCCTAAGTTTATTATTGTGCATTTTTAGTAGGTAATCTGATATTTCGAAATTTTCTTTAAGTTCTTTAAATAGTAAGATAGATGATTTAGAATTAACATCTTGTCTCCAGCTAGTTATATAAATGTCAAGTAATCTTCTTCGAAATACTGGTATAAATACTTTGCTATCTACTGACGTTGGATATATCCATACATCGGCAAAACCGCATTCCTGTAATAAGTTTTTCACCTTTGACGCCCAGTTAACAATACTACCTTCTTCAGCGATATCATTTCTTAGTGTTTCGATCATAGTATATAATATGCAATTATTATTTTTCTCCGAGTAAAGCTTCAAAAAATATTTTATTATTCGTATTTGTCTTACTATATATAACGGATATCTTCCTGTTTCACCATACAGTACAGAATTACAGGTTGACATTTTTACATTTAATAATCTCTTCAGAAACTTTTTGTGAATTCTTTCCAATTGTTCAGATTTCAAAAAGCCCCAAACTTCACACGAGTAATTCATTGTTGATGCCACATATGTATCGAATAAGTTTAACATGATTTGTATTGGAATACTTAATGACCTTGTAATATAAGTTAGAGAACCTAAAGCCTTCAATGCTTTTCCAGCCAAAGTTTTTGTAGTATTTACAAATGATCCATTATTTGAAAGTACAACACCTAAATAGTTAAAACTATTTACAATCTCGATGTTTTCATTACCGTACTTAAAACAGTAAGGTATATTTCTACAGCCACCTTTTTGAAATACCATACACTTAGTTTTAGGGGTATTAACTTTAAGTCTCCATTTATCACAATAAAGTTTAAATTCATTTAACAAAGTTTGTAATCCTTCGGGACTGGAATGCACAGTCATAAGTACTTTCTAGGTAGACATCTTCTGCATGACATGATATCAGATTGTTTTTCACAGTACTAGTTTTATGGACGAAATAGCAGACATGTCTGTGAAAGGAAAAATAATTAGGTAATTATCGTATTTCAAAGAAATAGTTCAGAATTTTCCAGTTTTATTTTGTCCAATGCAACCAACACCGAGGTAAATACGCTGATTAACACTAATTGCATGAAAAAAAATTACCAGTGCCATTACTAAGACCAAATCGAATTTCCTTTGAATCTGGAATAGTAACGGGCGTCTTCTCAGAAGGAAAATGTGACATACTGCATCGAATGTCACTATATTGTGTTGAAAATTTTAGTTAAACAAAATAATTTATAAATTACTTTTGCATTTTCAAAAACGAAAGTAGGTTTTCCAGTTTTCAAATATCTTTGTCATTTTCCAGAAATCTCAAGAGGTTGTAAATAGGTTGTATATGAATAAGTATGCCTATTTTTAATTATAGTTGAAAGAATTTCACTTCCATTTATCTGCAACGTATATTTCTGACGGTAAACAACATGCAACAGAGCGAAAATAGGACAAAAAAAACACCCAGGTCAATCTAGGTAAATACAAAAACATTCACTCGTTTTTCTGCAGCAGCATTTCAAACAGGGAAATACTCCATGGCTATTGTAAACTTTAAGAAGCCAGTTTCAAACTGTAGTTCCCTGTTACAACTCCAGAAAATTCAATTTGATATTAGTAATATACCTTTGAAAAGAGGCCATGCTTAACCTAAAAGTGGGCTGTTCTGAACTGGGCATCTCTGGTAGCACTTAGGCCGTTCTGGTTATAAACTAGCCTAATTAATTTGATGTTTCAGTGTAACCCCTTTCACAGATCTGATATTTTATAACTGTCACACCTGTAGAAGACGGACAACTGTAAAATGTGAATCTGTAAAACCGGGTTGCCTTCGAAGTGGAAATAGTGCGACTAGTACTAAAAACAAAAATAATATCAAACAGGGAATGCCACGTACCAAAAACGCAGCCTCCCCATAACCTTTCATGACCTTAGTGGATTTTACTGGGTGTCATGACATTTCTATAGCAGGTTTTCTTTATCTGGTAACACTCAGGATTTCATATTTATCTAGATTAGATACCACGGACCAGGTTTCCAAGGACTGAAGCTCTTTTTTAACATTCGGTGGAGCCAGGTTTATGAGAACATATTCTATAACGGTAGTGTTATAATCTTTTTATAATCAAATATATCAAAACTTCCAAGGGCAAGAAAGCTGCAAAATGTGGTACGAAATTTTGCCCTTCATGGGCATCTGTGTCGGGGTAGCCGGCGCAGTACAATTTTTCCATATACCATTCACTTACTTCACGGAAAAAGGACACGTAAGTATATACAGTTCTAGTGTCAATCTCGAGTGAAGGGTAATTCGGATGTAGATCTGTACCGGACGGCAAGCTAAAACTTAAAAGTTTTGTTACACTGGGCATAGGAATCTGAAATATTATGGAAGTGTCTAGCGAACCGAAACCGGTTCCCTTGACAGCAACCTTAGCGAACCGGGATTAAAATGCAGATGAATTATTTGGCGTTGTTATCGGCACGTTAATTGGTACAGCTATATAAACAAAGATCACGCTAGCCCAGACTCATGGGGAGAAGTGACTTCTCCCTCCAGAGACATTAGGGAGAAGTTTTTCAGAACAGGGAGAAGTTTGTACAACGCTTTGATAACGTTTAATGTAAAGTCAGTGTAGCCTTTACATACTTAAACAACTGCATGAAACAAACTTTTTATTTATAAAAATTATTTCTCATCAATAAACATTCTTGAGTGATAATATTATGTTCTGTGCACAGGGGGATGGTGTGTACCTTTTACACTAAACGGATGTTTTATATGTGTTTTCTGATCATTTTCTGACAAAAATCCATTTTACGTATATATACATAAGAAAAGGGGTCTAACTCCGCAAGCCGAAATCGCGATCTTATTTTGACACATCTCAAACAGATGCAGATGTTATAGATGACGTATGGTCTACGAAGTATTTTCTGTTTACCATTTTCGCTTCGCCGGCAGGTAGTACTGAACAATTTCAAATACCGATTTAAAGCTCCAGTTCAAGAGTCCAATAAGACATCGTTGTTTGAAATTGTTCAGTACTACCTTTTTAGTTGTGTGATGACGTCAGTCATCTCATAATTCTAAATATGTCAGTCTCCACGAAACAAGGCCGGACCGACGGACATGTCCTGTAAAAAATTGGAAGGACTGTTCTAAACATCGTATTTTACAGGACCGACTGTCCGGTAAAAAAATTACCCAAACACCGGTTATTTTTAACTTTCATTTCCAGTAACTAAAAATAATTGCGACAAAAATACCAAATTAAGCTATTTTAGCGGACTTCATTGGTTTATTCAAATTTGTTTTGTTATTGGATATTGCGTCAGCAGCGCGCGAGATGACTGGGTGCCGGTTTCGTCGTTTACTACAGTACATACGCTTAGCTCGGGTACCAACAACTACCTGTAAGAGTTTTCGTTCTTTACAATGGCCGTGTCAACAATACACTGAATCAGTAACAAGGATATTTTACCGGGGAGTATATCTATCTTATTTTTTGATATATATATATTTTTATCATGGCTTTAAATTTGATGTATTATGAAGGGGCTAAGCCCGGAATGAAAAGGAAACAAACGCCAGGTAATGCGGACCTGCGCAAAAAGGAAAAATGGCAAAAATATGAGACCAAGCGGCCAGAAAGAAAATTAGATTATAGTTGGAAGGAGGGTCGTGAATGGCTTCATTATGATGAAGAAAAGCAGATGATGACATGTTCATTCTGTATTAGCTTCTACAAAAGCGCTTCTGAATTAAAGTCTGCAAAATATTAAAAAAGTATTCGGTCCTGTAAAATTTGGTCAGGTCCTGTAAAAGTCAAAATTTTACAGGACCTACTGTCCTGTAAAAATCAACTGTGTTTCGCGGACACTGATATGTCTGCCAGTGAAGCGAAAATGGTAAACAGAAAATATTTTAATGGGCTACGGGAATAGATTTCGGTTTTCAAAAGAGAAGTTGGCAGTAAGTGTTCCCAAATAACCCTTTTGTTGATTGTTAAATTGTTTCAGCTTGCAAAACGCGTTTATTCAGAATTTCGTAGTGATATTATAATGCAACAGCGGTAGCAAGATCTCGTTCAAGACGCGTGTTTGGAGTAAAACTTTCGATTTCGGAAGAATTTGCATCAAAAGTTGAACTATTTGCTAAGGGAACCTGTACATTTTCGGAAAGCAAAATATATCTACTATTGATTAGTTTATAGTTTGACTTCGTAGACCATACGTCGGCTATAAAATCTGCATCTGTTTGAGATGTGTCAAAATAAGATCGCGATTTCGGCTTGCGGAGTTAGACCCCTTTTCTTATGTATATATACGTAAAATGGATTTTTGTCAGAAAATGATCAGAAAACACATATAAAACACCCGTTTAGTGTAAAAGGTACACACCGTCCCCCTGTGGTTCTGTGGGTTCCTTCGAGCTTTTTATAATTTTTTACAGTGAAATGCAATGTGATTGCATGAAATATTTTATTAAAACTCTTTTTCCTACTGATTTTAATCGCCGATTAATGAATTGATTACCGAGATAAAAAAAAAATGCAGCAAATGACAAACAACTGAACAAGCAGTGTCTGATATTCTTTGCATAAGTAAAACGTGTCAATACGACCAAAGAACTTACTGGCATCTTAACCAGCCAACTTAATTGTAAGCATGTGTAACTTGTCCTTATTATTCCCTATCAATGCTAATCTGTTTTAATAATCGATGTTTACTCAACTGTTAAATTGTCAATAAACATTATACATGTCAAAACGTACATGTCAACCTTTAAATCGCTATGTTGTTCAAATTGACCCCGCGCGGGTGGGCACTGAAACCACAAGGCCTAGAGCTTAGATATTTGGCATGTAGCATTGGCTAGTGGACCTCTATCAAGATTGTTCAAATTATGAGCCCTGGATCAAAATTGACCCCGCATGGGGGGTCACTAAGTTTTACATAGGCTTATATAGTAAAAACTTTAAAAATCTTCTTCTTTGAAACCACAAGGCCTAGAGCTTAAATATTTGGCATGTAGCATTGGCTAGAGGACCTCTACCAAGATTGTTCAAATTATGACCCCCGGGTCAAAATTGACCCCATACCGGGGGTCACTTAGTTTTACATAGGCTTATATAGGGAAAACTTCAAAAATCTTTTTCTCTGAATCTACAAGGCCTAGAGCTTAGACATTGCCTTGTAGACCTCTTCAAAGTTTGTTCAAATTATGCCCCTGGGGTCAAAATTGACCTTGCCCGGGGGGATCATTTGTTTTACAAAGGCGTATATAGGAAAACTTATTTGGTATATAACATTATCTAGTGATCTTCCACCAGGCAAGTGGACTTGTACCAAGGTGAGCGATATAGGGCCATCTTGGCCCTCTTGTTTTATGGAGGATGCAGTGTAGGATTGAGTCTAGTATTACTTCTTCCCAGGAACAATGGTTAGGTAAGCTGTCTGTCTGTAAAAATGTGAAAGTCACTTTGAACAGTAATATATCAATTACATCTGGTCATGGTCAATGAATTTTGATCAAATGATACCCTAGGGAGTGTTTACCTGAATTAATGACTGCATGTAAAATCAAATGGAAGTCATATGACCAAATCTGTGTTTTGGTAGCCTCACTGATACTGTAGTTTTTGTGGGAGTTTGAAGGTATTGGTCATTTAAAAAAGAAATACTTTGCTGTCAGTAAGAATGGAAATTGTACTACAACTTGCTTCATCTTTTTTCAGAACCGTCCAAAAATATACTCAAGAAATCTATTTGACAACTATTTATTCAGACGGGATATTAGACATACTGGCAGTGTGTATAGAGCACAGGTACGCTGAGACACTTTATACAATTATTACAAATACAATACATCGTTGTTATATAGTTAATTTATTTTATAATGTAGGCAGTGATAACTGAGAAGAATATCTCGGTGAGAGAAAAACAGGGTCAATAAAAATAAACCTTATAAATGTGATACATTTCAATTTAATGGCTGTTTTGACGTCTTCCTCGGACTTTGCAGTGCATATTATTAAGTGGAATCAAGTACTGTAAGTGTACTTTTATTAGCGCAGCAAACGCCATGAATTGAGTGGTTTCGACTTATTAGCTCGTGTTCTAAATTTAATTAGCACAACACCAGCAGCGCTAAAATAAGCGATGAGCGGTTTTAAGCCAATTTCCGACGAAATAAGGAAAGACTCGAAGATTGAAGTGAAAGACGTCGCAGTTGACTTGAAACTTTCGAGAGTGAAGCCTCTCCATGTAAACTGGCTTACTATGGCCTATGAGAGCATGAAAAACTCTACAATAAAAATTGCTGGCGGCTGACTGGTCTCCATAATGAAATCGACCAGAGACGCAAATAAACAGATCTAGGTTTAGAATAGGACATACAATCTAAATTTGTTCATTCACATTCATCAGTACAATTATTGTATATACAGTAGAATCTACAGATGGTGATAATTGTTTGTTTTGACAGCGGTAAAATGCCTTTGTTATGATGACATTGTAATTAGCGCGACCAGACAAACTGGCGATCTACTAAGAAGGTGTTATAAATGATGTTTTACGGACAATGGCGAAGATGAAGAAATGCATATTAATTTACACAAACATTTGACTTTTGCATTAAAGTTTGAAACATATTTGATATTTCTATTCAAAACTTTCTGAAAAATATTAGTGAATAGATGCAATAATTGTCACAGTCACAATAAAATGTAGTTATCTATGAAGCCTTCCATTTTAGTCAAATATTAGAGCTGGACATGAATAAGCGCACACCCGATCACGCTAATAGCGTGAAAATTAGTACTCCGCTAATATTAATACACGTACTGTATTTGATTTCAAATTATCACCCAGCCGATAAACATTACTATATCAGGGTGGTAGGTGTATAGTGAGTGCAAACTTGGTTTAAGTAAGAAAATTGAGAGCAAACTTTAGAAAACATGTTTTTTTTAACTAGGTCAAGTGCATTCATACCAGGGACCAGTTTGTCTTTTAAAAATTATTGAACTTTTAAAGTATAAAGTTTGTCACCAAAATGTGTTTAAACAAAGATATTTGAGTATGAAAACACTCACGATAGCAGTGAAGTGCAGGTAAATATTTCCTATATATATTCTCGTTAAACAATCGATCTCTGCCCTCAACATCTATCGATTTGGATGAAACTTTTGATACAATGTAAATGGCCAGGGTACTTGTCGTTTGGTTTCTATTCGTGAAAGCTTCCACCTGACCAGATTCAACCTTCAATAACTTCAAAACTGCGAATCACTGCGGGTGGAAACAAAGAACTTGGTGAAGGTAACATAAAACCCTTGACTAACGGCATATTCATATAATTTCCTAGCGTAAAGAAAATGACTCCCTGGTATGAATGCGCTTGACCTCGTTAAAAAAAATACGTCATCCACCATTTTCTAAAGTTTGCTCTCAATTTTCTAACTTAAACCAAGTTTGCATTCACTTTACACCTACCCCCTGTGTATGTATTAAAAATGTATAGATTTGTAACAGGAGTATGTTAGCTGTTGAGTAATATGCACTCACAAATTAGGTGTCATTTTCTCTTTGCAGGGCCTTGAAGCAGTACCTGATGAAGATTAAATTTCAAGAGACAGAAGAACTGAAATTTCGACCATTGCAAGATGTTAAAAACAATTAAAATTCAATCTCAAATAATTTGGAAAAAAAGAAAAACACTATGAACTTTACTTTTGCATTGCATTGTTTTTATTATGGTTTAGTTTTTGTATAGTTTGATATAATGCACAGCAGAAATGCAAAGAACACATTATGTCTCCCTGAGAGGCAGGCATTTTTTTCCTCATGTAGATCAGATCTATAGTACATGTGTTACAAGACTTTTCTCTCATGCCTTTCTCTTAGTGTGATGTAAATACATGAACTATATTTAATAGACATTAAAATGAAGTGAAAATCTGTAATTTGTTAGTCAGAACATAATTTAGCTGCCATTTACATCTTATTGTGGAGCAAGCTATTTCTTCCCTACCTTGCCTAATCCTCTATGAAGAATTGTAATCTACATTACTTCTGTGCAGACTGAGTTTGAAGCCTAGATATGTTGCATGTATATAACAAGAAGGTTTATATTTTTGACAGTATTCATAATTCATAAAGAATTGCTACCTGTATTCGATGGAAAGAAGATAAAAGAAACGTTTATTAGTGTCAACGGTTTTGAAAAGGAATCGTAATACAATATGATTAGAAAGTGATGTGCATGGAGAGTTGATAACTTAAAGCAGGAATGTAGAATCAACGTATATTCTACGTTCCTGCTTAAAGATCTGGGTTAATTAAAGACAGAAATTGGTTACCCTGTAGGATTTACATTTATTGTAGACAAACGACTTGCACTGACCTCATGCTGATATGTTTTGTCAGAAAATTAATGGTTTTATTACAGGTGAACCACTGAAAACCGCACATTAACAGTTACTTTTTAGCACAGCTGAACTTTAATTATGCTCAGGTTGAGCTATTGTGATCACATGGCGTAGTGTCTGTTAATATTTTACTTCAAATGACATCTTGCCCAAATCTGCTTGCTGGATGTTTATCATATTTGGTGCGGATGATCATTCCCATCCTCGGTAACCCAGGCTATTCATTACCCAATTGTATATGACGGAGAGAAGCCGCAGGAATTAACCGTGGGTTCCGACGATGGATCATTCCACGGTCCTTTACAAAAGTTAAATAAATCATGGAGCTAGGGTAAAAATTGGCTCCGCAGATTGGGGTTTTTGATTTTTTACCTCCTGCCAAGAGATTAGATTCGACAACATAGTTGGATCATCTGTTCATTCCTGTTTGTACTGATATCTATTGGCACATCATTTTTATCTGGTCCACTTTTCGCAATTATAGTCGAAGTGTTTTTGGTCTGTTTTTGGTCTGCTTTTTAGCTAACCTGGCTTTGCCAGGGTGAGCTTTCAGAATGGGTGAGTTGTCCGTCAACATTTTGATCCAAATGACATCTCTGAAACCACTGGGCCAATGTTAATGAAACTATGCAGGGATGTTCATTGCATGAAACCAATTATGACCCAGGTCAAAATTGACCCTGCCCGGGGGGTCACTTAATTTTACATAGGCTTATATAGGAAAATCTTTAAAAACCACAAGGCCTAGATCTTAGATATTCAAATTTGCACGGAGGCATCAGCACCTTCGTTATATTGCATCTTTTTCACTCTTTGAAGTTTAAAATTTGATGTAATACCTGTATCATTATAAAGTTGAGATTGAAAGTTTTTTGTTGGATTTATTAATTTTGTCAAAGAATATAGAGATAATAACTATGCAGATGCATTTAGAAAGATGACTTGATGAAGGGGCTTTCGCAAAATCATAAAGGAGGTGATGTACTCCTGTACAAGATGAATACCAGTGGTTTCACCCCCTAGTCGTTTCACCCCTAGTCATTTCACCTCCCAAAATCCTAGATGATTCACCCCCCAAAATAAATATGATTTTTTTTATTGTTTTATTTAAAAATGAATCCTGTTCAATACTTAAATCAATCAAATATAATATGATTTGCATATGTTGATGTAATGGGTAGAAATTTCTATTTGATTTATAAGTTTTATAACTATCAAAATGAAGTAATCTCTGAAATAGTATAATGCTAAGATTTCATAATCTATTAGTTAATATTTTTAAAAAATAAGCACTCGGCGTTATAAGACACTGTAATGTGATGGAAATTTACATATATGTTTACTTTGACTGTTTTCAAAAACACAGAAACAGCAAATTTTCAACATATGTTTTCAAAATCATTTAACTTTTTTAGAACAATCAAAACATTTATTTTAATCCTTTCTTATTTCTTCATAGTGATGTACTGATTACATTATGTGCTAAATATTCTCTAGTTATATTTGATTAAAGTACTCTGTGATTGAAAAACAACTTTGGCAATTATATCAATCAATATAACAATAGAACATTTCACACATCAGTATATTACAATAGGGGATGAAATGACTAGGAGGTGAAATGACTAGGGGTGAAACGACTAGGGGGTGAAACCACTTGATACCTACAAGATTGAGCTATGGGGATAATTTACCTGGAAAAAATAAGTACTGCGTTTTTAAGTATGAAATACATTTATACAAAATTCAATGGAATTCGTACCGTCATGAATGTGAAAACGCCATCAGACTTGGCTAGGGACTCGTCACATTGCACCCAACAACGTATAATGACCTTGCAATGTCCTGATCAAAATACCTTAAAAAGTGTTTCTTTATAAGGTAACAAACATCCAATTTCATTTACAAGTAGGCAATTATATGTTAGCAGAAAATGAAATGGAATTGATTGACAGCAGCTATTTTGACATAAAAAAGTAAAACATGAGGGCGAACTGTCAATGAGGGATGATCCTGGTGCAATACATTAAAACAATGGTGCTGCCTTACCTTTGTGACTTATTACATGTCGTAACATTTTCTTCCTGCAGATAAACAAAGGTAATGCGCGGCGTCTGACTAATTTATTTCCGTAAATGCATACAAACGAATATACTAACCATATACATGTACTAGGAGACAAATACTCGTAATAAAGGGCGTTTGCACTTCTGTAAGAGTTTCTTGCTTCACATGTGGAAGTTAAAAGGTAGTCGTGCTCTCTGTTTGCCTGGAAAGATACATGCTACAAATATTGTCTGCACTTTGTTTGATTTTCACCGAAACTAGCAGGAAATATCGGTGTTAGGACTATGTATAGTTTATGCTTATTGTAATGTTGGGTGAGAAGCTCAAAGTCAAGGACACATGTACATTGTATTTGTATATCGGAAACTTTTCTTCTCTTAAACTTACAAGTCGACAAACAGAGCGTTCGTTTTTGATCCTCGTCAACATCTGAACTAAATGTCTTGTGAGGCATGCTAGATCTGTTTTTGAATTTTAAATATCAAATGCTGAAATTGATTCTCAAGTGATAAAATCAAACGATATAGATGCTACGTTTGTGAAACTTAAGGTCACAATATTTGGTTTGTAACAATACCTCACAAGCGATGTGGGATGGCAACTGATAGCATATAAAACGACCAAAGAGTGGTGTTTTGTAACTTATCTGGATAATGTACGCCTTGACACAAGGTTTGAAAAATGCTAAACAAGTAATCAAAGTAAATGTTTTCGCTATTGTGATTTTGTTAGAAAACAAATCTACAGATAAAACAAGAGCTTTCACATGACAGCACACTCGACTATTCGAAAGGTTGTTGGTAAAATGGGTTTTTTGTCTAAGAACAGGAGTATTGTGTAATTGTCTATAAGAATTAAGGTCAAAGATATGAAACTTGTTCAAAGACCTTTGTAAATGTACATTACATTCAAAGCCTTACTCTGGATTCTGTAAGCCAACTGGAGGGGGGGGGGGATAATTTCAAAGAAATACATGACCTTGTAAATTGATCATGAATAACTTTTCAAAATTGATATGTATAGAATTAAAAAAGCATGACCGCTGCATGCTGCATAATTATTCTATATTTCAAAAGAAAGCCATTTCGAGTATTTCCATGTTAGTCTGGTAAAAACTGTGACAGTAAACATACATTTTAAGTTTTAAGTCCATAAAAAATCTTAAGTTAAAAAGGGGCATAAATCTGTCAAAAATCAAAACAGTTATAGGGATTGTTTCCTCAGATGTAGATGTTGAGTTTCAAGTCAATACCTTGACATTTGACTTTATTAAATCTTTTACCAAAAATTCTAAGTTAAAAAGGGGCATAAATCTGTCAAAAATCAAAACAGAGTTATGGGGATTGTTTCCTCCGATGTAGATGTTGATGGTAGACACATACTTGGAGTTTCAAGTCAATACCTTTGATAGTATTCAAGATATTTGAATTTATAAAAATCTTTAACAAAAAAATTCTAAGTTAAAAAGGGGCATAAATCTGTCAAAAATCAAAACGGAGTTATGAGGATTGTTTCCTCAGGTGTAGATGTTGATGGTAAAGATATATTTTGAGTTTCAAGTCAATACCTTTGATAGTATTCAAGATATTTGACTTTATTAAAAACTTTAACCGACGCCGACGCCGACGCCGGGGCGAGTGCAATAGCCTCCCTATTCTTCGAATAGTCGAACTAAAAACGAAAACATAAAGCAATAAAAGCAAATGCCATATTGCGTTGGTTTGAATCTACAATTGTATTGAACAAAACAATTCAAGAATAAGTGGACATGTTACCACTACACAAAAGAACTCGACGTGAATACGTAAATATACACCTAGAAAAAAGTTCAGCACCCCCTGGAAGACTTAAAAATTCTTTCATGAAATCACCTTCAAATAAACGAAGGGAAAAATGCTGTAAATCATAACAGCAACCCTTTGCACGAACTGCAAACAGTTTTGCCATGTGAGTGTAAGCAGATTGTCTTAAAAAAGATCCGAGGTTATATGGAGGCAGAATAGTCAGGGTTAGGATGGTCGACCAGGCACAGTAAAGGTTTACTCTGCTACTGAGCGTATGAAGTACGGATGTCATCTGAAGACTCAAAATTGCATTTTTTACTCTAATTCGCCACCTAAATTCTTCCTATGACCTCTGCAGTTCCATACTTTTAAAAATGTGTTTGATTTCGGATAAAACGGCACCCGTTGATTGTTCAACAATATCACCCGAAAAGCCCAATATATTATTACAGTTTTGCCGTTTTCTGTTTGCCAGAGGGTTGCTGTTACGGATTACATCCTTCCTCCCAGCTCAATTTGACGGTATTTTCATGATAAAGCTTCATTACATGTAGATCTTTCAGGGGGTGCTTAACTTTTTTTCTTAGTGTATAGATGCGTTTATAATGATAATATTGCATATTTTAAAGTTAGGGCTATAACATTTCCCAGATTATTATTTTCGACTGATACTTGTACGATTAACTTTTATAAACAAAAAACAGTATCCTGGTAGATTGAGGCTATAGACATATGAAACACAAATATCTAACACAAAATTATACACTTATTTCACCGTGTGTACGTCCCTTGTTCGTTGTCCAAACGCTCCCTGTTCACCAGTCGTAGCTTCATATGATTATTGTTAGCAGTCAACGCACTAGGTCAAATGAAATCTAAAACAATGTGCCATGAATCCTGTTTCTGCGTTTAATTTTCTCTTTTCTTCAATGAGATTTGGTCAAGGTGACACCAAACAGGTAAGTTTCCTCTAATATTTGCAACTGTGTTATATAAAACGTCTGTGAATTTAGGTATGAGACGCCTAAATACATTTCCATAGACTTACATTATAAGGGTTTCTTCCGGTGCGACTACCCAAAATCTCACCGACTGCTGAAATGAACTTTATTTTGTAGAATCATCCTAGTCCCACATAAAAATAACAAAATTTATACATGTGATCCAATACTTTATGCCAGTAATTTGGAGCTCAATGACACCACCCCCAATTCTGTGGCAGTTTTAGTGGTCACCGACCAAATATGTCAGTATTTTCAAATACCAAATATTTTGATTATAATTTATATCCAGATTTTTCTCTTCATATTTCATTTGTGATCTATCATGCAGCGATTATTTCAAACTAATTTTTCTTGTATGCATCCACTTAGTTTCAGCCAATCAGCAATCAAACACATAGTGTAGGTCCGCATGTTCCCTAGACAAAATAACCTGCTTCCGCTTTTCACCGATTTAGGGGTCTCATACCTGAATGGTCCGTGAAACACGATTTAGATCTTTTTCACGTAATTTCGTCAATCGGAGTCTGAATCGTTGTATTTTTTTAAATGGTAAGTATTAGAAGTAGAAATGGCTGATCGGTAAAAAAGTTAACGAGAATTGACCCAAAATCATCTCTTTGATCTGTTTGCCGTTGGATCCACAACATTCACCTTGTTTAAGTTATTATTTCCTATTTGATATGTGTATTTGTCATGCTTTTGCCAAGAGATCGTTTTTTTTCTGAAAGCAAACTCTAATATACAAGAATGAAATACAGGGAAACGTTGTTTCTATTTTTGACCCTTTTGCCCTTCCATAGTTTCTAGCTTTGGAGCCTGCTGCACTTTAGAAGATAAAGTAGACTAGACTTCACATAGAGCGAACATAAATTGCGGGAATCATTCTCAGTATTCGAATGACGTCATCAGATCAGTGCTGTCGTCACCATTTTTTGAGATAATGGAAATAACAACAACAACAAAGGATAGTCATGATTATTCGAGTTTTGTTACCAGTTTTGTTTATATTTATTTGTCATTTGCCATCGTTTTCTTCTGGAAGTAGTCATTATAGTAAGTGGTCTAAGCTTGAGTCACGTCAGCACACTCGATCGTAGATTAACTCACGAAATGAAGATGACAACAGACAAGGTCTTAGAATTTAAATCTTTCAGTGATGCCTGACCACGGACCTGTTTCAGTGACCCCTTGAAAAGTACATGTATACCGCCATTTCTGAGTGCAATTAATTATTATGTTATAGAGTATGTTATACCTAAGTTGTGATCATTTCAGATTGGAAGAAAAGGCAGGGGCGTTACTAAGAAGACCTATTTGTAATGAACGCACATATTTTCTTAGGGTCCAGGGGGCCGGAGGCCCCAGGAAGCTCCGTAAATTTAGCAAATTCTGAACGGTTCAGATGCGTTTCTATGTATCTATTGTAGACAAAACAAAAGTTGATATGAAATGAAATTACAAAACTGTCAAACTTTGAAAAGTTCTCACTTCCAGTTTGTGTGATGTAAAAACTGTTTTAATTTGGAAAAAACATGGCCCTTTTAAATACAAACTCACTAGATGCCCGCTCCCTCTACTAGTAGGTTAGTTGGACCATTCTTCGTTTATAAATTGTTATTAATCATAAGGGATATAAACATGTAGAAAAGTTAAAAGTTATCACGGCGTAACGCATTCGAATAATTTTAAATCAAATTCTAAGCATACATGCCACATGGTCTTGCATGTCCTGAAAATGTAAGGCCAAACGCTAGACTCTTTCTTTTCATGAATATGTCCACAATAATCTCTGCATTAACTCAATGTCCATATGAATGTTCCGTGACAAGACTAACACGCCCTGTAGCCAGTCAGCCTCTCTGGTACGTCTGAAAACGTCTCGTGCTATAATTAGTTTTATTAATTACTGATCATGTACGCAGAGTTCTCGTTTGGAGTTTAAATACAGTCCATGCATACAGTACTTCGTTCGCAGACGAGTTTGGTTTCGAAACGATTAAGAAACCTTTACAGATTTTCATTTTTGCTGGACTCCAATAAAGGATCGAGTTTCCACTTCTTTAAGCGTTTAAGTGACAAGAGGTTTGTTAACTACTATAAGAAAAGGCAATGTAACAAACCTGTATAATATAATTTATTATGTTTCCGCAATATTGTCCAGGTGTAAAAGTGTGAATTAAAAGCTGACGGTAATATGTCATATTCGTATAACTTACTTATCCTTTTTAAAGGCATATGCATAGGTTGTAAGGTCTATGCCTCAATGGTATATTTTAGTTCAAATAGGTTTCACTAAATATTCTGACCTTTTTTGTTCAATATTTTATCAATCTCGTTATTTGGACTAATTTGTTGATCTAGTAGAGGGCCCGTTCGTAATAATTACCCCAAGCGTTGAGCGTTTACACGGCTTTGGAACGCTTTGGTCTAAGGGAAATAACTACGTTACAATTAAAAGAAATATTTACATACTTGCTCCCCTTGTCACAATATGTTTGAAACTAGCGGACACAGTTTAAATACGACTTTCAGCATTTAAGTACAGTCGATAACGTATGTGTCATAATAAATTCTAGTATCACATTTTTGTATTATTTCATATTGTTTAAAATACTTCAGCGCTCATGAATCTTTCCAATGATTATAAACACTTATATTTATGATTAATCAAAGCATCAAAATACCTGCAGCCAGTACCTCATGTGCTCTTTCCGCCACCAGAAGACCTTAAAAAAATGCTTTTGAGTTCTGCTCACTGACGACAGACGACGTGGTAACTGTCAACGTCACTTCGGAAAACATGAATAACGGACAACGTTACAACTTACACCATTAGACAGGGTATAATTAAGTCAATGGCGAAACCAACTATTAGGAAAACCACAGTCATCTTGGGTCTATAGTAGCTTTCTTCTTTAACAAGACGAACTTGTATCGCTGTCTGTTAAAATAAACATTTGAGATAATCATTGAAGAGTGTTCCATTCAGCCCCTAAGATTTTATTCTGACATAACAAAAGCATTCAATTGACACATTTCTTTCACATTCGTTGTTCTTTTGAATTGGTTCCATGTAACATGTATATTGTCAATTGTATACGATGTAAAGTGTAATTTGCTAGTTGAAACGTACATCATACGCACAAGCACAACGAAAACGCTATGACTGTATCAAAACAGTTTTTTCTTTAACATTTAAAAAAATTAAATGGCGCAATTTCATTCAAAAATAAAAATGTAAGTTAATGTTAACTTCAATCTATTGATATTTTAAAATTTATTTACTGTTTGAAATGTTACAAAATTCTGCTATATATTCTGTAGTAAAAGTTTCGAAATTACATATGTAAAGTTAACTTATTAACCAGTTTGCAAATCCCCATCGGGGAAGCTTGACAGGTTACTAAAGTTAGCAATTGATTCCCGATTTCTTAGGAAATCTGGAGTTTCCTTTGTGATGCGTGTACGTGGTCGCACGGTCCCAAAACTGTCCCATTCGTTATAAATATTTCAATAAACATAAAATGAATTGAATTCATTTCTATTTAAAAAGTACCCCCCCCCACCTCTTTCACACAACGCAATCTTTATCTTTATGAGATTTTCTCAGTTCAAGCATTGTTCTGTGAGCACTACTCATGGTGAGTGTTGTTCAGTAAGCACTTCTCAAACTGAGCATTGTTCAGTGAGCACTACTCACTGTCACCTACATTGAGCCTTGTTCAGTGAGCACTTATTTCGGTCAGCATTGTTCAGTGAGCATTACTCACAGTGCGCCTTGTTCATTGAGAACTTCTCACATTGAGCCTTGTTCAGTGAGAACTACTCACAGTGAGTATTGTTCCGTGGCATACTCATAGTGAGTATTGTTCAGTTAGCACTACTCACATTGAGCCTTGTTCAGTGAGAACTACTTACAGTGGTCTTTGTTCAGTGAACTTTGATTGAGCAGTGTTCAGTGAGCATTGTTCAGTGAGCACTTCTCACATTGAGCATTGTTCAGTGAGCACTACTTATATTGAGCATTTTTCAGTGAGCACTTCTCACATTGAGCATTGTCCAGTAAGCACTTCTCACATTTAGCCTTGTTCATTGATCACTACTCACATTTAGCCTTTCTCACAGTGAGCCTTGTTCAGTGAGCACTACTCGTAGTGAGCATTGTTCATTGAGCACTACTCACAGTGAGCCTTGTTCAGTGAGCACTACTCAAAGTGAGCATTTTCATTGAGCAATTATCACGGTGATCATTGTTCATTGAGCATTACTTACGATGAGCCTTGTTCAGTGAGAACTACTCACAGTGAGCATTGTTCATTGAGCACTACTCACGGTGAGCATTTTTCAGTGAGCACTACTCACAGTGAGCTTTATTCACGGCCATTTTTGGCCTATTTTGCGAGAACAAACAGGTGCGATGCAGATCTATCGCTTGTGAAGTCCTCTTCTGCCATAAACGTCTTAATATTATATGACTATCACATTTGTAAATGGCCACTCTAGAGTTATAAGAGACTATCACAGATAAATTAATATACAATGACATATTGCATCTCTAAATTACAATAAAAATTCATAAGTTATATTAAATCAGAAGAACTGATT
>JAFMSR010000015.1:35689136-35715642 GCA_022818135.1 Saxidomus purpurata
ACGGCATTTGGAAAAGCGGGAACAAGATCGATGAATTAAAAACAACACCCAAACCTCCGAAGATAGTGCCCCCTAAGCCTAAGGTACCGCACCCAAAGCCTGATAAGCCGGATGACGATGAAGACGATTACTATGACGACGAGTATTATGATTATGAAGACGATAATCCACCAGAAGATGAAAAATTTGACCCAAATAGCATTTTAACTAGAGGGCCAAAGTAACACAGTTGCGAGACCATTTTCATCAAGTGTGTCATTTAGATGCTGAACAAAGATTACGGTTTGCTCCCAAGGACCCTGTTGTTCGAATCTTTAACCACTGATTAAGCCAATAGTTTGTTATATTTCTACAGTTAGAAAGACTTATTAAAACAAATGTGTGCATTTAAGAAAATGAGGACTATAAACTCTTCAAAGCAATAAGTATTATGCCTTTCAAGCAAAAGTTAATCGATGGTTGGCTTTACAGGTTCAAGTTTCGAACAACCGGGTCCAGACTGCTACTTTCTCTTCCGACGACTCGCAGTTTTAATGACAAACCTGTGAAGCGACATTTTACTTTGTGTTAATTAAGTTCAATGCCTGTATAGGCCTACAGTAAGATGTTAGGGTTGGTATAGAAATTATTGTATTAAAATTTTGTAGTTAATATCGGGAGAATTTAAGTAGTGTGAAATGATTTATTTAGTACATTTGCAATTTTGTTTAAAATATCATAAATCTTTGTAATTCATATTTAAGAGAAATGTATATTAACTTGGGAAGTTTGATCATTTTCAAGTATTGCGCAAGAAGAATGAAGATTCCGTCTGTAAAACAAAATGGACATACGGCTTTCACAGGAAAGAAAAAAATTTGGCCATGCGGAATGTCCAGCTGTGTTGTTTTGAGTTTTTAGTCCGTTTCTGTGATTTAACTCTGTGATACTGCCTGTACAAGCAATACAGTCAGAGAAAGTGCTTATTGAAGGGTCGAATTCAAGTTGCGTAAACGTATTTGATATCTATATTTTAATTTCTATGTAAATGTTAATACTCTACGGTAACATATATAAATATATGCGTATTGCAAATAATCTTTAATTAAAGCATCTGAATTAAAACTGGACTTTTTAATGCCAGTGTTTGTATCCTGTAATTAGAAAACTGTATTTTTCTTGCATACCAGATCGGCATATCTGTAGTTTTTACCAGTATTTACATTCCCTGGTACAATATTACTTAATGACTTCAGAAAGAACTACTTTTATTAATGAATGTGTGAATTCATACATTTTTACAAAGACATAGCGCGTAAATATAAGTCATCAGTTTTACTTTATTTCCGCTACTATTAGTACAATATGGTATGCAAGAAAAATAATCTATTGTTGGTTGCACGTGCAGATGAGAATATCCGGCTCTCGGGTACTAGTAGTAGTAACTCGACAGAGCCTCGTTACCGGCAAAACAGTTACCCTCGAGTCAGATATTCACATCTGCACGTGCGACCAATGAAAGATTGTTATAGTCTCTCCAATATCCATCCTGCCATTTATAAGTTAGTGATATCAACAGTCACGTGATTCATGTTCTGTTGGTCTATATTCCAATGATAATGATCTTTATTCGGAAGCTGTCTTTAATATAAGTCGACTGTATTTCCACATTGCTGTCGCACCGTATATCGACGCTGTTACTACATGGATATCCTTCACCAACAGACACAATTATGGCGGGCAAACTTCCTCTTCGTTTGGGGGTGAATACTTGTAGTTTCCTGTTTTACCGTTCGGCCAAGTAACCTGTAATGTAAAGAATGAACTTGACCTTTCCTGACTAAAGTTTATTGCGGTATATTAAAGGAGCTAGCTTCGTAGTTTATTTTGTTGGAAAAGTAGGATATTTTACGTCACCGTTTCTCAAAGAACTTAAAAAGATAACAGCAGATGAAAAGTTGTACAAGGATGTTTCGAAATTAACAGATTTATGTTTGTGTTCAGGTTATTTTCTCGTATTTTTATTTTTGTTGCTGGTGTCGAAGATAACAATAAAAAGTACAACAAAATTGTATAGAGTGAAAAGGGCAAAAATAAGAAAGTAAAACTTTTATAATACCGTGTAGGTATCTGGGTCGAGACAGATATGTGTTACGGTACCAATATGGCCAGGTCCTCCGTCAGTCATACTGTCCTTCCAGGACATTCCTGTAAAACAGTGTACATTTGTATTTTACTTCGTATGACAGCCAATGATATTCAAATTTAATCAGAAACGTTAAGTCGATCACTTTATCATAGTCATTACATATACACAGGCATAATGCAGACCTCGGGAAAAATAACTAACCTCTCTTTACAGCAGTCCCAACAGGAAGTGCGTGGTTTTCAGAGCGTCTAGATGCCACTTCCGGTTTTCGACCAGCCACAGACTTTCTTGTCGCAGGTATCGGTGGTGCTTTTCGCACTGGTTTAAGTTCTACAATTATGAAAAAGAAGATAACACATGTTTACGAATTTCACCACATTTCTCATTTCTATACATATTTCTGTCGCAAATACCGTGAAAACTATGTATAATTTATATGATCATAAATCTACCTTCTTTCGGCCACTTCCAGTGGACATTAGCAAGCTCCTTCTCCATGGAGCACGTCATAAGACTGACGTCATCTACACCTTTCAGCTGAGGCGGACAGTCCGCACTTTCTTCGTTTAGCAATGACGCTACTCTGTCAATATAAAAAACGGAACTATTTAACTGGTTATATTCAGTTAGCATTTACCAGGACTTTTTATACAGCAATCCTAAAGATATCGAAGGTTCCGGAATAGACAATATCCTTTTTAAAAACAAACAAAAAAACTAATCGTACTGCGTATGCCATATATATTGATATTTACATTAAAACCAGTTAAATCAATCAATACTACATAAGCATTTTTAATCGACAATAAAAAATGCGTTTCGCACAACTCTGTTGTCTTCAGTTTGAAAATGTTATGTGAATTTAGGAAGTTTAAATGCGTAGAAATCTATTTACGACGTCCTGAGTGATTAATTTACGAACCATCTGTACGACAAATTGTGGTATATGATCCGGTATATCACTCAAAAATTAAATCTATTTCGATTCTTATACGTTAACTTAAAATACTTTTTTCAGAGGGGTACAACTTAGCTGGAACTATTTACTGCGCTAACATCAAGTCGCTTCTCTTGATATACCCTGATAAAACACTCATATGACACCAGTACTGGTTTTTTCAGGAAGCGGACTCGAGAGTGACTCGATAAGCTACAAGCTTTCTTCACAATCGAGCTAAAATAAATTAGAATAAACTTATTAACTAAACACCTGTTACAATGTAACACTTCCTTTTTACTCGCATTTAAATTGTCTTATAAATGCTGTTGCTGTTGCCACTGATATTTCATACGATACCACGATTTATTTACATCACGTGACTTCGTCTAAAAGCTTGCTCCTGACATCAAGCTAAAGTTTTTTACGTATATAAGAGAAAATGTCAATAGTGTTCTCATCCACGAAGTAAAAGCTAATATATTTGCTCTAATGGACGGAACTTCATAAAATTCACTTCAAATCCATGGTTGAGTCGTTAGAGTCGCCGACTTGAAATCACTGTAACCTTTCATTGATTGCGAGTCATGGGTTCGAATCCTGGACGATAGGAGCCTAGCACTGTTTTTCCGATGAACGATAGTAAGGTAAAAATGACCAGAATATTGGAATTGGCGTTACAACAGCATTAGAATTATGCGTGAATTAATGATTTAATTAGCAAGAGTAAAATGTTTTTCTCACCTATTAGATACATATTTCCGCGCATTTACCCATGTGAGATAAAGTGAATCTAACATGTTCATGAGTTGTGGATAAGGAAATCCCACCAGAGGGTTGAGATACGTCCAAAAAACGAGGCTGTGCCGAGTTTTTGGACGTATCTCAACCCTCGGGTGGGATTTCCTTATCCACAACTCAATGGACATGGTAGATTTATTTTCTCACCGTTTAAATCGCATTTTCACATAAGTAAGAAGAAATTAGTGCAAATACAGGATGGGGATGAAAAAATGAAAATCAACTTTTTCTCGAATTTTGCTTCAAAACTGCTATAGATGGATAGAAAATGATCTAACTAAGAAAATGAATACCAACAACCCTATGTTTATTTCAAAAATAACAATTTTACAGCCATTTTTCGATTTTTATGTCTGCTTACAATTAACGTAAAAATAGTCCGGCAGCGATGTGAGATAAGCGATGTGAGATAAGTTTTTCTCACCTATGAGATACATATTTCCGCGCATTTACCCATGTGAGATTAATAATTTCTGTCATGAGCACGAGGTTCAGATCGAAATATCCGTCACCGAGGGTAACTGTTTTGGCGGGAACGAGGCTCTGCCGAGTTCCCGTAAAACAGTTACCCGAGGTGACGGATATTTCCATCTGAGCCAAGTGTCTCATGATGGAAACTTTTTCTTGCATACCGTCTTGCTCTTTAAAGAAGATTTCTAAATGCAAACTCATCAAAATGATGAATTATCATGAAAAATAAACGATTTTCCGACGTTCTGTTTGGGAAATTGACGTCACAATGTTTATAACGTTACGTCATAAGTGATTCACGAGAGTCGTCTGGCATAGGAGGGGTGCCAGACTATTAGTTTCTTACATGAGCACGAGGTTCAGATCGAAATATCCGTCACTGAGGGTGATGTTTTGGCGGGAACGAGGCTCTGCCGAGTTCCCGCGAAACAGTTACCCGAAGTGACGGATATTTCGATCTGAACCAAGTATCTCATGGAAGAAACTTTTTCTTGCATACCGTCTGGCACTTTGAAATAGATATTTAAAAACAAACTTACCGAAATGATGCATTTTGATATAAAAACAAACATTCTTTAGATGTTATGTATGGGAAAGTGACGTCACATTGTTGATAACGTGACGTCACATTGTTTATAACGTTACGTCACAAGTAAGCACGTAAGTCGTCTTACACGGGGGGGTGTAAGATGAGATTTTCCAGCACTGGTAAAAACTGCAGATATCCCCATCTGGTATGCAAGAACGGTTTTTCCGGCATGGGCAAAATCACCGGAAATGCCGATCCGATATGCAAGAAAAACTTATCTCACATCGCTTATCTCACATCGCTGCCGGACTATTTTTACGTTAGTTGTAAGCAGACATAAAAATCGAAAAATGACTGTAAAATTGTTATTTTTGAAATAAACATAGGGTTGTTGGTATTCATTTTCTTAGTTAGATCATTTTCTATCCATCTATAGCAGTTTTGAAGTAAAATTCGAGAAAAGTTGATTTTCATTTTTTCATCCACATCCTGTATTTGCACTTATTCCTTCTTCCTTGTGCGAAAATGCGATTTAAACGGTGAGAAAATAAATCTACCATGTCCATTGAGTTGTGGATAAGGAAATCCCACCCTCGGGTTGAGATACGTCCAAAAAAACTCGGCAGAGCCTCGTTTTTGGACGTATCTCAACCCTCGGGTGGGATTTCCTTATCCACAACTCATGAACATGTTAGATTCACTTTATCTCACATGGGTAAATGCGCGGAAATATGTATCCCATAGGTGAGAAAAACTTATCTCACATCGCTTATCTCACATCGCTGCCGGACTATTTTTACGTTAATTGTAAGCAGACTTAAAAATCGAAAAATGACTGTGAAATTGTTGTTTTTGAAATATACATAGGGTTGTTGGTATTCATTTTCTTAGTTAGATCATTTTCTATCCATCTATAGCAGTTTTGAAGTAAAATTCGAGAAAAAGTTGATTTTCATTTTTTCATCCCCATCCTGTATTTGCACTTATTCCTTCCTACTTGTGTGAAAATGCGATTCAAATGGTGAGAAAATAAATCTACCATGCCCATTGAGTTGTGGATAAGGAAATCCCACCCTCGGGTTGAGATACGTCCAAAAAACTCGACAGAGCCTCGTTTGTGGACGTATCTCAACCCTCGGGTGGGATTTCCTTATCCACAACTTATGAACATGTTAGATTCACTTTATCTTACCTTTTTACTTTACTTGGGTAATTCTGAAAGAAAAATAGACCAACTTGTTAAAAGTAATAAAATGGCAAAACATAGCAACATTCTGGTGTTTTTTTTCTTTTCTTCATTTTTTGCATGATAGAAATACTGACTGACCGTGATTTATTTATGAAATAACATCCGTTCCAGCGGTGTTAGTCGTTTAATAAACAATGATTTGGAGTACTGATACGCAGTAATTAGCCACGAAGGCCGAAGGCCTGAGTGGTTAATAACTGCGAATCAGTACGACAATTCATTGTTTATTAGACGATAACAACGCTGAAAAGGATGTTATTTCGATTCTAACATGACCAGATATTACAAAAGATGAATAAATGCAAAGCTTTATTTTCTACGCGAACGCATATTTAACGTCATGCGGCGGAATATGACGTCATGTTTACAGCCTATCGGTTCCCGCGTTGTTTATGGTTTAATAAAACATAATTTTTCTACTCTGTATACAGAGACAAAATCGTGAGTCATGTTAGAATGTAGAATTATCCACAGGTCTCGGTTATGAAGCGGGGGCAAGCTCCAGGTAATATTGTCTAACTCTGTCGTATTTTTTTTCAGTACTTAAGCGTTTGTAACAAATAATAGTAAACATTTATTTACTGAAACAACTAGACTTTTGTCTTGTATTCGCAACGAACCTGTAAAAATTTTAGTTTGTTTTCTGTGCACATTCGTCTGACATCGTCTGTTGCCGCGACAACCAGTTTCTCTTTCTTCATAGCACCTTCAGAATGTGACATATAGTTATAAGAGACTTGTTGTTCTCTGTGATCTAGCTCTAACCTCAGCTCAGTCTCCCGTTTATCCAGGGCTTCTCGTAAACGTGTGAAATACATAGCCAAGTCTTGGCGCCTCTTCTGTCCATCTACCTATGATAAATAGTATGCACGTATTATATAGCTTTGATTTTTTTCCACAAACGGTTTTCCAAAGTAAACAAGTAAATTTTATATACTAAATACGTTTGTATGGAACGCCTTTACTGTCTTATTATGTTGTATTGTATTATACGCAGTCCATTTTCATGTATACGAGGTACATATTTCATTTGACATGGTACATTCTTCATGATATATAGTGCCTTTTCCGTTATATATGGTGGTTATTTAATAATATGCAGTGCAAACACTTGAAGATACAGTAGAATAACCACTATATAGAGGATAATTGTTGGTTTCGGTGTAAGATCACGTTATAATTTCACCGAGTGGGCACCAAAAGTGATATTTTCACGAGTGGCGCAGCCACGAGTGAAAATGACAACTTTTGGTGTTCACGAGTGAAATTAACGTGATATTACACCGATACCAACAATTTTTCTGTTTATTTTATGGTTAAAACTCTACTTTTATTGAGTTTGTTTCTATAAAATAACGAAAATCGCGGGAAACGTCATCAAAAAACATAGCGCAAATGACGTCATTTTAACGACGTCATCGTCGCATGGTTTCCAGCATTAATTACGCTCGGTATACTTTTTGACGTAAATCCGGGTAGAAGATTGCAAAAACAGTGAAAAATAAAAATGGTAATCCACTGTTTCAAAACTGTGGATTATCACTTTTATTTCATTGAGAAAACTCTATAATTCACTCGAAAACATTAGATAAATGGTGTGCAAACAACGTCATATGCAATACAAACAACATTTTATTTTCCGATTGGTTAATCGATCCGTGTACATATTTGATCGATACGGCTCCATTTTAAGATTATTGAAAATACATATTCTTGTGAAATAGCGCAATAATTTTAAATTGCGGTATTATATAATCGTTATACAGGTTTTTGCCGTGTACATCTGGACATGTACCCTGTTTGTATTGTATGTCACCCTCGCCTTACGGCTCGGGCGACATACAATACAAAAAGGGTACATATCCAGATGTACACGGCAAAAACCCGTATAACTAATAATCTTGTATATAATGCAAAGTATGGCCTTTTTTCGACTAAGAAATTCAGAAAAGTTTTGCATGCAATTACATTAAAGCTGCTCGCTCATAGTTGTCGTAGAGAAAATTTAATTTTCAACAATGATATACTTATACATGTATATAGAACATAAAACTAAAGGCTAGAATGAACAACACAAGTGAAAATCTATGTAGGAATTTGCAAAAATCGATTGAATATGTTGGTTTTACGGCACCTTTACACTATATGTTTATATTGGGATTTCAAAAGCGTGAAATGCTTTCCAATTTTGGTAGCGTATTATTTCAAATATACAGATATACATTACATGGATTTATACTGGAACCTTTTTAAGTGACTAATCTTCTTAAATATGTTATTAACATACAGTTTGAAGAACTTTATTTTTGCACCAAAATCTCATAGCGAGCAGCTTTAACGTCCTTATCTCAATTACTACTTGATGTTTTGCATTTCAACTTCTTAGTCGAAAAAGGGGACATACTTTGCATTATATACAAGATATAGTTATCTTACTTGATGATTGTAGTTTCAATGAAATACATCAAGTATTTATTGAGATATGGACTCAGTAACGCTATACATTACGCATGTCTATGGTTGATGACATGACCGCTTTTTATAGTAATATCTTCTGTTTTACTCGGTATTTTCCGGATCAATAAGACCGGAGAATGCCGGAAAGTATGATCATCGTAATGAAAAATGCACCGCATATAATGCTGTATACACCATGTATATAGTAGAATGGACCGAACATAATAAAAAAGAAAATGCCGTTTCCGCCATGTATATTACCAAATGCATTGCGTACATTGTGTTTTATGAACAAAAAACTAATAATTCACCACGTATAGAATTAATCGCAAGCACTTAATATATTTAAACATCTATCACACCTATTGACCAACATACACCGTATAAAGGTAAAACTACTGCATATAATTAAAATACCACCGCATGTATCGAAATCATGACTGCATATAATGTCATTTGTACTGAATATAATGTTGTTTGTATTGCATATGACGTTGTTTGCACACCATATAATGGTTATTCTACTGTATCTTCAAGTGTTTGCACTGCATATTATTAAATAACCACCATATATAACGGAAAAGACACTGTATATAATGAAGAATGTACAAAAATGTACCTCGTATACATGAAAATGGACTGCGTATAATACAATACAACATAATAAGACAGTAAAGGCGTTCCATACGTTTGTGTATCACCGATATGAGTTAAATGGTCCAGTTGACTCGAGTATTCCAACATACCTTTAGTACCATAAAGAACATAATATGCATCCGGAGTATTCGGCCCGTATCTTTGAAGAATATGGCTGATGTACTCGTACATCTCAGTCTAAATCATACACTGTGCTCGTCAAATAATTTTTATTTATTTAAAGAAAAAAAAACATTATAAATGAACAGAACAAACTGGAGTATGTATTTGAAAGCTACCTGTGTTTTCTGTGCGAGGGTCCTGCATGTTTTCTGGGTAGCTCTCAGTAGTCTCATACGGGCATCAAGGTCACCCAAAGTTCCTTTCAATATTTCCTAAAATAGAACAGATTCCGTTCCTTTGTGCATATACACATGTATAGCGATTGGAAATTAACAAGTGATTATACAGCCCTATGTATGTTAGACATTTACTAGTAACAGAATGACTTTTATCCCAAAGTCCGACAGAACATAATTTTGAATTCTTTGCAACTTTGTCAAAGTTTTACTGATTTCAGTTGAGAGATCCTCTCTTGTCACAACACATACATGTATAACCACAGTATTACTTCATCCTCGACACTGAAGAACCTTTTTTTTTCAAGCACACTTTTTGTCAAATGAATATCGATCGTTTATAAAAAATAAAAAAATACAGTTTTAATGGCCTCCTCTAACTTAATAGTAAGGTTCTGGGGCTCGAACACGTCATTTCAATGTCTCTATTGATTATCTACAAAAACACTGCTTAAATTAACGGATATGAAAGGATATAACCGACTTGATCAGTAGATATAAATTAAAATCAAGATAACAAATACCAAATTATATCCATACGCTTCTTCTATGGTATTAAGACTATGAGCATGGTGTTGTCTGACAACGCATTCTAGGCAAATTAGTTTATCACAGTCGCAGCAGTATAATTTATACACCCTACTGTGCTCGTAGCATTTCAAACCATCTGTGTTGGCATCTTCGTCGTCCTTTCTAGTTGTGATCAACGCCATTTTATGACCAGAATGTTTTTCTACAACACATCGTAAGCATACTTGAATCTTGCATATTGTGCACATTAACTGACACGTCATTCGATGTTGAGTACAAAATGGCCGGTCATCTCGTTGGCGACCACGATTTTCGTTGAATGCTTTGTTTTCTCTTTTATAACTCTCTACAATGCCTGCCAGCTGAAAGTTTTTAGGCAAACTGTCTACTCCTTTTGGTCCGAGTTTAACGTCATTGCGGCACTCAGGACACTTAAACACAAGCGCAGAAGAAAATAGTCCTTGTATACAGCGCCTGCAGAAACTATGGAGACACGGAAGTGCCAACGGGTCATTGTAGAGATCCATACATATTGAGCATGTCACGTGCTCCTCGATTGATGAAGTTCTTTCCATACCGGGACTGAAATGAAAAAAAATGTGTATGTAAGGTTGCTAATCTACCCTTTCAGTTTGTTTACGGATATAGAAATATCTTTGTACTCGGAAATGAGTAGGTGACAAAGCACGAGACATTCATTGTTGTTTGAGGGCAAAAATGGTTTGGGAAACAAGACAAACGATTGCATAATAAGACCCAGTTCGTGGTCGGTGCTGTGGGGAATTAGACAGCTGGTGTTCACAAGACATTGGCCTTAACGAGGCTTGTGGGAACTAAGCCAGTGTCATGAGACGTTACTCGCAGTCCTTATGTCTAATTTCACGGCTTGTAACAGATCATTGGTTTTAGATAGTTTATAAAAGCAATGGACACCTCTGTACACAATCTGCCAAACTTGTGCATTTGTATTCATACCTGAAACGTTATTACATTTAAATACCCTGGTAACTTCCGTTGTGGTTTAAAGAAAACGGTTAAAATCATTCAAAGCATATGAAAACGGTACCTTTTTCATATATCTGTGCGATACTTCATATTCCAGTTAAACACACTAAGTCTTACATTGAATAAAGTTTTGATATACAAGCCACAGTTAAAATGCGGTAGTTATTTGTAAACGGATTGCAGGTAAACACATGTTCAATGACTAAACTCGGTTACTGAAAAATGTATGTATCGGTTTATTGATTATACTCCAATGGTTGTATGGTGAAGTTTATTTGCCATTCTCTATTAAATTTTATACAGGGGAAAAACTATCAAGCAGTTCTACCCTTCGTTTTGGCACGCAAAATTAAAATCGTTTGGAAATTAGGAGGGTGGCACCTCCTTCCAAAAATCTCCTTTTAGACAATAAATAAAAGTCCCCTCATGACAAAAAGGCACAAACCTTATAAACCCAGTAAAGTAAGTATGTCTATTTTATAAAATGTCACCCGTATAGGGAAGCATGAATATAAACAAAAGCTCGAGGGCACTGAAAATTAGTACAAACACAGGCACTGGGCCAGTTATGTATTAATCTTTTATAAGCATGTTTTATATCCAAACATTTTTCTTTCTATTATGTATAAGTTAGAGTTTATTAAGTCAAATTTCTTACAATTAAGAAACCCTAAGATAGCGAGCATAATAATTATAAGGTGCGCATGCGCGTAAACATGGCGGAGTTTTGAAAATCCAGTTATACTTAGAAGGAAAATATATATTTTAAGTGATAATTTGGAATTTATTAAACACGGAAAATACATGAAAACATTGCTACGTTCATACCTTTCCCGATGAGCGAACATTTGGATGTATATTTTGTGTGTTAAGTGTTGTTTCGATGGGAAGAAGGCGAAAACTGAGTAAGTGTTCACCTGAATGTGATCCAGGACCTAAAAGAACGGCGATGGCATCTAACGTACAAACATCAGTAAAGTCACCAGTAATGCAATACCATTGTATTACGCCAGGTACACCTGGCACACCTAGTGGGTCGTTTTTGATGAATAATTATCCTTTGCAAGCAGGTCAGACTTTTGCTTCCCCACCACCTTTTTCATATGTTCAAGCCATGAATCAGACATCACCGAATCCATTGTATCAGTATACACAACAACAAACTACCGCACAAGGTGATCAGTTCTCAGTTGTATTACAAAGGTTGGACAATATCGACAAACGATTATCTCAATTAGATTTAATCCAAAGTACCGTTGACAAAATTACAGACGGAGTGCACAAATTAGATCAGCGGGTCAGTGCTATGGAGGACAAAATATCAGATATAGAGAAAAGCCGTGAGTTTGATTCTAATGGCCGGTTGCACAACACACGATTATCCAAGCGGCTATTATACCATAATAGAGAGTTATCGAACACGGAGTTAATCCTGAGTTATGTTCCGGTTATCTTCGTTTGCTGGAAGATTTTTTAAATACGACTTAAAATATCTGACGTTCGTGCAAACGAGTTATCTAATCTAGGCCTATACAAGCTGATGTTATACTTAATGTAGTGCTATTGGTAGGAATCTGTTAAAAACGAGGTACAGTGTTTTTGCCATTTGAAAGAGAAATTGTGTAAGAAATGGTTGATACATACAATGATGTTGTAGAATAAGCCAAATAAAGCCAAAAAAGTATCTTACTTTAAGAATTTCCGAAAAGAAAAACTGCGCGGACGTATCACATCAGAATACAATTAAAATATACATTTTTATCTTTAAGTACAATCTGCATTAATAGTAATAATGATATTAATAATAATTATAGTAATGATAATTCATGATCATTAATAATAATATTAGCAATGAATTAATGATAGTAACAGTTAATATATTTTACTTTTTTATTCATTATCATAATTATTATAATTTTTATTATTATTATCATCATCATCATCCAAAAAATTTTAAGCGGAAAGCGAATTTAGCCCAGTGACATTTCTTATGAATAAATGTACTTGAGTGCATAAATATCTGCTGTGATCTGTTCATAAATATCATTGCGGAACAGCCAGCTCTAAACTGAAAGAACTTGTGTTTTTAATTATTTCATTAATTTAAGTTTCTTGTAATGTAAATTATAAATGATATTTATTTTATTATTATTATTTATTAAAGTCTCATCAATGTACATTTTATCACAGTACAAAATACATTGCAAACAATATCAGTAAAACAAAAGTACATTGCCACTCATAATTGAGTTACAAGAGACTGTTAATATAGCATAATCTGTACACAAATATCACAATTTACATCAAAATTCTAAAACTGACCAACAGTTGTTAATTATAACATATATTCAATCTCATCACATATATTACAGTATAATAGTAGACTACATTTGATACAATAAAACTATATTATATATTATCATGTTAAAATCTCATTCTGATATGTGGAAACCGGGGAAAGTATATCAGATGATAGTGAACCTTATTACCGCATTTTTGTAAATTTTAATTACACTTAATTAAATCAGATTCTGACAACTGGGTATTCAAAAAGGCGAATACCCAGCTAGATTCGAATACTCGGCCATCTTGGAGTTGGCTTATTCGAAGCTAACTTGGTATTGGCCGTAACTTATGCAAAAACCCAACTCATAGCCGGCTGGATATTTGAGTTTAGCTAGGTATTCGTTGAACGTTTTTCGAACACCAAACCCCAGTTGGCAGGTTATTTGAAGCTAGCTGGGTATTCGCAAAACGCATTTTTAGCGTATACCCAACTCCCAACTGGCTGGGTATTCCAATCTAGCTGGGTATTGGCCTTAACTTATGCAAAAACCAAACTCCTAGCTGGCTAGATATTCAAATCGTTAATATTTATACCAAACAATAATTGAAACAACCGCTTCCAGAGACAGTTACCCAAGGTGACGGATATTTCCATCTGAACAAAGTGGCGTGATAAATACTTTTTCTTTAATACCGTCTTGCACTATAAAGTAGATTTCTAAATGCAATCTTATCGAAATAATGCATTTTCATAATAAAAACAAACGATATTCAGATACATGTATATTGTGTCATATGCAGTCATGTATTCTGTTTCGGACTTTCATGCATCGGCTTGCTTTCTTTTATTTCATCATTAAATGAAATATGGATGTAATTTAAACAGAATATATATTACATTTTAAACAAAGTAAGAGCTTGAGGCTGGATCAAGGCACATGTCTGCCATATATAGATAACGCCGCATATATCTCACAAATAGCTATTTTCAACGCATAAAGCACACAACATACTGAGGGACGGACCGACGGACGGACAACGACAAAACTATACAAGGGATTAATAAGCGTTAGTTGCCATAAAAAGCAAAGGCATACCAGTCGTTGTATCACTAGCAGTATCTGTAAGGTGCAATCCTGTGGTTTTAAATCATATCAAAGGCGAAAAACACGCATTCTACGGAAAAGCGGTATCTGATTCTAACAAAAATATTCTTCTGCAATAATGCTCATACCTATAATAGCCATGTCTGTTCATAATTAATCTTAACACTAATTAGTCACGCATATATGAGTATATAATTTCCATGTTCAACGATAAATTGCCGTATAAACCACCCCACTAGCAGGTTTGGATAATCGCGCGTTTATCGGAATCATAACCGTGAAAAATATGTTCCGGCAACTCGATTATAATAAGCGGCGCTTATCAAATCAGTTGCTGAAAGATAGGTCGGTGTTCAATAAATCAGTGTTGTGCAACTGGCTTATTATAATCGAGGGTTAAGCGCCTATTATATTTGTTCAACAACCGGCCATAAGAGTTTGGAAGATATCAAATGCAAACAAAAAGAAATTGATGCTATGTTGTCCAAGGTTTCAAATATTGAAATACAACAAAAACAAAGAGAAACTGAGATAAAAGCAGATATGATAGACTTAAAAAGCAGGAGTATGCGTGACAATCTTCTGTTTTTCGGCATAGATGAAGAGAAGGGCGAAACTTATGCGGCTTGTGCCGAGAAGGTGCTCAAACTGATCGAAACAGACATGAATATCGAAAACGCTCAGGCGACGATAAAATTACAACGTGCACATAGGATTGGAAAGTTTAATCCTACTAAGGTTAGACCCATTGTGGCAAAATTTGCATTCGACTCAGATAAGGAGATGGTAAAGTCCAATGCAAGCAGCCTTAAGAAACCGCACGGAGTAAGCCAGCAGTACCCAAGGGAGGTAATGGAGACTAGGCGCCGATTAGTCCCGCACATGTTAAAAGCTAGAGAGGAAAAAAAGGAAGCTTACATTCGTGTAGATAAGCTCTACATCGACGGACAACTATTTAGAGAGAACAACAGCAAGGATGTCATTAACTAGGACAATAGTGAGGGTGAACTGAGGTGTTTAAGCTGGAACATTGAAGGGCTAACACAATATAAACGGTCATGTTCGGACTTTACGCAGTTCATCTCAAATTATGACATAATATTCTTGAGTGAAACGTGGACAAGTAAAAATTCAAAAATCGAACTTAATGAATATAAACTCTTTCATTCATACAGAAAATACCAAAACAGAAGGGCAAGGCGTAATAGTGGAGGGATTTTAGCATACGTTAAAAATTCAATTCTGAAAGGTGTTAAACTTGTAAAGAATGACGTAGATTGTTTCCAGTGGTTTAAGTTAGACCCTGTATTTTTCAAAATAGAAAAACCTATCTTTCTCTGTTCAGCATATATTGCACCCGAAAACTCGCCTATACATGATATATATGATTTTGACGTATTTTCAAAATTAGAAAACGATATTAGGTATTTTTTAGACCAAGGGCAAGTATACTTATTTGGCGATCTGAACTGTCGAACTGGTAATAAATCCGATTTCGTAATAAATGATAGAATATTACATGATCAAGGTGACTCTGAGGTAGACGAATATGTACCACGTGTATCAAATGATCACGGATCAAATCGATTTGGTGATCTTTTGTTGGACTTGTGTAAATCGTTAAATATCCGTATTGTGAATGGAAGGGTCGGGGAAGACGCGGACATCGGAAAATATACATGCTTTACGCATAACGGTGAAAGTTTGGTTGATTATTTGATTACTAGTCATCAAAATTTTACGAATATTACGCATTTCAAAATTCAAGACTTTACAATGCATTCAAATCACGCGCCTATGGCGTTTTCGTTCAAGATAAGGACTCTTCCCCGCGACCAAGTTAAATATGAACGCGTATATTACAAATGGAATGATGAAAATAAACTCGATTTTTTAAATGAAATTTCGAGTGATATCGATGTTCTTTGTCAAGATCTGCAATCAAGTGTAGATAATAACCATAATACTGACTTTATAGTACAGCAATTTACAGATTTCATCACTTCGAAAGGTAATAAATATTTCGAAAAAAGAAGTAAAGTAGTGAAACGTACATATTTTACTGATACACACTATTTGTTACAACAAAACAAATGGTTTAACGAGGCATGTAGGGATAAAAAGAAATTGTATAAAGAGGCTTTATTACAATTTAATAACAATAAAAACGTGCAAAATAAACGCATACTGTATGATAGAAAAAGGGATTATAAATATTGCTGTAGGGTAACAAAGAAAATGTATTTAAAAGATATGTCACTTAAAATGAAAGAAATGAGAAATAAAAAGCCAAAAGATTTCTGGAAAATGTTCAAAAGCAAAAAGTTATGTGATGATAGCGAAAATATTAGTATTTCAGATTTCCATAAACATTTTAAAGATTTAACGTCAGAATTGCAAGTTGACGAAGATGAAGAGTGCCAAGAATTTTTAAATTATTTTGATAGTATGCCGCATGAATCAACTTTTGAAGAGTTAGACACTCCATTTACAGTCGAAGAAATACGACGAGCAATTAAGTTATTATCTAGAAATAAAGCGTCATCACATGACAATATAATGTATGAGTACTTCATAGAAGGCATTGATGTATTTGACAAACCGTTAAGGATTATGTTTAATTATATACTAGATAAACAGTGTTTCCCCAGCTCGTGGTCGAAAGGTGTCATTATACCAATCTTTAAAAAGGGAGATAATACAAATACTAACAATTACAGAGGTATTACACTTATAAGCTGTTTTGCTAAATTATTTACAACTGTTGTAAATGAACGATTGAAGAAATGGACGGTCGAAAATGATGTCATTACGGATGCGCAATTTGGTTTTAAAGCAAATTATAGTACTGTAGATGCAGTATTTTTATTACAGAATTTTATAGAAAGCCAATTTAGACGTAAAAATAAATTATTTTGTTGTTTTATTGACCTACAGAAATGTTTTGATACTATATATAGAAATGGATTATGGGTAAAACTCATACAAAGTGGCTTAAATGGAAAATTATTCAACTTGATTCGATCACTGTATGATGACGTGAAACTATGTGTAAAACATTTAAATGATATATCAGACTTCTTCAAATGTGATATTGGATTGTTACAAGGGGAGATAATGTCCCCGATACTCTTCTCTTTGTTTATTAATGATGTTGAATTGCACTTACAGAAAGATGCAGATGTTGGTCTTACTTTAAACCAATTGTCTATATATCTTTTGTTGTTTGCAGACGATGCTGTAATTTTTTCAGAAACTGCCGAAGGATTACAAACTTTGTTAAATGAATTTAAACTTTATTGTGATAAATGGAGACTTAAAGTTAATACTCCTAAAACTAAATGTATGGTATTTCAAAAAGGTGGCTGTAGAAATACACCTTACTGTTTTAAATACGGTAATGAAAACATCGAGATTGTAAATAGTTTTAACTATTTAGGTGTTGTACTTTCAAATAATGGATCATTTGTAAATACTACAAAAACTTTGGCTGGAAAAGCATTGAAGGCTTTAGGTTCTCTAACTTATATTACAAGGTCATTAAATATTCCAATACAAATCATGTTAAACTTATTCGATACATATGTGGCATCAACAATGAATTACTCGTGTGAAGTTTGGGGCTTTTTGAAATCAGAACAATTGGAAAGAATTCACAGAAAGTTTTTGAAGAGATTATTAAATGTAAAAATGTCAACCTGTAATTCTGTATTGTACGGTGAAACGGGAAGATATCCGTTATATATAGTAAGACATATACGAATAATAAAATATTTTTTGAAGCTTTACTCGGAGAAAAGTAATAATTGCATATTATATACTATGATCGAAACACTAAGAAATGATATCGCTGAAGAAGGTAGTATTGTTAACTGGGCGTCAAAGGTGAAAAACTTATTACAAGAATGCGGTTTTGCCGATGTATGGATATATCCAACATCAGTAGATAGCAAAGTATTTATACCAGTACTTAGAAGAAGATTACTTGACATTTATATAACTAGCTGGAGACAAGATGTTAATTCTAAATCATCTATCTTACTATTTAAAGAACTTAAAGAAAATTTCGAAATATCAGATTACTTACTAAAAATGCATAATAATAAACTTAGGAACATTATATCTAAGATACGATTGTCATCCCATCGATTAAATATCGAAACTGGTAGACATAGAAGCATTGATAGAAGTGAACGAAAATGTACTTTATGTGACAAAAATGATATAGAAGACGAATACCATTTCATATTAATTTGTCCAGTTTATTCTGAATTAAGAAATCATTATATACCCAGATATTATAGCAGGAAACCAAGTATGTTTAAATTTTTAGAACTCCTAAATACGACACATTTGAAGCTTTTAAACAGAATAGCAATTTTTTATGATAAAGCATTCGGAATAAGAAAAGAAAAGTTAAATTTTATCTCTTAGATTGTTTGTTTTTGTTTGTGGGGGAGGGAATGGGGGGAGGGGGGATATGAGCCCTTAATTGATTTTTTTTGTTTCTCTACCGTATGATATGACTTTTTATGTGTAGCAATACTGATCATATTCTTTGTCTATATGTTATATGTATGTAATATTTTGTCACTCTCGCTGTGTTTGTTAAGCGCATGCATGTAAATATGAAAGACGAGGAACTGTTAATGTTCAAGTCTGATCTGTAAATAAAATATCTGTTCTGTTCTGTTCTGTTCTGCATAGCCACCGACATGAATTGTGGGCGTAGCTTAAGTGCTTTCCAAACTCTTATGGGGGCAAACACTAATTGTAGGTTATTCTGAGTGGTAGCTAGATTTTATAGTAAAATGCATGGTTGTAAGAGCGAAAGCTCTCCCGATTGAGCTATGCTACTTGAAATACTATATAACCGAGTACTTCACACTTGTTATTAGCATAAGTTTGGCGGTAACAACACTGATAAATAATTATTATGTTGATAGATATACTAAAATTATTAAACCATTCAAGAAAGACTGAAAACGCAAGAATACTTAATTGACCTTTTTCATTCAATATTATCCAATTAAAAGATGCCTTACATACTAAATTTCTAATTAAAAAAATACAAGTACATTCTACTTGTCATTGCATTGGCGGTTGAAAAGTTACCAACTTCCGGTCAAAAGCGATCTTAATGCGGCTGCGCCGAAAAATCTACTCTGAATAACGAATGAATAGCAGAAAAAACTTATTTTGGATATAATATGCTTATAAAATATTCATACAGAACTGACACGGTGTACATACAAAGTGAATCTAACATGTTCATGAGTTGTGGATAAGGAAATCCCACCCGAGGGTTGAGATACGTCCCAAAAACGAGGCTCAACCGAAGGGTGGGATTTCCTTATCCACATCTCAATGGACATGGTAGATTTATTTTCTCACCGTTTGAATCGCATTTTCTCACAAGTAAGGAAAAATAAGTGTAAATACAGGATGGGGATGAAAATATGAAAATCAACTTTTTCTCGAATTTTACTTCAAAACTGATATAGATGGATAGGAACTGATCTAACTAAGAAAATGAATACCCATAACCCTATGTTTATTTCAAAAATAAAAACTTTACAGTCATTTTTCGATTTTTATGTGATGTGCACGCGGAGTGTGGGATAACCCTATGTGAGATAAGATTTTCCATCACTGCTAAAAATAGAGATTTTTCTGTCCGGTAAGTGAGAAAAACTTATCTCACATCGTTTATCTCACATCGCTGCCGGACTATTTTTACGTTAATTGTAAGCAGACATAAAAATCGAAAAATGACTGTAAAATTGTTATTTTTGAAATAAACATAAGGTTGTTGGTAGTCATTTTCTTAGTTAGATCATTTTCTATCCATGTATAGCAGTTTTGAATTAAAATTCGAGAAAAAGTTGATTTTCATTTTTTTCACCCCCATCCTGTATTTGCACTTATTACTTCTTACTTGTGTGAAAATGCGATTTAAACGTTGAGAAAATAAATCTACCATGTCCATTGAGTTGTCAACATATAACATTTTTCATATGACCTTCGAAAATGAATTTAACAACCCTTTCTCACACTCACACGTACATACTCATGCACACGCATCAATAACTCATCTGCATTATAAAGAACACAAACATGAACAGCAAATCACAATGTAAGTCATTTAACATACATCGGTATATATACTTATTATAACCAGATGCCCACGTGCAACATGTCGAGCTGCCATATGTCAAAAAGGCTTACTCCTTACCAAGCAGAGATAGGTCAAAATACACCTAAATATTGGATGTAACATGCATGTTGTACCACAGAAAATTGGTCTCGATTTTTCTCTACGGCCAGTAATAAAAAAGTTACAATATAAGCTATTTATAGTAACAACAAAGGCAAGTAATTCTAAAAACAAGGGTAGCCCATGATGGTGAATATTTGTGCCAAGTTACCTCAAAATCCCTCCATGCATCAAGAAGCAATCATCCGGACAAAGATATTCATGAATTTGACCTTTAACCTCTAAGTGTGACCTTGACCTTAGACCTAGGGACCTGGTTCTTGTGTATGCAACTCCGTCTCATGGTGGTGAACATTTGTGCCAAGTAACATCAAAATCCCTCCATGCATGAAGAAGAAACGTTCCAGACAAAGTCATTCTTGAATTATTCTTGTATCTGACCTTTGGCCTCTAAGTGTGACCTTGACAATAGACCTAGGGACCTGGTTCTTACGCATGACACTCCGTCTCATGGTGGTGAACATTTGTGCCAAGTTACATAAAAATCCCTCCATGCATGAAAAAGATATGCTCCGGACAGTCATTCTTGAATTTGACCTTTAACCTCTAAGTGTGACCTTGACCTTAGACGTAGGGACCTGGTTCTTGCGCATGACACTCCGTCTTATGATGGTGAACATGTGTGCCAAGTTATCTAAGAATCCCTTATTCCATGGATAAGTTACAGCCCGGACAAGCTAAACTCGCACGGACGCACGGACGCACGTACGCACGGACGGACGGACGGACGCACATACACCGAAGCTATATCGAGCTTTCGCAAGCGGCTCGACAAAAATGAACCAAAAGTGATTACATGCGTACTTAGATCATATTACTTCTGATAAACGATCATTTTTTGAAAATACTGTTTCACATAACTAGGGCAATTTCTGAAAATACAGTTTCTCGGTAAAGGGCTATCAGCATTGTTATATTCCTTTGCTTCTTCGTGAGGTCATACTCCCGTTACACATTCGCATCATTCAATATGATTATGTCATGTGTGCACTTTGTCGTTTTTAACATTTTGATGACTGAGAACGTTACATTATCAATATTCATTTGGAACATGACGCATTTTACCCGTTAGTCAAAGTGGATTCGTCCAAATTAGTTTATAAATTGCGCAATCTCTTACTTACGCAAAGGAGGTGGACCGTAAGCACATCTTACAAACAAAACAAACAAACTTGGTAACGCAAAACACGAGGAACGCAATTGCAGCAAAGATCAGAGAAAATACAGAAAGGTATATCATTTTAAATATATTTGAATTTGAAATTTTGCAATACAATTGTCAACTGTTACTAGCTTTGTAGAACACCAGGTTCAACTACTATTAAAGTTGATTTTTTTCAGTCATTGGCATGTTTATAATATTCTACTTAAATCTGTCGCAGCCAACATACTGAAAATGTACAAAGCGGACATACCTTAATGTATTTAATTGAATCTAATTAGACCTTGTCTGCTCTCTGTCTTGGTTTACAACGGTAAAAGGCCGTTGCTGTTTTCGAATTATATCTAACTAATAAATCAATGTTAACACTAATAAATTAAAATATACTCTGTATAAATGTAAATGCGGCAAGGCGTATTATTTTGAATTTCTCTACAAAGGTTGAATGTATTTTATAAATTTATCTATCAAATGAAACAATAAGTTAAAACCTGCCTCCTGGTACCACTTTTCGTGTATATGGTTGTTTTAATGTTATAAATGACGAAAGGGCCGTCAAAATTGCGGTTTTGCGGCGATTTGGACCCGTAGAACAATCGATAAAGTGACAACAGTGAAACTGTTATGTATTCTTTTTATTAATCAGTAGCAACAAAGATTTAATCAATATCAACAAAATTTCATTCGTTTTTTTTTTCACAATTGTTTTGAAAAAAGAAACCGCCATTTTTCGGACTTCTACCTCATTTACAACCAATTAGTTAGTCGAAAAACCAACGAAAGTGGTATCGGGAGGCAGGTTCAATATTATTCTTTCATTTGATATATATCATGTAAATACATAAATATAAAATACATTTAGCCGTTCTGGAGAAATTCAGATGTATACGCCCTGTCGTAAGACTCTTTTTTACCGAGTATAGTTTTTAAAAAATATAATTTCTATGTTTATTTAGATCCATAAAAGTGATTAATATCCCGACTTATGTTGTAATAGACTGACATCCATTGTTTCAAGTTTGTTCATATGTTATGGTTAAATATATGTAATATTCACCAATTCACATGTTTTTACAAAATGTAGTTTTCGTATTAACATAAAGGTACTGATAAAAAAAAAGAAGTAAATTAGATACTAATGAGACTGATTTTTTTTTCAGTGATCATGGAAACACCAGAGCTCATACAATGCCTTTCTTGTCGTAAGAAGACAGGTACCTGCAATGCTGAAATGCTCATTGATCAGATTACCGGGAAAAGGAGAGTGGTGGGAAATTGTATTGAATGCGGTGCCAAAAAGTCAATGTATGTTTCATAACAATGCATGAACTGTTCAAAGGCTGTCAGACTTCAAATATTCATATCTTTAAATAAATTTGATTTTTTAATACTTTATCTAATTCTCGAACAACATTGAAAATCATTGGATCATGACATATAAAATCGCATAAACATAGTGCAATTAAAAAGACAAAAGCAATCTTTGATCAACTTTAAGAAAATTCCACAATGTGTTTGAATGACATTGTACAGGGATTTATTATAATAACGTATCTGATAATTTGTAAATAATAGATTAATAGTGTAACTATGTGGTACAAAAAAACTGATTAAATTTTAAGTTTCAACTTGGCTATAGCGTGAGAACTGATTACCTGATTATATAAACATCAAACTACATGAAAACGTTTTGTTTTGTTTTGTTTTGTTTTGTTTTGTTTTGTTTTGTTTTGCCCTGCCCTTGCTCAAAGAAAACATAAATCTGTAATATAATGTTATTAATCAAGTGATTTCATATTGGCTTTGTTATTTGTCCGAGGGTGGTCGTATTGGTCCATGGCCGAAGGCCGAGGGCAAATACGACTGCCCGAGGAAAAATAACAAGACCAATATGAAATCACTTTATTAATGATAATTTTATTATTCAACTAAAAAAGTAAATCTAACATGTTCATGAGTTGTGGATAAGGAAATCTCACCGAGGGTTGAGATACGTCCCAACAACGAGGTTCTGCCAATTTTTTTTTTTTTTTTTTTGACGTATCTCAACCGGAGGGTGGGATTTCCTTATCCACAACTTAATGGACATGGTAGATTTATTTTAGAATCGCATTTTCACACAAGTAAGAAGATGCAGGATGGAGATGAACAAATGAAAATCAACTTTTCTCGAATTTTACTTCGAAAATGCTTTAGATGGATAAAAAATGATCTAACTAAGAAAATGAATACCCTTAACCTTATGTTTATTTCAAAAATAAAAACTTTACAGTCATTTTTCGATTTTTATGTGATGTGCACGCGGAGTGTGGGATAACCCTATGTGAGATTAATAGTTTCTGTCATGAGCACGAGGTTCAGATCGAAATATCCGTCACCTCGGGTAACTGTTTTGGCGGGAACGAGGCTCTGCCGAGACAGTTACCCGAGGTGACGGATATTTCCATCTGAGCCAAGTGTCTCATGATGGAAACTTTTTCTTGCATGCCGTCTTGCATTTTAAAGTAGATTTCTTAATGCAAACTTATAAAAATGATGAATTATCATGAAAAACAAACGATTTTCCGACGTTGTGTTTGGGAAATTGACGTCACAATGTTTATAACGTTACGTCATAAGTGATTCACGAGAGTCGTCTGGCATAGGAGGGGTGCCAGACCGGTTTTTCCGGCATGGACAAAATCACCGGAAATGCCGATCCAATATGCAAGAAATAACTGGCCCAGTGTCTGTGTTTGTACTAATTTTCAGTGCCCTCAAGCTTTTGTTTATATTGATGCTTCCCTAAACGGGTGACATCTTATATAAAATAGACTTACTTACTTTACTGGGTTTATAAGGTTTGTGCCTTTTAGTCTTAATCATTTTACAATTCTTTGTTACAAACCTATTCCGTCATATCTCAAAGCTCGTCGAAATCTAAAAAAACACATTTTTTGTCAGTTTATATTGAATTTCTTTCTTATATACACATTGACCCCCATTTTTTATTTGTGCATTCATAAACAAAAATTTTAATCAAACTGCAGGTAAAATATCCGAAGAACCTTGTTATTCCTTTATTATGAAAATATTCATTTATCAAAATTTGAAAAAAAATGAATTTTAGTAAAGTGGGTGGGGTAATAATAAGGAGCGTAATATTTATTCAGATGATGTTAGAAATACCACTATTTCTAAATTGTTCATCCTAAAGTATAACGTACTACATTAGAAAAGATTAAATATTGATACCCATTCTGAAACATACACCACATATACATAAACGTTTACAACACCAAAATTCTAGGTAACCTTGATCTGATAGTGTATCACTAAAGATTAATATTGCGAAAAAGTTAAGTCATTGACCCATCATTATTTTTCCAGAAATTGAATATCAATACAGTCAAACCTGTGTTAAAGACCACCTCCGAATAAAGACCACCCTGCAAATAAAAACCATCAGGGAAATGACAGTGCACTAATCATCTATAGTAGAAACACATGTGAATAAAGACCACCTGTATACAAAGACCACATTTGTAGCTTCCCAATGGTGGTCTTTGTTCACAGGTTTGACTGTATGTTAGTCTCCATAAAAAACAGGGTCAATAAAATTTCGTTATTTTGAATTTCAGCAGTGACCCCCCTTAAAGTTCTATCATTTCCCTCTTAAATTTGTCCAAATTTGTTTGACGTAAGTCAAAGAAAGAAATGGAAGAGTTTTTCTGGAGCCACATGATTGTTTTCATATAGCGTGTGTTGGTAACCATGTCTATGTTAAATAGCTATGAACAAATAAAGTTTTGTTTTCAATTTACACATTGGACTAGGCATGATATTATTAGTTTCTTATATGAGCACGATATCCGTTACCCGAAGTGACGGATATTTCCATCTGAACCAAGTATCTCGTGGAAGAAACTTTTTCTTGCATACCGTCTTGCTCTTTGAAATAGATATTTAAAAACAAACTTATCGAAATGATGCATTTTAACATAAAAACAAACGTTCTTTAGATGCTATGTATGGGAAAGTGACGTCATAAGTAATTCACGTACTAAGTCGTCTTACACGGGGGTGGGGGGCGGGGAAAAGGGTGTAAGATGAGAGTTTCCAGCACTGGTAAAAACTGCAGATATCCCCATCCGGTATACAAGAAATATTTTTCTCCTGTTGGTCTCTGCATCCGTCTGCCTAAGTCTTTCATTATTATGTTTAGCTCAGGTATGACAGAGCAGGCCTATTTGAGCAATTTTAGTGGATGACATCGATGACGTTTAGTGAAGATTGCTGTGTGCTGAAAAATGATAACTCTCTGGACGGAAATTTGAAAGGTATAACATCAAATAAATATTTCTGCGAGGTTTGGTCAGTTATTTAAAGAACACTGGATTTGAAATGTGCATACAGAATTGTTTGAACGGCAAAGGACGGCTAGCATGTTGCTACAATTTAAAGATGTTTCTATTTTTCTTTTGACTACTGAATGAAGCATAACGGAAACGTTTAAACACCTTTAAACGTGGACAGTCCCAGATTTTTTTATACAAGCAGTCCTGTGTAGTTTGAATCAAAATACTGACGACG
>JAFMSR010000015.1:35716142-35753642 GCA_022818135.1 Saxidomus purpurata
ACTTAGCTGGAACTATTTACTGCGCTAACATCAAGTCGCTTCTCTTGATATACCCTGATAAAACACTCATATGACACCAGTACTGGTTTTTCCAGGAAGCGGACTCGAGAGTGACTCGATAAGCTACAAGCTTTCTTCACAATCGAGCTAAAATAAATTAGAATAAACTTATTAACTAAACACCTGTCACAATGTAACACTTCTTTTTTACTCCCATTTAAATTGTCTTATGCTGTTGCTGTTGCCACTGATATTTCATACGATACCACGATTTATTTACATCACGTGACTTCGTCTAAAAGCTCGCTCCTGACGTCAAGCTAAAGTCTTTTACGTATATAAGAGAAAATGTCAATAGTGTTCTCATCCACGAAGTAAAAGCTAATATATTTGCTCTCATGGACGGAACTTCATAAAATTCACTTCAAATCCATGGTTGAGTCGTTAGAGTCGCTGACTTGAAATCACTGTAACCTTTCATTGATTGCGAGTCATGGGTTCGAATCCTGCTACCGACGAGCAGGACGATAGGAGCCTAGCACTGTTTTTCCCAGGAACGATAGTAAGGTAAAAATTACCAGAATATTGGAATTGGCGTTACAACAGCATTAGAATTATGCGTGAATTAATGATTTAATTAGCAAGAGTAAAATGTTTATCTTACCTTTTTACTTTACTTGGGTAATTCTGAAAGAAAAATAGACCAACTTGTTAAAAGTAATAAAATGGCAAAACATGGCAACATTCTGGTGGCTTTTTTTTCTTCATTTTTTGCATGATAGAAATACTGACTGACCGTGATTTATTGTAGAATTATCCACAGGTCTCGGTTATGAAGCGGCGGCAAGCTCCAGGTAATATTGTCGAACTCCGTAGTATATTTTTTTCAGTACTCAAGCCTTTGTACCAAATAATAGTAAACATTACTGAAACACAACTGGACTTTTGTCTTGTATTCGAAACCAACCTGTAAAAATTTTAGTTTGTTTTCTGTGCACAATCGTCTGACATCATCTGTTGCGGCGATCACCAGTTTCTCTTTCTTCATAGCACCTTCAGAATGTGACATATAGTTATAAGAGACTTGTTGTTCTCTGTGGTCTAGCTCTAACCTCAGCTCTGTCTCTCGTTTATCCAGGGCTTCTCGTAAACGTGTGAAATACATAGCCAAGTCTTGGCGCCTCTTCTGTCCATCTACCTATGATAAATAGTATGCACGTATTATAGAGCTTTGATTTTTTTCCACAAACGTTTTCCAAAATAACAAGTAAATTTTATATACTAATGCATGGCCAATGGTCCGACTGTTCAACTAGATACAATAAATTCAAATAAAAAAAACATGGAATGAAATTGACAGCTTTGATTTGTTAAGTTGAATGGTCCGGTTGACTTGAGTATTCCAGCATACCTTTAGTACCATAAAGAACATAATATGCATCCGGAGTATTCGGCCCGTATCTTTGAAAAATATGGCTGATTTACTCGTACATGTAACTCAGTTTAAATCATACACTGTGCTCGTCAAATAATTGTTTATTTATTTGAAGAAAAATACATTATAAATGAAGTGAACAAGCTGGATTATTCTTGTTAAAGGCTACCTGTGTTTTCTGTGCGAGTGTCCTGCATGTTTTCTGGGTAGCTCTCAGTAGCCTCATACGGGCATCAAGGTCACCCAAAGTTCCTTTCAATATTTCCTAAAATAGAACAGTGTTCGTTTCTTTGTGCATATACATATAGCGATTGGAAATTAACAAGTGATTATATAGAACTATGTATGTTAGACATTTTAACAGTATGACTTTTATCCCAAAGTCCGACAGAGCATAATTATGAATTCTTTGCAACTTTGTCAAAGTTTTACTGATTTCAATTGAGAGATCCTCTCTTGTCACAACACATACATGCATAACCACAGTATTACTTCATCCTCGACACTGAAGAACTTTTTTTTTTTCAAGCACACTTTTTGTCAAATGAATATCGATCGTTTATAAAAAAAAATACAGTTTTAATGGCCTCCTCTAACTTAATTGTAAGGTTCTGGAGCTCGAACACGTCATTTCAATGTCTCTATTGATTCTCTACAAAAACACTGCTTAAATAAACGGATATGAAAGGATATAACCGACTTGATCAGTAGATATAAATTAAAATCAAGAAAACAAATACCAAATTATATCCATACGCTTCTTCTATGGTATTAAGACTATGGGCATGGTGTTGTCTGACAACGCATTCTAAGCAAATTAGTTTATCACAGTCGCAGCAATATAATTTATACACCCTACTGTGCTCGTAGCATTTCAAACCATCTGTGTTGGCGTCTTGGTCGTCGTTTCTAGTTGTGATTAACGCCATTTTATGACCAGAATGTTTTTCTACAACACATCGTAAGCATACTTGAATCTTGCATATTGTGCACATTAACTGACACGTCATTCGATGTTGAGTACAAAATGGCCGGTCATCTCGTTGGCGACCACGACTTTCGTTGAATGCTTTGTTTTCTCTTTTGTAACTCTCTACAATGCCTGCCAGCTGAAAGTTTTTAGGCAAACTGTCTACTCCTTTTGGTCCGAGTTTAACGTCATTGCGGCACTCTGGACACTTAAAAACAAGCGCAGAAGAAAATAGTCCTTGTATACAGCGCCTGCAGAAACTATGGAGACAAGGAAGTGCCAACGGGTCATTGTAGAGATCCATACATATTGAGCATGTCACGTGCTCCTCGATTGATGAAGTTCTTTCCATACCGGGACTGAAATGAAAGAAAATGTGTATTTAAGGTTGCTAATCTCTTTCAGTTTGTTGACGGATATAGAAATATCTTTGTACTCGTAAATGAGTAGGTGACAAAGCACGAGGCATTATTTGTTGTTTGAGGGCAAAAATGGTTTGGGAAACAAGACAAACGATTGCGTAATAAGACCCAATTCGTGGTCGGTGTTGTGGGGAATAAGACAGCTGGTGTTCGCACGACATTGGCCTTAGCGAGGCTTGTGGGAACTAACCCAGTGCATATGAGACGTTACTCGCAGTCCTTATGTCTAACTTCACGGCTTGTAACAGATCATTGGTTTTAGATAGTTTATGAAAGCAATGGACACCTCTGTACACAATCTGCCAAACTTGTGCATTTGTATTCATACCTTAAACGTTATTACATTTAAATACCCTGGTAACTTCCGTTGTGGTTTAAAGAAAACGGTTAAAATCATTCAAAGCTTATGAAAACGGTACCTTTTTCATATATCTGTGCGATACTTCATATTCCAGTTAAACACACTAAGTCTTACATTGAATAAAGTTTTGATATACAAGCCACAGTTAAAATGCGGTAGTTATTTGTAAACGGATTGCAGGTAAACACATGTTCAATGACTAAACTCGGTTACTGAAAAATGTATGTATCGGTTTATTGATTATACTCCAATGGTTGTATGGTGAAGTTAATTTGCCATTCTCTATTAAATTCTATACAGGGGAAAAACTATCAAGCAGTTCTGCCCTTCGTTTTGGCACGCAAAATTAAAATCGTTTGGAAATTAGGAGGGTGGCACCTCCTTCCAAAAATCTCCTTTTAGACAATAAATAAAAGTCCACTCATGACAAAAAGGCACAAACCTTATAAACCCAGTAAAGTAAGTAAGTCTATTTTATAAAATGTCACCCGTATAGGGAAGCATGAATAAAACAAAAGCTCGAGGGCACTGAAAATTAGTACAAACACAGGCACTGGGCCAGTTATGTATTAATCTTTTATAAGCATGTTTTATATCCAAACATTTTTCTTTCTATTATATATAAGTTAGAGTTTATTAAGTCAAATTTCTTACAATTAAGAAACCCTAAGGTAGCGAGCGGCGACCGGGTTTCTTAATTGTTAAAATTTGACTAATAAATTCTTACTTACTTAGTGTTTGCATAGCCACCGACATAAATTGTGGGCGTAGCTTAAGTGCTTTCCATTAAGAGCAACCTCTTATGGGGTCAAACACTAATTGTACCGGTTATTCTGAGCGGTAGCTAGATTTTATAGTAAAAATGTATGGTTGTAAGAGCGAAAGCTCTCCCGATTGAGCTATGCTACTTGAAATACTAACGGTTATTCACTGGTCGAGTACTCCACACTGTTATTAGCATAAACACTGATAAATAATTATTATGTTGATTGATATACTAAAATCATAAAACCATTCAAGAAAGACTGAAAACGCAAGAATACTTTATTGACCTTTTTCATTCAATATTATCCAATTAAAAGGTGCCTTACATACTAAATTTCTAATTAAAAAAATACAAGTGCATTCTACTTGTCATTGCATTGGCGGTTGAAAAGTTACCAACTTCCGGTCAAAAGCGATCTTAATGCGGCTGCGCCGAAAAATCTACTCTGAATAACGAATGAATAGCAGAAAAAACATATTTTGGATATAATATGCTTATAAAATATTCATACAGAACTGACACGGTGTACATACAAAGTGAATCTAACATGTTCATGAGTTGTGGATAAGGAAATCCCACCCGAGGGTTGAGATACGTCCCAAAAACGAGGCTCAACCGGAGGGTGGGATTTCCTTATCCACATCTCAATGGACATGGTAGATTTATTTTCTCACCGTTTGAATCGCATTTTCTCACAAGTAAGGAAAAATAAGTGTAAATACAGGATGGGGATGAAAAAATGAAAATCAACTAAGAAAATGAATACCCATAACCCTATGTTAATTTCAAAAATAAAAACTTTACAGTCATTTTTCGATTTTTATGTGATGTGCACGCGGAGTGTGGGATAACCCTATATGAGATAAGATTTTCCATCACTGCTAAAAATTGAGATTTTTCTGTCCGGTAAGTGAGAAAAACTTATCTCACATCGTTTATCTCACATCGCTGCCGGACTATTTTTACCTTAATTGTAAGCAGACATAAAAATCGAAAAATGACTGTAAATTGTTATTTTTGAAGTAAACATAAGGTTGTTGGTATTCATTTTCTTAGTTAGATCATTTTCTATCCATGTATAGCAGTTTTGAATTAAAACTCGAGAAAAAGTTGATTTTCATTTTTTCACCCCCATCCTGTATTTGCACTTATTACTTCTTACTTGTGTGAAAATGCGATTTAAACGGTGAGAAAATAAATCTACCATGTCCACTGAGTTGTCAACATATAACATTTTTCATATGACCTTCGAAAATGAATTTAACAACCCTTTCTCACACTCACACGTAGAATCTACATACTCATGCACACGCATCAATAACTCATCTGCATTATAAAGAACACAAACATGAACAAGCAAATCACAATGTAAGTCATTTAACATACATCGGTATATATACTAATTATAACCAGATGCCCACGTGCGACATGTCGAGCTGCCATATGTCAAAAAGGCTAACTCCTTACCAAGCAGAGATAGGTCAAAATACACCTAAATATTGGATGTAACATGCATGTTGTACCACAGAAAATTGGTCTCGATTTTTCTCTACGGCCAGTAATAAAAAAGTTACAATATAAGCTATTTATAGTAACAACAAAGGCAAGTAATTCTAAAAACAAAGGTAGCCCATGATGGTGAATATTTGTGCCAAGTTACCTCAAAATCTCTCCATGCATCAAGAAGCAATCATCCGGACAAAGATATTCATGAATTTGACCTTTAACCTCTAAGTGTGACCTTGACCTTAGACCTAGGGACCTGGTTCTTGTGTATGACACTCCGTCTCATGGTGGTGAACATTTGTGCCAAGTAACATCAAAATCTCTCCATGCATGAAGAAGAAACGTTCCGGACAAAGTCATTCTTGAATTATTCTTGTATCTGACCTTTGGCCTCTAAGTGTGACCTTGACAATAGACCTAGGGACCTGGTTCTTACGCATGACACTCCGTCTCATGGTGGTGAACATTTGTGCCAAGTTACTAGTACATAAAAATCCCTCCATGCATGAAAAAGATATGCTCCGGACAGTCATTCTTGAATTTGACCTTTAACCTCTAAGTGTGACCTTGACCTTAGACGTAGGGACCTGGTTCTTGCGCATGACACTCCGTCTTATGATGGTGAACATGTGTGCCAAGTTATCTAAGAATCCCTTATTCCATGGATAAGTTACAGCCCGGACAAGCTAAACTCGGACGCACGCACGCACGTACGCACGGACGGACGGACGGACGGACGCACATACACCGAAGCTATATCGAGCTTTCGCAAGCGGCTCGACAAAAATGAACCAAAAGTGATTACATGCGTACTTAGATCATATTACTTCTGATAAACGATCATTTTTTGAAAATACTGTTTCACATAACTAGGGCAATTTCTGAAAATACAGTTCCTCGGTAAAGGGCTATCAGCATTGTCATATTCCTTTGCTTCTTCGTGAGGTCATACTCCCGTTACACATTCGCATCATTCAATACGATTATGTCATGTGTGCACTTTGTCGTTTTTAACATTTTGATGACTGAGAACGTTATATTATCAATATTCATTTGGAACATGACGCATTTTACCCGTTAGTCAAAGTGGATCCGTCCAAATTAGTTTATAAATTGCGCAATCTCTTACTTACGTAAAGGAGGTGGACCGTACGCACATCTAACAAACAAAACAAACTTGGTAACGCAATTGCAGCAAAGATCACAGAAAACACAGAAAGGTACATCATTTTAAATATATTTGAATTTGAAATTTTGCAATACAATTGTCAACTGTTACTAGCTTTGTAGAACACCAGGTTCAGCTACTATTAAAGTTGATTTGTTTCAGTCATTGGCATGTTTCTACTTAAATCTGTCGCAGCCAACATACTGAAACTGTACATGTATCGAAAGCGGACATACCTTAATGTATTTAATTGAATCTAATTAGACCTTGTCTGCTCTCTGTCTTGGTTTACAACGGTAAAAGCCGTTGCTGTTTTCGAATTAGATCTAACTAATAAATCAATGTTAACACTAATAAATTAAAATATACTCTGTATAATGTAAATGCGGCAAGGCGTATTATTTGGAATTTCTCTACAAAGGTTGAATGTATTTTATAAATTTATATATCAAATGAAACAATAAGTTAAAACCTGCCTCCTGGTACCACTTTTCATGTAATAAAACTATAAATTGCGGTTTTGCGGCGATTTGGACCCGTAGAACGATCGATAAAGTGACAACAGTGAAACTGTTATGTATTCTTTTTATTAATCAGTAGCAACAAAGATTTAATCAATATCAACAAAATTTCATTCGTTTTTTTTTCACAATTGTTTTGAAAAAAGAAACCGCCATTTTTCGGACTTCTACCTCATTTACAACCAATTAGTTAGTCGAAAAACCAACGAAAGTGGTATCAGGAGGCAGGTTAAATATTATTCTTTCATTTGATATATACATAAATATAAAATACATTTAGCCGTTCTGGAGAAATTCAGATGTATACGCCCTGTCGTAAGACTCTTTTTTTACCGAGTATAGTTTTTTAAAAATATAATTTCTATGTTTATTTAGATCCATAAAAGTGATTAATATCCCGACTTATGTTGTAATAGACTGACATCCATTGTTTCAAGTTTGTTCATATGTTATGGTTAAATATATATTTATTTATTTCTGTCTCATCCATTTACATAATATAATAATCAAACACATGCATAAAAACATACTATAATAGTAAATGGCCATTCTTAAATAGAATTACACGAGACTTATCCAATTCATATATTATCAACTACAAATTCAATCTACAATAAATATTAAAATAATCAACTTATCACATGAAGATACTGAGATCAGGAAGAAAAAATATCACAGTTAATTTTTTGCATACTTTCACAAAAGAAAGCATCATAATTCATGTGTAAGGTCTAATCCTTGTTTAAGCATACATACAGTATAAAATACTTCATTATTAGGAATTTACCTATAATGCATCTAGTAATACTGGTATTTATATTTGTACAAGTAAGAAGTAAAATACCTTTGCTAATCCATATTTTAATATTTGCTCTAAGAGAAAAGAATAAAATACTGAAGCTGCAAAGACGTACTAATGCACAGCAAATAAGAAATGAGTGTAAAATAAAGACCTACAAATGATCAGATCGTCTGTAGTTTGATTAGCAAAAGTATATTACACAACATAAAAACATGTTTTTACAAAATGTAGTTTTCGTATTAACATAAAGGTACTGATAAAAAAAAGAAGTAAATTAGATACTAGTAATGAGATTGACTTTTTTTCAGTGATCATGGAAACACCAGAGCCCATACAATGCCTTTCTTGTCGTAAGAAGACAGGTACCTCCAATGCTAAAATTCTCATTGATCATATTACCGGGAAAAGGAGAGTGGTGGGAAATTGTATTGAATGCGGTGCCAAAAAGTCAATGTATGTTTCATAACAATGCATGAACTGTTCAAAAGCTGTCAGACTTCAAATATTCATATCTTTAAATAAATTTGATTTTTTAATACTTTATCTAATTCTCGAACAACATTGAGAATCATTGGATCATGACATATAAAATCGCATAAACATAGTGCAATTAAAAAGACAAAAGCAATCTTTGATCAACTTTAAGAAAATTCCACAATGTGTTTGAATGACATTGTACAGGGATTTATTAAAATAACGTATCTGATAATTTGTAAATGATAGTGTAACTATGTGGTACAAAAAAACTGATTAAATTTTAAGTTTCAACTTGGCTATAGCGTGAGAACTGATTACCTGATTATATAAATCAAACTACATGAAAACGTTTTGTTTTGTTTTGTTTTGCCCTGCCCTTGCTCAAAGAAAACATAAATCTGTAATATAATGTTATTAATCAAGTGATTTCATATTGGCCTTGTTATTTGTCCGAGGGTGGTCGTATTGGCCCAAGGCCGAAGGCCGAGGGCAAATACGACTGCCCGAGGAAAAATAACAAGACCAATATGAAATCACTTTATTAATGATAATTTTATTATTCAACTAAAAAAGTAAATCTAACATGTTCATGAGTTGTGGATAAGGAAATCTCACCGAGGGTTGAGATACGTCCCAACAACGAGGCTCTGCCGATTTTTTTTTTTTTTTGACGTATCTCAACCGGAGGGTGGGATTTCCTTATCCACAACTTAATGGACATGGTAGATTTATTTTAGAATCGCATTTTCACACAAGTAAGAAGATGCAGGATGGAGATGAACAAATGAAAATCAACTTTTCTCGAATTTTACTTCGAAAATGCTTTAGATGGATAAAAAATGATTTAACTAAGAAAATGAATACCCTTAACCTTATGTTTATTTCAAAAATAAAAACTTTACAGTCATTTTTCGATTTTTATGTGATGTGCACGCGGAGTGTGGGATAACCCTATGTGAGATTAATAGTTTCTGTCATGAGCACGAGGTTCAGATCGAAATATCCGTCACCTTGGGTAACTGTTTTGGCGGGAACGAGGCTCTGCCGAGACAGTTACCCGAGGTGACGGATATTTCCATCTGAGCCAAGTGTCTCATGATGGAAACTTTTTCTTGCATGCCGTCTTGCATTTTAAAGTAGATTTCTTAATGCAAACTTATAAAAATGATGAATTATCATGAAAAACAAACGATTTTCCGACGTTGTGTTTGGGAAATTGACGTCACAATGTTTATAACGTTACGTCATAAGTGATTCACGAGAGTCGTCTGGCATAGGAGGGGTGCCAGACCGGTTTTTCCGGCATGGACAAAATCACCGGAAATGCCGATCCAATATGCAAGAAATAACTGGCCCAGTGCCTGTGTTTGTACTAATTTTCAGTGCCCTCGAGCTTTTGTTTATATTCATGCTTCCCTAAACGGGTGACATCTTATATAAAATAGACTTACTTACTTTACTGGGTTTATAATGTTTGTGCCTTTTAGTCTTAATCATTTTACAATTCTTTGTTACAAACCTATTCCGTCATATCTCAAAGCTCGTCGAAATCTAAAAAAACACATTTTTTGTCAGTTTATATTGAATTTCTTTCTTATATACACATTGACCCCCATTTTTTATTTGTGCATTCATAAACAAAAATTTTAATCAAACTGCAGGTAAAATATCCGAAGAACCTTGTTATTCCTTTATTATGAAAATATTCATTTATCAAAATTTGAAAAAAAATGAATTTTAGTAAAGTGGGTGGGGTAATAATAAGGAGCGTAATATTTATTCAAATGATGTTAGAAATACCACTATTTCTAATTGTTCATCCTAAAGTATAACGTACTACATTAGAAAAGATTAAATATTGATACCCATTCTGAAACATACACCACATATACATAAACGTTTACAACACCAAAATTCTAGGTAATTTTGTATCAAGCACCTTGATCTGATAGTGTATCACTAAAGATTAATATTGCGAAAAAGTTAAGTCATTGACCCATCATTATTTTTCCAGAAATTGAATATCAATACAGTCAAACCTGTGTTAAAGACCACCTCCGAATAAAGACCACCCTGCAAATAAAAACCATCAGGGAAATGACAGTGCACTAATCATCTATAGTAGAAACACCTGTGAATAAAGACCACCTGTATACAAAGACCACATTTGTAGCTTCCCAATGGTGGTCTTTGTTCACAGGTTTGACTGTATGTTAGTCTCCATAAAAACAGGGTCAATAAAATTTCGTTATTTTGAATTTCAGCAGTGACCCCCCTTAAAGTTCTATCATTTCATACAGAATTGTTTGAACGGCAAAGGACGGCTAGCATGTTGCTACAATTTAAAGATGTTTCTATTTTTCTTTTGACTACTGAATGAAGCATAACGGAAACGTTTAAACACCTTTAAACGTGGACAGTCCCAGATTTTTTTATACAAGCAGTCCTGTGTGGTTTGAATCAAAATACTGACGACGGACTAAGACCGCATTTCGTATGCTGCGCCGCAGTCAGGTGAGCTGAAAGACATATATATAGTTAAAATTAATGTCTTGTCTAAACATATATAAACAGCGTAATTGAACTAGGATACTCTTCAAACTTCACCCGAAAACGAAAGTGAAATAACACACTTAGATATACCTCTTCTGATAACGTTTGACTAGGATTTTTCTAACAAGTGTTGGTCAACAACATACGCGGTAAGCTTTCATTGATCACCAGGGCTCTTGTTTTAATATTTATACGTTAACTTTGATGCAGTGTACAAAGCTAAAAGCAAACAGCATCATTTTTGCTGAAAATATAAATCAGTTACGCTTCTTCGATATTGACTAATGCATGAAGATTTCTGGAAAATGACACCATACTACAGTACATGTAGTGTTATAAGCCTGGTCACCAGGCCCTGAAATATCTCTTTTACTAATAAATATCTATCAGTTTTGTTCTAGAGCCAGTCTACTATCCAGCGCCGATCACATTAATTAAAACTTGTGTTAACAATTATGGGTCTTTGCACAAAACATCCTGATTTTATTTTGAATTGCTAATGTTACTTTGGATATAGTTATCTTCTAACAAACCTGGGCAGTGTAGGATACTAAATCATAGTAAAACTTCCTGATTTACATAGTAATATTTAAAGACATGTACATTTATCAAATTTATTGCATATGTTACTATATATAGTATCACATTTGCCTTTGATTGTTCAGTGATACGGGCCGATAAAACGATCACGTGACGTAGTGGGCCGATAACTGATATCGGCACACTTACTAGTGTGCCAGAAAATTCATATCGAGGCTATTTCCGGTCAACTGTGCAGCAACGTTAGACTGTCAGCACGTGAAAACGTTGACGTAATTGACAACGTAGACGTAACGGAAAATGGCCGCCGAAAGGACACAGAAGTCTCTTTCTCAACGTTTATTGAATTTAGAATTTAGGCTTATTGAGCACCGAAATGTGGAAACTGACACGTTTGCTTTTGTGGATAGTATGAATAATTTATTCATTCAATGGCATTTATCTTTATGAAATAGTATAAGTATTGCAGGAATGTGCGTTTTGTATCTTTTTATCTTATCTTTTCCCATTTTCAGCAAAACTGATGTTCAACATATGCAATAAAAAGGTAATTATACGGGGCAGGTGTGCCTTAAGGCGATATTGGTACACTTGGTTCGAATTGGCCCTCGGGCTAAAGCCCTCGGGCCAATAGCTCACCAAATGTGCCAATATCGCCTAAAGGCACACCTGCCCCGTATAATAACCTCTACATATCAAAGTGTGTGCAAGAATTGTTTCGAGTATTGACAATAAGATGACGTGTATTACCGTACTAGGCAATAACCTGGTGAAGTGGGGAAATTGCCCAGTTTCTATACAGATCATGCAGACTCCAAATAATATCATCAATTAAAGTTTTCTGAAAACCGAATGAAAAATAAAGAGTGTAGAGTATAATATATTTCGCAGAACATTTTTACAATAAACATAATACATTGATGAAGAGGGAACATTGTCCAATTAAGTAATAACATAGTATGTAGAATAGTACCTACTGACAACATGTATGATATTCAGTACACAATATAAAGCATGAAGAAGGCAAAAAAGGGTTTAATATGGCAAGACAATTTACTTTTTAATAAAAAAAGAGAAATCTCTAGATTATTTCATAAAGATATCTCCTAAAATAATGGAAACATGTCTTAAATTCAGAGATATTTCTGTAAAGTAGAAGATATCTTTCTTTTAGTAGAGATATTTCTCTTGTTTTCAAAGATATCTCCCAATAATAAAGAGATATCTCTCAATGCAATAGAGATATCTCTCTAACATGCACAGACATCTCTCCTTTCTCAAAAGATATCTCTGTAAAAGAGAAATCTATTTAAAATAGAGAGATATCATCTTACACTAAAGAAATACCTCTGTAACTTTGAGAACAGAAACATATCTCTCAAATGATATTTAACAGATATCTCTGCAAGTAGAAGATATGTCTTAAAATTCATGAGATATCTTTCTGTGATACAAAGATATATATCAGTGTTAAAGAGATATCTCTATTAAAACGAAAGACATCACTTTAAAATTAGAAAGATACTGAAAGATATCACTTTAAAATTAGAAAGATATATCTTTTGGAATAAATAGTAACATGACTTGCGATAATTTTACAATTATATGCTTTGACGGAGTACATTTTACCGGACATGGCTCAATTTCGACATAGGACAAGTAGATGCAACACACTGACATCCTCACGCATACCATATACAATAAATAATACATGATACATGTAACAGTTAATTATATTAGCCTTTTATTAATTATAATGGCTATTAACATTTTAAAGACTCGCATATATAATTACAATATAATACTAACAGGGGTTCAGGAAATAAGATTTTAGTGGATGCTGAGAAAATTATTTCAGTTATTGTTTGGCTATGTGGTACCTAAGTGGCTTTGTTACAGCACAGAAACAGATACTTGTTACAAGACTAAAAAAATATCTTCATTGTTATACAATTTTCAATATTTGATAAAATAAGTTTTCCAATTAAAAAAAAAATAAATACGAAATAATGGTGAATTAAAATAACTACATAAGTTGATTGAATTATTGATAATTAAGAAATAATCTATGACTTGGAGTGCTTTATCGAAATTGAAGCATTCCCAGGAGGTGATGTGCCTGGCGGAATAATTCACAAGGGCGAAGCCCGAGTGAATTATTACGCAGGCACATTACCGACGGGAAATGCTTCACTTTCGATAAAGCACTCCAAGCCATAGATTATTTCGATTCTTAGAAGCCGATTTTTTGAAAACTATCGTAACTACTACGGACATTTTTTCAGTTCGGCGGTAATGTGTAAAACAGCATAAATAGTAGCTGTTGGAATTCACTCCCCTATTCGGGCAACCATTCAAGATATCAAACATAACTATAATATACAAACTTATTTTATTTTAATCATCTAATACATAAATAATAAAAAGAAATACTTGACTGACATTATGCAGAAGACGTCAGATTCAGAACCTAACAAAGCAGCCAATCGATTTAAATGCGTACCGTTAATTTGAACTGTACAACGTTTTAACGTGAAGTAATGACGTCAGAGTGATGACGTAAACGTTTTCATTCATAGTTTTGTCTCCCGGAATCAAAACATTGTATGACTGTTAGTGAAAAGAAATTTCAAAAAAGGGGGGAGGGGTAAAGATAGTGAAAACAATCTACACACATGAAGTATCTTGGAAGTTGGGCCTTTTTTAAAGGGAAAAAAAGGTTTTTTTATAGAAACGTGAGAGACCCCAAGGTAGGGTTTTCAACAGGCCGCTGGGAAGGGAATCCCGTGGGGGGCCGTAAAGTGTTGTACAGAGTTGTGTGTAAAAAAAACTTTTTAAGTGGGGGGGGGGGGGTCTCCCTTGGGTAAGGTATAAAAATTTTACCGCGACGTTCTTTGATTATCTCGGCCTAGCGACAATCGGAACACTAACTGTTAATTCTTGGGGGGGGGGGGGGGGGGGGGGGGGGGGGGGGGGGGGGGGGGGGGGGTATGCTAGGCTTACTTGACGCAATCAAAAATAATATTTAGGTTCTTAAACAAATCTTTTTCATGCGACTGATGTATTTATACTGATATTAATTCCATTTCTATTATTGTCGCGTGGGAGTAAATAAGAAAAGTCGGAAGGAGCTACTTCCATGTCCGAAACTCCGCCTACTTTTCCGAGTGCTTTAATCATATTAATGCACTCGAATTGACTATAGAAATATACCGTAGGCATATTAGAATTACTGTTAAAAACGGGACACCTAAGCACTGTGACAGAAGAATTTTGAAGTTTTGGCTATACAAAGTGTAAAAAATACTATAAACTTTTATTAAGGTCGTGTTTTAATATTTAATAACAACACTTCATTGATATTAATTAACTCATTAGACTTTTAATAATCAGTTCTCTTATACTTTATTTTAAAATTACCACCCAAGGACAAAAAAAACTGTGAATTTTGAAATTGGTCCATATACATTATACTTCCGTGCTGAACTGTAAGTACAGTCTATAGACATTCTACTCCAGAAATACTGGTTTCCAGTATTCTTTGATCTGTCTCTCAATTACTTGATAATTGGTTGAGTGTGGTCAGCACAGCAGAGGGTAAATATCAGCAAAAATGCAGGAGATTAATTGCCCAGATACTGATATGCCTGTCCTCACTGCTGGACATTTGCTTGACAAATCCTGCCTACTGGTACTATATTTCAAACGAAAGAAAACAGATGAGCATAATTTTGAAATTAAAGGCAGGTTTCTCCGTCAAAGGGGTAACTGGAAAAGAAAAAATTTTGAGTGTACAGAAATTGTCTTTGTATTTAGAATTAGAAACTAATCATCCTATCTTAAACCGTGCTTTTATAATTTTGAATTTCATTTCGCCATTTTTATGTACTTGTGACGAATTGAGAGCAAGACCTTATTCTTTGCTGGAAAATTAAGTAGACGCCATTCTCCACCATCTTTTCCAAGTATATATGCATGTAACTTTCACAGTTATAGCAAAAATGGGGGTTATAATGAATATAATGAATTCAATAGATGGATATGATACAAACAGAAATGTAATCAACATCGTTTTGACTATTGACAATTCATATGGAATAGATGGATGGAATGACAGTTCATGTATTATAAGTTTCACTAAAAAATATGGTTCCAAACAAAATAATATTATTACATTGTAGTTTTAAACGTAACACAGTCTTACAAAATGTATAAAGGATTCCTTTTGTGCATATACCCTATTATTAGCTAAACACTAGCTAACACTAGAATTTAATTAAGGAAAAATGCATTTAAAAACATAAAACTTTCACTATTTCAGAAATTTTCTCCCTATTCTCCGTGAAAAATATATAAAATAAAATTTGGGTCTAGGAAAATCCCTGTATGTATCTGAGTTCTACAAGTTTATTTTTAAAATCAGTGTTACTTAAGTTGAATCCATTTTGTCTTAATGCCATAATGAATTGTTGTGCATTTGAATAATATCTTATGAAAGGCAAGGGAAACATTATCGTGTCACCAAATTACATGATACCTTGTGAACCTTATCGTGTAACATTAAACTATATATTGATAAAGTGTGTAGATATTTATGAGTTTTCTAAAATCTTTAGCTAAGTAAATCTCTAAGATTTCTTCATTTCCGTCAGTAGTTTAGTTAAATATTTTATACATGCTTACCTCATTATCTTTTAAAGCAATAGAAACATGCTTTAGCAATTAATTTGCTATATTCTTTAATTGACAGTGCACTGTAAGTACAACAATGTATTTCCCTAAATATATCATTCTATATTATAACTGTTATAACTTACACTGAACATACCATGATTTACTAAACTTATTAGGCAGTGTAAATGTATGATTCACAAATAAAGTTTGCAAACATCCATTTTATCAGCACCATGGGAAAATAATCCCCAAAATTTACTGACCACAAGTGTTTAACAGCTACATCATACTGGGCAGTAATGGCCACTTGATTATCACCATGAAGATATCAATTACATGCCAGATTAATAATTCTTTGGAGAAACCTTGATTCCTCAGAGAAAGGGCATGCTGAAAAACCAGGGCTGGGCTCGTGGACTGGGCTCGTGGACTGGGTCCAGCTGGACCCAAGGTTAATGGACTCCCTGGAATTTAAGGTCAGAGTTTCAAACGCAAACCAAAAACGGGGGGGGGGGGGGAGAGAGAAAAAAATATATTTTTTTTTTTTTTTTTTTAAATTTTTTGTGTATAAAAAAGAGGGGGGGAGTTTTTTTTAGAAGGGGGGGGGAGGAAAATAAAATTATTAAAAAAAAAAATCAAAAAAGGGGGGTTTTTTTTTTTTTTTTTTTTTTTTTTTTTTTTTTTTTTTGCCATGGGGGGGGGGGGGGGGGGGGGGGGGGGGTACACAACTTTGTTCCGGAATAACCTCTCACTAATTGATGATAATGGCTATTAAGGAGGGCATAATTTTGATAAGTTGACAATGTATAAACAATCCTTACTATAGGGTTCGAAGAAGGGTCAATGTTTACAGATTTTGAAACAATACACTTTTTGATTGAATATGTGATGTCTGTCTACTGTGTAATATTGCAGATATAGTTTTAGAACATTATTAAAATGGTATATAAAGGTAATTTTGGTAGGTAGGCACGTAAGTTCGTATGTAAAGTGTACACATATGCATTACTTTGCGGCTACATAAGGTAGGATACGTTTAGGTTTTTAAATAATGATTTAAAATAGTTAACTTAATTTAATCATCGGTTTAACGACCTTATTTTTCAAAAGTGAACAGGATATTAGTTTCTTATCCCCAACAGCCAGTTCAAATCACAGTCATGGTTAGATTAAATTCATTGAATTGGGAGAAATGCTATCTATAAGTTCATGAACGTATTTCAATGTTTCCAAGACCAAACTTATTATACCCCCACACCCACTCTGCAAAGGAAGTTCGAAAGGGGGTATACTGGAGTCACCATTTTGGGATTGGTTTGTGTTTTGTCAAATGGCAAGTTCTTTTTGTAGATCTATGTTTTAAAACTTAATAATTATTTGTTGAGGATAAGAAACTAATATCCTGTTCACTTTTGAAAAGTAAGGTCGTTAAACCGATGATTAAATTAAGTTAACTATTTTAAATCATTATTTAAAAACCTAAACGTATCCTACCTTATGTAGCCGCCAAGTAATGCATATGTGTACACTTTACATACGAACTTACGTGCCTAACCTGTTTTTTTTTGTGGGGGGGGGGGGGGGGGGGGGGGGGGGGGGCCAACCAAAATCCTTTATATACCATTTTAATAATGTTTTAAAACTATGTCTGCAATATTACACAGTAGACAGACATCACATATTCAATCAAAAAGTGTATTGTTTCAAAATCTGTAAACATTGACCCTTCTCCGAACCCTATAGTAAGGATTGTTTATATATTGTCAACTTATCAACATTATGCCCTCCCTTAATAGCCATTATCATCAATTAGTGAGAGGTTATTCCGGAACAAAGTTGTGTCTTTGAAACTCTGACCTTAAATTCCAGGGAGTCCATTAACCTTGGGTCCAGCTGGACCCAGTCCACGAGCCCAGTCCACGAGCCCAGCCCTGGTTTTTCAGCATGCCCTTCACAGCAGTTATACAAATGAATTACTGACCACAAGATGTTATCAGCAATCAGAGGAATTAGCCATGGTTTATTTTATAGCTGTTAGGTGTCAATCATGCTTCTCTGGCCATTTCGCCTTTTACTAGTCTGATAAAGCTGCCCCAGTGTACAAAGCAAAATCATATAAAATAGACTGGAAATGGTGCATGAAATATAGTATATAGAAAAAAAACATAAATTTTATCAGACTAGTAACTAGTCTACTTAACGTGCTGTGTCGTTCACAGATGATTGTGGTATGGACTCGCCACCCAATATATACTTGTCCCATGTTGTACGATACGTATATAAATTAAATACAACATGTGATCAGCAGGTAAGTAGAATAAGGAATTGCATCTGTAATTGGTCAGCTTACACGCAGTTGTATGATGTATTTAAGGTACTGCAGTGAGCAGGGGCGAGGGTCAGGCCTAATGGAATGAGGTCCAGACCCCCAAGCATCTGTGGTGTCGTTGGGCGTGAGTGTACCTAGCAATCGGAACATCACTCGGCCTTTTCCGTTATTTCTACGGAAAAGACCGAGTGATGTTCCGATTGTGTACCTAGTTCACATCGACAGTTCGTCCAGTGATGTTTTTAGTTCATCACGTGTACAGACGGTGGCATTGTAGTGATACGCACTTTGGATCCCCTCTAAACATTGCTAATTTTTCCGGGATTCATCCAAATACAGCTTTCCTGGGTTAATAAAAAACAAATGGGTTATACCGCATGGGTAGCATGCATGAACACATCAATTGATCAATGATGGCCCTATAAGCTCACATGAAAACCAAAACCTGTTTGGAATTCAAACCTTTTTTATCCGGTAGGGACGTGTCCCCATAATACCTGCGGCTGGCAGCGGGCGTATTTTATGACGGTTTAGTACTCTTGTTGGAGCTTGCATGCAGATTTGACCAGTGTTGATGAGAATGAATTCGCTTAGAAAATTTGAGACTGAGAGAATAATTCATTCTTATATCAAATGAAGATTATACCCATACTGTGACACTCATTGGAAAGAATACATGCATGGATGGGGTTTGTTCTCACAATGCTTGAACAGATCTGATTTTATAAGGTCGGCTGGCCCTATCATTTCTCCCAAAATGCTGATTAACTTGAATGTATTGTGTGAAAGGAGATGCATGCCTACCTCCTAATTGTCAAAGATTTCAATTGTGTATACAATACGTAGGGGTGGACCCTGATAGAAGGTCCTTGTTTCATTATGTTTTTGTTTGTTTGGTAACATCATGAGACACTTGGCTCAGAAACTTTTATTCTGTCATGAGCACGAGGTTCAGATCGAAATATCCGTCTGTTTTGGTGGGAACCAGGCTCTGCATTATAACACATTAGATCTATCTAAAAGTATAAATAGATCTACAGTATTTGAAGTCTGATGGAATCTTTTTCTTGCATACCGTCTTGTACTTTAAAGTAGATTGCTAAATGCAAACTTATCAAAATGATGAATTATCAGGAAAAACAAACAGTTTTCCGACGCTGTGTTTGGGAAATTGAAGTCACAATGTTATAACGTTACGTCATTAGTAATTCACGAGAGTCGTCTGTCATAGGAGGGGTGCCATACCGGTTTTTCTTGCATATCGGATCGGCATTTCCGGTGATTTTGCCCATGCCTGAAAAACCGGTCTGGCACCCCTCCTATGCCAGACGTGCTCATGACAGAAATTATTATTCCGGCATGGACAAAATCACCCGAAATGCCGATCCGACATGCAAGAAAAGTCTTTCATGAAGCACAGCATTTAAAACGCTAGTGACGTCATCAGTTTGACGTTAACAACACGGACGTTGTTTCGCGGGATTGTTGAGCGTCGTAACAGTAAGAGCGTTTATTTTTTATTTTTTGTGATTCGTTAATAAGCTAGAAAAGCGTTTACGCACATTTTTGTGTGTGTAATAACATCTGCAGAAGCCCTAACGGACTCGGACACAAACCATCCCTCGGGAGTCTGCAGATGTTATAACACCACAAAACGTTCGTTAATCCAATAACAAGTATTGACGACAGATCAAAAGTTTCTATCCAACCCTTGAGGTTCTTTGACAATTGTGATAATATGCCTTGGTTTCATATTTTGTTTCCCGGTCTTTCCCTACCACACATCGTGCATTGGGTTTTACCTGGGTCCTTATACAACTTTATTAGGATCCAGGTTTGAACAAACATGATTTTCAAGATTTTCTGAGGAATAAGCCCGGTGATCGATAGGGCCTAAGGCATTTAACTACAACAAACAGTGGAAAACATTCGCCGTAACCGAAGAAATCTTAAGATAGTTAAGAGCAAAGCAGAATAATGCCCGCAATAATTAAAGTCATCACAATTAATGGATTTTTTATGTTATAATAGATTCTATATAGATCTAGATCTATTCACTTTTATTACTTTTTATTGCAGAAGTTTGGAAGTTTCATCAACACAAACGAACAAAAACACCAACATTCGAAATACACGACGTAAATAAATAGGAAATTAAGGTAAATAATATCAACTGTACTAACAAGCAAAGTTGATTACTGATCACAAATGTATTGATGGATGTGCATCAGTGAGGAAAACAAAATTAATCCTTGTTTTTCTTATCAAATATATTATTAGAAATATTGACTGTTGTTCACTGGTCGAGAAAGTATAACTACACTCATAATTAACATTAGTTGGGAGATAACACTATATTATGTCGATAGATTGAAGCTATCTACGAACGATTGAAAAGAGGTAAAGGTGTCGGCCGCTCATCCCGGAGGTTGCGGGTTCGAGCCCCACTGGGGTCACGACCATACTTCCTCATATGACACCAGTACTGGTTTTTCCAGGAAGCGGACTCGAGAGTGACTCGATAAGCTACAAGCTTTCTTCACAATCGAGCTAAAATAAATTAGTATAAACTAACGCGAGAATATTTTATTGGCATTTTTCTTTCGGTATTATCTATACATAGTATTTTTTTTCAATTAAAAATGTTATACATGTACATTCAACTTGTCATTTCATTGGCGGTTGAAAGATTACTAACTTCCGGGGGAAAGCGAGCTTAATACAGCTGCTCCGAATAAGGTGGCTCAAGCTTTTTGCGTTTGAATTGCAACTTAATCTGTCTGCGAACAATGTAGATTTCGTATCAGACTGCACACCCCGCCAAACCGTCCAAACACCAAACCTTTCAGGATATGGTAGGCCTTATCGATTTATGGGTAGATAGGACCAGTGTTTGTTTAGTTATTGCACCTGATTTAACGTTAATGGTTTGCCGGCTGAGAAACCATATATTTAGTGATCTGAAGCAAAATTGGCTGACTGTGCAAAAATGGTAGATTTATTGTCGATTACAATTTCATTACCAGGGAAGTGAAGAAACATGGAGAAAGAGAAAGTTTACTGTGTAACTTGTAAGAAGAAGACGAACACCCGGAATGCGACCCCATATAAGGACCCCAAAACAGGCAGACGGATGTTGAAGGGGACGTGTACTGTTTGTGGGAAAATGAAGTCGATGTTTGTATAGTGTCTAAATGTACCTGTGAAAGATTAGAAAGACCTTGAATATCAGTTAAATAGATAACATATGTAGTGAAAAAACAATTGTTGACTTGTTCAGTTTATATTGGATATGGCACTTAGATTTTCAGAAAATAAAACTTAAGAGATACAATGATTTGTTATATCACTGCACACCTGACGAATGTATGCACTATATAGACGGTCGGGTTAGATTTATTGATTTTATCTAAATTTCGGTAGTATTTATCAAGGTGTGTGGTGTCATGATTTTATCATGCAACTAGCATTAAATCTGACCGATAACACCCGTCCGATATTTTAAAATGATATCACGTCACTGACGTGATAACACTTTGTAACCACGCCCACATGCCGGACTACTTCCAGTTCAACATGCAAGACTCCTCAAGTGCAATCACAGAGAAAAATTAATCAAAACATTTCATTTATCCTATCATTTTTGTATTTTTGTTTACAAATCATTGTTAATGATGTAGTTATTGCATAAAAATACAGCCCAAATAGATAAATTGAATGATTTAAGACGAACAGCAAGGCACCATAAAAATTGAAAATCCCCTGTAGAATCTTTATTTTTGAAATAAACATAGGGTTGTTGGTATTCATTTTCTTAGTTAGATCATTTGCTATCCATCTACAGCAATTTTGCGGCAAAATTTGAGAAAAAGTTGATTTTCCTTTTTTTTATCACTATCCAATTTTCACAGTAAGTTCTTAATGCGTGGTTGAAATGGCCTGAAACCTATCAGCTACCTATCAAAAGTTGAAAACTGTCTTTAAACAGCTCACTTTTCACTCATCAACTCTCAAGTTCCTCGTTTGTTTACAATTAGAATATCCCAGTGGTGTTGAGCCCACGCCGCCATTTTTGAAATGTCAGTGTTTTACTTGGAAATTATTGCGTGTGTCTTTGCAAATATTTTGTTTGCAAAACAATATCATTACATTAGAACAGAAAAACATTTATAAATAGTCTCATGAAGGTTATTATAAAGCTATATTTATGTCGTTTTTATATTTTTTGTCCTTTGAAATGTAGAACTATTTTTCGAGGCACATGTAGTAATTTGAAATCATTTTCTTTTATAAATACCGTATTTATTCTATTTTAGGCCCCTAAAAGTGTCAAAAATATACAATATGAAGATTTGCATGATAAATAGAATATTAGTCAACTGCCTTTTGACAACATGTGATATCAGGTTCGGCAGATACGGTCGGAAAAGGCTCGGCAGAGCCTCGCCTTTTCCGACCGCATCTACCTCACCTGATATCACATGTTATCAAAAGACAGTAGCCTAATATTCTCTATAATCCGGTAATACATGTAAACTCATTACCCTCAAGTTTAGACAGTGATGCAAAATTGCAAAAGGGAGACAGATACCGTCCTACCTCTTAATTATGTCACTGACCCTGACGGGAGACACAGAAAGACGGGAATATGTACTGTATGCAGGCGTAAGAAGTCCTCGTACGTACAAGCACAATTAATGAACTATTGAAAGGCTGTCAGCTTCAAATAGTTATAATACTTTTAAATAAACTATTTTTTTAAATACTAGATCTTATTCTCAGTTCACATTGAAAAACATTGGATCATGACATATAAAATCGCATACACACAGTTCTATTAAAAGATCCTAAAGCAATCTTGAATCAATTTTCAGAAAATCCAAAATGTTTGTGAATGACATTGTACAGGTCTTAAGAGTATCACGAGACATATCTGATAATTTGTAAATGATAGTATGTATAACTATATATGTGACATAAATAAACATGTGTAGGAAGTTAGCAGTAGCAGTGAGCAGTAGCAGTGAGCAGTAGCTAAATTATAAAATGTGAAGTTGGCAGTAGCAGTAACACAGCAGTAACAGTAGCTTGGCAGTAGCAGTAGCTTGGCAGTAGCAGTAGCAAAATCATAAAACGTGAAGTTGGCAGTAGCAGTAGCTTAGCAGTAGCAGTAGCACAACAGTAGCAGTAGCTGAGCAGTAGCAGTAGCACAGCAGTAGCAGTAGCAGTAGCTTAGCAGTAGCAGTAGCACAGCAGTAGCAGTAGCTGAGCAGTAGCAGTAGCTTAGCAGTAGCAGTAGCACAGCAGTAGCAGTAGCACAGCAGTAGCAGTAGCTGAGCAGTAGCAGTAGCAGTAGCTGAGCAGTAGCAGTAGCACAGCAGTAGCAGTAGCTCAGCAGTAGCAGTAGCAGTAGCACAACAGTAGCAGTAGCTCAGCAGTAGCAGTAGAGTAGCAATAGCAGTAGCAGTAGCTGAGCAGTAGCAGTAGCTTAGCAGTAGCAGTAGCAGTAGCAAAGCAGTAGCAGTAGCAGTAGCAGTAGCAGTAGCAGTAGCAGTAGCACAGCAGTAGCAGTAGCTTAGCAGTAGTAGTAGCTTTTAACTATATAAGCAATAATATGAAGTAAAACTCCCAAAATATGGCACTTCTAAGTTAAAACGTTGCAGTTTATAAAAACTATAACATTTATTGTATAATAACAAACGGGATAGAGTAAATAAATCATTGTACATGTACATGTAAGTGTTATGTTTCATAAAGAAAGAAGAAAAGGTTAACGGGTATAGAATGGTGTTTTCTAAGGTTTTCTAAGGTTTTGTTTATGTTCCTTTAATTCTGCAATCGATGACCGACTGCTGGTCGAACACTTCCGAATGCTCCAGGTTATCGATAAGTTTCATGACCGTTCATAACTACGTAATTTAATAATATATTTCTTATATTTTCACTCTTCCCTATTCAACAGTGGAGATTTTCTGTGGTTGGTGTTATTAATCAGTTTCAGTTTTCAGTTTTTTATTCAGCAATTCGTCAAGTACAAAATTAAATTGTTCTAAGAATCAGGATAAATTTACCAGACTTTCCGTCCTTGATTTCAGAGCTACATTTATATACTTGCTACATTAAAAATTGATTTTTTTCTATGTAGATATTTACAGTTTACAATGATACAAAGATGTGCATACTGGGCCATGATGTACAAATGTATTTCTTTCCCAATAATTGGTTTCTTATATTACAGTAGAATGAACACCACAATAAAAAGTGATATATTGATTCTATCCTATTAATAATATCATTTAGGAATTGGTGTTAATTTGTAAGACATAAAATATGTATGTATTTTATTTCGATTCTACAGCGGACTTTTTCGTTGTTGTTAACTAAAAACCAATCGCCTTCGGATATGTTTTGATAATTTCTTTCATATCCGTTACAAATCACTGCGCAACCTCTCGTACCTTCATGGCAGCTAATACATTTTGACAACTGCCAAAATGTAGTATCGAGCCCATACATGTAAAGGTACGATCTACGACATGATTTGTAGTCTAAACATATATATTACATGTTTCGATGGTTGCCTTTTGCAGTATCGGAATATCAGTGGAACATTTAGCATTAGTCACCGTCAGAAAATGTCGCTGCGCGATTTCCTTTTGTCAAATTACTGTATAAATTAAATCTTATTCCGCCGACTTACCTCGGCACTGGAGCAGTCTACTTAAAAAGTACAAAAAAACACACATGACCTCGAAATCGAACTGTATAATACATCAAGTAATTTTTAGAGCAATCAAGCAATTGCATCTTCATATTTGAATATTGACAGTTTGTAAATTGATGATGGAACTCAAAATATTTATTTTATTCGATATAAAGCTGAAAAGGTAATACATGTTTATCAGTGGGAAAGAACTATTAAACAACCTCGAGGTTAAGAGGTTTTTTTCTTCTATCAATGTGCATATATGCTTAACAAAACTTGTGACCATGCACACACAGAAGTATCTGTGAGGGCACTAGGCAATATTGGTCACTTTAGAAATGATACTTAATTCAAATTTTAAAGATTTTGAAAGTGAAACGTTTAACCCTTCATCTGATTCTTTACTTAAAGAATGTGAGTTGTGTGCGTTTACACTTTTATAAAAAAGACTATGTATGCATTTGTCAAGAGCGGCTATTATTCTATTCTTTACAAGCAAATAACTACAGTCCGCTGTCGAGTGACTATGCCACTGACTTGAAATCACTGTAAACTCTCAAATTGTACTGACACTGATTGAGGGTTATGGGTTCGAGCTCTCCTACCGACCATGTCTGTTTATGTGAGAAAGTTGTCAGTTTCGTACGGGGGATCGGAGTCTAATATTGTTTCTTCCTAGGAACGATGGTCAGGTAAACTGCCCGCCTGTAAACAACTGAAATACTGTTCAAAACGACCGTTAAACCTCGAACAAACAAACACAATGGGCCAGAACTAGTTCTTTCATAATTTTGTCTTCGGGGTTATGTTGATAAAAGGCAGAACGTTATTTCTGAAAAATCAATTTTTGACTATCATTCGACATAATATTTCTTATAGTAGATAAATTCGGATATACATGACTTGTACATGTGCATAGCATGTGTGGGGGTCTTGTAAAACACAACAGACACTTTTCCAAAATGTACGAGGTGCATGAAAAGTTTGTAAGTTGATAACAGAACGCAGTTCAGATTTGTTACTGATACAAGTATCTTAGAAAACAGCAACATTTCATTGACGATTACAAGGAATATAATTGAACAACAAGTTTTAGCATTTCCAACAAAAATTGCTGATGATTACCGTCAGCCGAGTGTTGTACTTCAGTATGAATAGTGGAAAACTGTTGACACCAAGATGAAGAGTGTGCTGCTGACACTAAGATGAATATAATTTTATCAAGGTCCGTCCATGAGAGCATTTGTGTTAGCGTATGTTCGTGGATGAGACTACGGCATATCTCTCATCATGCCTATATTACCGAAATGAGCTTTTTGGAGTCAAAAGTAGAAGAAATTTTACAGTCAATAGTTGCCAAAATTGTTTTGATTGGTTGACGAAAGTGGGTCAACCGCGGCGACCATTGAGATCTGTTTGTGCGGTTGACCCAGATAGTAATAGCAGTTCTGAATGTGATGATCCTTGTTTTCTGCCCGGAAAGTACCGTTTGTAATGGGATATATACAGTCCCTTATACTAATGTCTGGTACATAGCAAATCAAGGTGCTGCTAAAATCGGCCTGTGTTTACGAAAAAGTATTCGGATCATAGTCTCTTTTTAAAGCTAAAATCTCTGGTTTCTGATAGACAAAATGTGACCATAAGTTTACTCAATGTGAGTCCGTTACAGGCCTGAAAGATGAGTTTGTTCTCGAAATAAAGTTTTATAGGCACGGGACCAGAAACTCTCTTTTTTCATGATGGTAATGATTCAGAAACAAAACTTCACAGAAAACACCATGCAAATCTCTGCCAATGATTGAACCATTTTACACAACCTTCACACTCTAAACTGTATCTCGCCGGAAATCGGTCTGGAGTGATTATAAAAATGTAATGTTTACATGGGTGATTGATGTTTATTCTTGAATCTATATAACATCATCGATTCTTAAAACACGGTCAAATTTTCGAAACAGTTAATGATAACAATGATCATACCTACATCTCATGTAGACTTGTATACATGATTGTGTGCATTCTTTGATAAACCGCCTGTGTTATCACACAGTAGGAATTTTACGTGCACGTGAACGAGATATCAAACTATGTAAACTATATAACTGTCCATTCGTTATATTAAAGTAAATGTTGCTTAGTTAATACTAGTAAATAGAAAGTTTATCATAAATCTACTAAGTTCAACTTGATTGAATCTCGTTTAATATGAGTCGGGTCACAACTTTGGGTGAAAAAATGGGAGAATTTTCAGTATTAAACGTTTTGCGTAGGAAATAATGACGACAAAAACATCTAAAAATTTATATGTGCGTATTTCGGAGATTGAAAGCGGCTAGCACATTGTGTGTTTGGAATAACAATAGGGGCATTTTTGAACAAATTTTGCATGTAAAACGTCTATTTTACACCATTGACATTCGACGTCGCGTTCTAGGAAACGAAGTGAAAAATATCACAGTCGTAAATGAGCCGTGGAGAGTATTCGTTCGAGTACTAAACGAATGACATTTTTATGATTAGATATTCCTTTTCATTGTTTAAATCATAAACAGTTGCATAGCATTTAATATGTTTGGAATCCCTGTTCCATGGCAAGACAATAATAATTTATTTCCACAGGTTTTAATATAAATAACTTCGCCAATGATTATTGATATATATACTTCTTGATTATTCATTGTATTTCATAACGCTACAAATTCTTCAATTTTTCGTATGCAAGGGCTCATACATTTTAGACGTTATTAATCCGTGGTGTAATAACTGATCCTCAGCCGCAATCGACCCGAGTGCTGTGTTGACAACAATACAGATGTACGCAATGTATATAATTTAGTTACCGATGACTTCAGTCGGGAAATTTACGTCTACAACAATTTTGTGGAGAAGAAAAAAATAATATGTCAACACTCAAATGTACATAGTCGCATTCTCTTCATCGCCATTGAAACAAATGCATGTACATGGAACGTTTAGTACATATGTAGGGAGGCCCATAATAAGTAATGAATGTGATTGCGGCGTGGTCGGGTCGGTAAGGTAGCTGACTTGTAATCACAATGATCATGAGTTCGAGCCCGGCTACTAATCACGACTCTGTGAGAAAGTTTGCAGTTCCATACGCAGGATAAAGGTCTCGTACTGGTCCTTACCAGGAACAATGCTGAGTTCTACTGTCCGCCTGTACATGACTGAAATAGTGTTGAAGAACGGAAGTTTAACTGAAACCTAACCTAAAACATTTACATAATTATCGCGAAAGTGGTTTCTTATAGTGCCGAGTACTAGCATATTTCTTTCTGACGTACATGTCGTTTGTACATTTTAACGATTCGGTACAAGACTTTCGATTTCAGTGTACGCACATTTACCTATCATGGTTGTTGTTTCGTTTTCTAAAATCACTGGCAAACTTAGTTTACTTTCAAATCTTTAGCAGATATTTGTACATCGCATTAAATACAATCCCTTTAGTGCAACAAGGTTGTAACTCATATATTAAAGTAAGAAGGAAATATGACCGTGATTGTACTAAAGAAAATAGGGTCATATAGACTGTGTATATCGTTTTCATACACAAATTATATATCTATTAAAGGTAAAACAATACATGTAGCACATGTTTCGGAAAACTGGGATTTTTGCAAGTGGTCTGTAAAAAACTTGAGAATTGATAGAATTTAGAAAAAACTTTAGAATGATAGAATTTATATTCTATGCATTCAAGAAGCTGCTTCAAAACAAAAAAACAAAACGCATTTACTTAGATGTATTCTCGTAAAAGAAGACTTTGGAACCGTCCTTTAATGAAAACGACGTTTTGAAAAAAAAAAAAAAATTTATAAGGTATAGGGTTATGCGATGATGAAGTGGTTATCGATTTGGGTTACCAATAATTGTGATTCCCGGTTCACATCCCGGCCTGCGCCATGGACATTTAGAAAAAATGATCAGTGTTTGCCACCCATCTAGATATGAACTGGTTAGAAACCCGGAGGTAGTCTCGTGCAGATAAGTGTTACACCGTCCGGCACGTTAGAGAGCAAAGGGGTGTTTTCGTAAAGAGCTAAGCTGTGCACGTTATTACATTGTACCAGCGAATGTTCAACATACAAGCAAACCTGTGTTAAGGCTACATATTCAGAGACAAAGATGTGTTTAAACATGTACGTCTTCCAATTCTAACATCACTGAAATGTTTCTGCACTTTCTGTAGACCCCGGAAAAATTTATTATTTTTAAGGCCTGTAATTTACAATTCGGTCCTGCACATACATACATATAACGGGAAGTATGGATTAAACTTGAAGTACTCCTTTCCCAAGTCAACTTTACCTACGATGTACAAACTTTAGGAAAAACTTTCTTCTTTCACAGTATCTTAATGGAAGAAGTCATACAGTGTCCACTTGACAGTCTCGTTCCCAGATAACAATAAATTAATTAAATTATTACTTTCGCACACATCAAATTCAAGCAAAATGTTATTTAAAGGCATATACATGTACATGTAGTTCATACAGTCATATATGTCACATCATAGCATGTAATTCATAAAATAATCTTTTATTTCCGGGCTCCCCTGACATTCGAGAAATAGTCAAAGGCATGCCACTATAATGATTTACATTTTCAATAACATATACTATCATTGAAATCAGACGGACATATCCATACTAATTTGTTATTACTTTATTAGCACCGCGCATTCTGATGTTACAAACGCACATCATTTACGTTTATTTATAATGATGATGAATGATGATTTAGAAAACTGAAAATCTACTGCTACTGCTACTGCTGAGCAACTGCTACTGCAGAGCTACTGCTACTGCTAAGCTTCTGCTACTGCTACTGCTGGGCTACTGCTACTGCTGTGTTACTGCTACTGCTACTGCTGAGCTACTGCTACTGCTGTGTTACTGCTACTGCTGAGCTACTGCTACTGCTGTGTTACTGCTACTGCTGAGCTACTGCTACTGCTAAGCTACTGCTACTGCTACTGCTGAGCTATTGCTACTGCTACTGCTGTGCTACTGCTACTGCTGAGCTACTGCTACTGCTGTGCTACTGCTACTGCTGTGCTACTGCTACTGCTGTGCTACTGCTACTGCTGTGCTACTGCTACTGCTGAGCTACTGCTACTGCTACTGCTGTGCTACTGCTACTGCTGAGCTACTGCTACTGCTGTGCTACTGCTACTGCTACTGCTACTGCTGTGCTACTGCTACTGCTACTGCTGTGCTACTGCTACTGCTAGGCTACTGCTACTGCCAACTTCACGTTTTATAATTTTCCTACTGCTACTGCTAAGCTACTGCTACTGCTGAGCTACTGCTACTGCTGTGCTACTGCTACTGCCAACTTCACGTTTCCTACTGCTGAGCTACTGCTACTGCCTACTTCCTACACATTAAATAAACTGGTTAAATTTAAAGTTATAACTTTACTATAGCGTGAGAATTGCGGATTACCTGAATAAACACAAGACGATGAAAACGTTTTGTTTTGTTTTACAACTTTATTCTTGAAACTGATTTAACGAAAACGGCTTGGAAATTTCCTTTGAACTAACTTTTTCTTAAAGCTCTGTCATTTCCCTCTTAAATTCTCCCAAATTTGTTTGACGTAAAATAGAAGAGTTTTTTTGGTGCGACATGGTTGTTTTCATATAGCGAAGGTATTTTCCATCCATCCGAGTTAAATCAGCATAAAAATGTATATAACAATGGAACAAAAAAAAAAAAAAGAAAACGTTTTAGTTTGATCTTAAACATACACATTGGACTAGGCATAATATAGATTTTTTTTCTTGTTGGTCTCTGTATCTGTCCGCCTATAATTATCCTAGCGACGATTAACAGTTTCTGCTCAGTCATGTATATGATTTCGGGAATACGAATTTTAATTCTTGTAAAAGCTGCTCGCTCTCAGATTTTGGTAAAAAAAAATAAAGTTCTTCAAACTGTATGTAAATAACGTATTTTAGAACATAATTATAGTCATATAAAGGGCCCCAGTAAAAATTCACTTCACGCAAATTACAAAAAATACGCTAACAAATTCAAAACCGTTGCAAACGCTTTTGAAATTCGAATATAAACATATAGTGTAGCGGTGCCGTGAAACCGACATTCTAACGCAGTACCGATGTAACGTCGTTTCTGATTGGTGACGTCGTTTAAATTTGCGACTATTAAATATAGGAATAACTGTTTTGTAATTTTGATATTTGCGACTGTATATACGGTTTTTAATGGTCGCAAATATTTTTAACGGCGACGGCGTTAGCCGGAGCTGTTAAAACTGTTTGCGACCATTAAAACCGTATATACGGTCGCAAATATCAAAATCACTAAATAGTTATCCCTTTTCTAACGCACAATGTGTCTAAATGCGATAATTTAAACGCCTTTCGAATTTTGCGACTATATATACGTTATTTAATGGTCGCAAATCTAAACGACGTCACCAATCAGAAACGACGTTACATCGGTTCTGCGTTAGAATAAAGGAATAACTGTTTTGTAATTTTGATATTTGCGACTGTATATACGGTTTTTAATGGTTGCAAATATTTTTAACGGCGACGGCGTAAGCCAAGGTCTATTAAACTGTTTTGGACCATTAAAACCGTATATACGGTCGCAAATATCAAAATCACTAAATAGTTATCCCTTTTCTAACGCACAATGTGTCTAAATTGCGATAATTAAAAACGCCGTTTGAAGTTTGCGACTATATATACGTTATTTAATAGTCGCAAATTTAAACGACGCCACCAATCAGAAACGACGTCACATCGGTATTACGTTAGAATAAAGTATATATAGTCGCAAAATTCAAACGGCGTTTTAATTATCTCATTTAGACACATTGTGCGTTAGAAAAGGGATAACTATTTAGTGATTTTGATATTTGCGACCGTATATACGGTTTTAATGGTCGCAAACAGTTTTAACAGCTCCGGCTAACGCCGTCGCCGTTAAAAATATTTGCGATCATTAAAAACCGTATATACAGTCGCAAATATCAAAATTACAAAACAGTTATTCCTGTATTTTTAATCGATTTCTACCTAGATGTTTGCTTATATTTTGATCCTAGCCTTTAGTTTTATATTTATGAATAAGTATGTCAATTTTTTTTAAAACTATTTTTTCAACGGTAACTGAGAGTGAGCAGCTTTAAGATTTTTATGAGCACATGCATGTGAATAAAATATTTTATTGTCATATAAAAAGTCTCAAGTATTAATTAATGTCACGTGTGTCTCTAAATTAAAAAAATTACGCTACCAAATTCAAAAGCGTGGCAACCGATATGTTTTATTCTAGCCTTTAGTTTTATATTTATGATAAAGAATATCATTTTTTTTGAAAAATATTTTTTTCAACGGTAGCTGAGAGCGAGCAGCTTTAAGCAGTTGAACTGATATTTTATTGGCCCCAGTTGCTTTCTTCACATTAATAAGATATGGTACCTTCATTTATAGACACAAAATTAAGACTATTTCGGTCTTGAGGGTTAAAGTGATTATCTTTACCTATGTTTTCAGCAACGCTCGTGAAAAAGTTGTTAATTTTTAGCTACCTCTTTATTATTGGAACTATTTTTGTCGTTTTCATTGAAAATGATTTTTGACTGTTCACAAATAGCCTTTTTTGACAAGTATGGTTTGATGTTATTTTAAAAATAAGATGACCTAAAGCCTACAATACATCTGCCTTGGAAGTATCTGCGTAGAGACTGTCGTTTCATGTTATTTACCAAATTTCTGCTTTTCCTATATTTTTCCCAATTTGTAGACGTTTTGTATTTGAGATATTTATTGTAATTCATTTTCTTTTTATGCCCCCGAAGGGTGGCAAAGTAAAATCGCACCGTCTGTCTGTCCGTCCGTCCTAACATTTCTTCGTGTCCGGGCTGTTATTTTGTCATGCATTGAAAGCTTTTGAAATAAATCAGCACAAATGTCCAGCGAATCAAGACGACGTGTCGCGCCCACGTCCCGACCTCAAAGGTCAAGGTCACACTTTCAGTTTGAAGGTAATGGAATCCTCTATATATGCACACATACGTGTCAGGACTGTAACCTTGTCATGCATTGAAGGATTTAAAAATAACTTGGCACAAATGTCTAGCACATCAAGACGACGTGTCGCGTGCAAGACCCACGTCCCTACCTCAATGGTCTAGGTCACACACAGAGTGTGAAGGTAATGGAATCCTCTATATAATTATGCACACATACGTGTCAGGACTGTAACTTTGTCATGCATTGAAGGATTCTAAAATAACTTGGCACAAATGTCTAGCACATCAAAACGACTTGTCGCGTGCAAGACCCACGTCTCGTCCTCGAAGGTCATGGTCACACTTAAGAGTTTGAAGGTAATGGAATCCTCTATATATGCACACATTCGTGTCTGGACTGTAATGATTGATTTTAAAATAACTTGGCACAAATGTTAAGCACATCTAGACGACGTGTCGCGTGTAAGACCAATGTCCCTACCTCAAAGGTCAAGGTCACACATAGAGTTTGAATGTAATGGAATCCTGTATATATGCACACATTCGTGTCCGGACTATATCTTTGTCATGCATTGATTGATTTAAAAATAACTTGGCACACATGTTCAGCACATCAAGCAGATGTGTCGCAAGCAATACCGTCGTCCCTACCTCAAAGGTCAAGGTCACACTTAGTGTTTAAAAGTAATGGAATACTGTATCATGGTAACTCTGTCATGCATAGAATAATTTTAAAATTACATGTCACAATTATTGAGCACATGGAGAGGACACATACTGTGAGACACCTCTTTCGGGGGCGTTCGTCACTTGTGAGGGACAGCTCTTGTTGTAAATTGCATTTCTTAGATTGTGATTCATAAACGAAAGTTGTTAAGTTTTCCTATAAATCTCTTTCTTTAACAATTCAGAATATTTATGCATCTACTCTAGCTTGCACTTGGTGAGGATAACATCTAGTAAACTTGGCGTACAGTTTTTTCATAAAGCAAGTAGGAGATTTAGTCAGATTGACGTCAATATCAAACAACTCCATGAAATCCTGAAGAGAAAGTGTGTATTCCTTCTCCTAGCTAATCAAATACTATCTTGGCATGTACTGATTGTGTTTATGCAAATGTCTAAAAGTGCATTACATTTGTACATCAGTTGTCATGATGCATACATGTACATTCAACAGGCCGTATGACATGTACCTTATTGCGCTACAATTTCTCTTGGTTAAACTAACATGATACTATTTTATAACAATAGAAAAAAAAAAACAGTTTAGTTTAAGCTTAAACATACGAGGTCACAGTTACATTGCGCAGATATATCTTCTCTTGTAAGATTTCACCTGTTGTTCTCTCCAGTTTTATTTCTAAAATAAACCTAAAAATGATTAACAGTTTCTGCTTAGTTAGGTAAATGATTTTGGGAATGCGATTTTTAATGCCTGTCAAGATTTTTATGAGTAAATGCATGAACATATAACCGTTCTACCATGACAAAAACTTTTAAATTTTTTATGAGCAAAACCGTTTTACCGTCACAAAAACTACAATAATTATGGTCTTTATCTTTTCGTTAAAATATGCACCGGCATGCAGTTGTGGCGATGAAAAATTTCAATTTATTTCGAAGAAGCATGCCCACGAACCCCCCAACGAACTGCGTGCCTACAAATTGCATTTGCCCAGCTACGCCCCTGCATATTATTATCATCATGAGTATAGTAAGCAAGCACGCTCTTATTATATATAATCTACTGTTACCAAAGTGATTCATATTTCAATGTTAAGGAGAGAGTAGAGCTTTCTATTCGATCCTTGCTGTTAATTAACAGAAATATTGTATATGCATGTATTGAGTACTGTTTAAACCGATATAGTTTCCGAAAATAACAATCACGAGACTAGTAACGACAAAAATGGGTATCACAACCAAATGTCACAATTCATAAGACGAGCATTTTGTCGTGCTGTCGCCCTGAAGTGTCTTATTGGCGCCTTTTCACTTACAATGTCGTGTTGTTGTTGTTGTATCGTGCAGTGGTTGTTTCGGTTTTTTTGGGGTCGCCAACTATAGAACACAACAAAAATACATTTGTCGTTGTTTCGTGTTGTCGGGGTCGCCAACGCGAGAACACAACAAAAATACATTTGTCGCTGTTTCGTGTTGTCGGGGTCGCCAACGCGAGAACACAACAAAAACACATTTGTCGCTGTTTCGTGTTGTCGGGGTCGCCAACTAGAGAAGACAACAAAAATACATTTGTCGCTGTTTCGTGTTGTCGGGGTTGCCAACGCGAGAACACAACAAAAATAACATTTGTCGTTGTTTCGTGTTGGCAATCTGACAACAGGACATGGCAGGAATCAGCCACCAGAGTACGGAGTTTAAATAATACATGTACAATGTTTAAATATAACCAAGTCGAAATGTTTCGTATTAGCCTGCATGCAGTGGAGCAGAACCAACTTGACAGTTTCGGGAGAAGATAATCCAAATGATAACCTTGTGGGGTTCCATGTTTCTTTCATTACTTTGTTTAGCTCGGGTATGACAGAGCAGGCCTATTTGAGTAATTTTAGTGGACGACATGGATGAAGTTTGGTGAAGATTGCTGTGTGCTGAAACATGATGGCTCTCTGGACGGAAATGTGAAAAGGGTACAACATCAAATAAATATACCTGCGAAATTTGGTGAGTTAAAGTAGACTGTATTTTAATTGTACATACACAATTGTTCGAAAGGCTAAGGACAGTATCATGCTGCTACAGTTTAAAGATTTTTCTAATTTTCTGTTGACTGTTGGATGAAGCATAACGGAACCGTTTAAACACTTAAATGAGGGCAACCCCAGGTACAGTCAAACTTGTGTTAAAGACCACGTTCGAATAGAGACCACTCTGCGAACAAAGACCAGCAGAAAGGTCATCGTGTACTATTAATGTATAGTAGACACACCTGTGAATAAAGACCACCTGCGAACAAAGACCACATTTGTAGCTTTCCAACGGTGGTCTTTGTTCACAGGTTTGATTGTACATACAGTCCTGTGTAGTTTGAATTAAACTGTTGACGACTGATAAAGACCACATTTCGTATGCTATGCCGCAGTCAGGTGAGCTGAAAGACATATACATAGTTAAAATGAATGTCATATAAGTGTCTATATCCCAAGTCAGTGTAATTGAACTAGGATACTCTTCTACCTTTGCCCTGCATTCAAGTCTGTTTCACGTGACATTATCCGAAAACGAAAGTGAAATAACATACTTTGATATACAATGTACCTCAATCGAAATTGAACTTCTGATAACGTTTGACTAGGATTTTTCTAACAAGTGTTGGTCAACAACATACACGGTAAGCTTTCATTGATCACCTGGGCTCTTGTTTTAATATTTACAAGTTAACTTTGATGCAGAGTACAAAACTAAAAGCAAACAGCATCATTTTTGCTGAAAATGTAAACTAGTTACGCATCTTCGATATTGACTATATAATGCATGAAGATTTCTGGAAAATGACACCATACTACAGAAGTGTTTAAACAGAAACTATGCTGGAAAGCAACGTGCTGTGCCCTTGGGCGTGAGTGTACCTACAGTCAGTCCACTTCTGCAGTACGTCCAATGATGTTTTTAATTCATCACGTGTACAAATGGTGGCATTGTAGTGACACGCACTTGGGATCCCCTCTAAACATTGCTAATTTTTCCGGGATCCATCCAAATACAGCATCCCTGGGTTAGTGGAAAACAAATGGGTTATGTCGCATGCATGAACACAACAACTGAGCAATGATGGCTCTTTAAGCTCACACGAGAACCAAAACCTGTTTGGAATTCGAACCATTTTTATACGCCGATACGGACGTGTCCCCATATTACCTGCGGCGGGCAGCGGGCGTATTTTATGACGGTTTCGTACTCGTGTTGGAGCTTCCATGCAGATCTGACCAGTATTGATGAGAATGAATTCGCATAGAAAAGTGGATACGGAGATAATAATTCATTCTTAGATTATATAAAATGAAGATTAGGCCTATATACCCATACTGTGACACTATCACAACACCCTGCATTGGAAAGAATACAATATACTATGCATGCATGGATGGGGTTTGTTCTAACAATGCTTGAACAGAACTGGTTTTATAAGGTCGGCTGGCCCCATCGTTTCTCCCATAATGCTGATTAACTTGAATGTATTGTGTGAAAGGAGATGCCTACCTCCTA
>JAFMSR010000015.1:35761142-35992254 GCA_022818135.1 Saxidomus purpurata
ATGATTATTGAGGAGTATTAACATGATCCATAAATATTAGTGCTTGAATAACAACTTTAACCCAGCACAACATGAAATCTACAAGAAAAATATTTTCCAGAAAGCACGTTCACCATAACTGGAATCAAGGGAGTGTAGCTTTGGGCAGGCTCTATCTTAATATCAAAGTTCTAATACTGGTTGCATTGTACAAACAATTACTTCGCAGCTTAGTAGATAGGAACAAAAGTGATAAATAATTTACAAAACTACGCCTAAAGCTTACCTCGATCAGCGCTTTATTTGATAAGAAATTCGAAACCACTTTGTTATTTGGTAAGCGTTTCCCAAAGCTTGTCAGAGATATGTGCAAAACTCCATTAGCTTTCTTGTACCCACCATCCGGCATATGTGTTTCCATAAATTCCTTAACCGGATCAAGCAAGTTGAAATTCGGAGTTAGTGCGCCTAAAGGTTTCTTTCGTATACTGTCAGCAAGGCTCAGGTTGAAATCTCTACAAACCTGAAATAACGGAACTACACAGTGGCAGCAGTCAAAAGTAGAACTACTTTCTTATCTTTCAAAGTTCACAAAATCCAAGTTACTCCGCATTCGCGTTACCGTCGTTTTATAACACCTGGTCAATGTTTATGATGTGTGATACGATTATTAATCATTCGATAGCTTACTGTATGAAAAGGTGTACTGTTTTTGTGTGGAACATAACTGTTTTTGAGAGAAACAAAACTGAAGCAGTGGACCAGTGCATCAGGCCATTTGTAAATCTTTACGTTTCTCAATGGAAATACGCGAGCTCAGACTCGTAAAAACCTTCCGGAATCCCAGAAATCCTAGGTTTTTCTAGGACCATAGGCTATTTAAACATTTTTGACTGACTTCACACGTACATATACTCGCGCATGCACACGCGCGAAGCATTGTCCTGATATAAGTCAAAGACCAGATTGCATGTCAAGAGATCTCCCTCAAGACAAAACCTAAGCACTGAGTAAAATGTTTATACAGACACAAACGTATACAACAGGTCAGTGGCGTAGCTAGACCTATATGTAATGTACGCACATATTTTGTTTTGGACCGCAGGATCCCCGGTTGGTCAATGGCAAAGCCCTGGCCAGGGACCGGAGGCCCCCGGAAGCTCTGTGGTTTTAGCAATTTCGGAACGATTCAGATGCGTTTCCGAGATAGTTCAAATAGATTTCACTAAATATCATACGGCAGAAAAAGTGCCAGGCGCTATATCAGCAGGCAATCGATAATTATTGGGGATTAGGAGTTTACGGAAACAACTACAGTTCGGTAGTATCCGTAAATAACGGACAGGGTCATAAATCATTGATTATCGATTGTACTTGAATATTGCCTAAGGGAGATATTGATCTTGACGTATTACTTTTGTGGGGAGAAATCTTCTGATTTCTAAAGAGGATAAAGAACATTTAACATTATCATTCACATTATTCGTCTCATCCCTTTACACGTGCGTAATGTTTGCTCGTGAGAATTGTTGAAAATTGTAGACCTGTTATTTTCAAGTACAGACGCACACGGCAAGTCTGATACAAAAGTATGGTGTGCTTTTAAAACGTAAATAGGCGGACCTATTCTTTTATATTTCCCAATTAGTTATTCCTGATCTGATATATACTGGCATTTGATTTCTGTAGGCTTTTTAGATTTCAGAAAAAGCACCGTTTCCTTTTCAAAATATCAAATAGATTTTACATTCTCTTGAAAAAGCTTGATGTTGAATATCTTAAAAAGTATGTGATTTTTCATTTTCAAACCATATGGTCAAATATATTTTTCCTTCGAAATTAAAGCTGGATTCTAACACTTTCCACATTGCTTGAAATTATAATGAACAGTTTAGAAGAAATAAGGATTTATTGTGGAAACAAACTTTTCCATTTCTGCAGTAGAATAATACCTGTTAAATTTTACAGATGTTTTCCTTCTTCTTCTCTTTTTGTTAATGTAATGATCAATTTATTTCTTCGGGAAGAAATGAAAGACAAACGATTCGAGTATTAAGACTACCTGGATTTTACCTGTGTATTATGAAAACTAGCTTTGATTGGGAAGAAACTCTTTGTTGACACCTATAAATTGACACTAATTTCAGCGGAGCGAATGCTTGCCTTTCACTCGAGACATAGAAAAATGTAAACAAAATAAAATATCCCGTGCAAGTGCTTCGAAATAAAAATACATACATATTGAATCTTTTAAGTGTCACAAATATTAACATCAAAAGCTAAATAATATTATTAGTTAATACTGAAAATTTCATGGATCTTTTCGCAATAAAGAAGCCTTTCTTATGAACAAAAAAAATGAAGATTCTAACCCAGTTTGTATTTTTAGCGTAGAACAAAACCCAATATACAACTTTTTAAAGATCATGATAAATGTTACGTAATGTCCGGCCATAAAACTTATCGATAGCCTGGAGCATTTAGATCAATAGTTCGGAAGTGATCGGCCAGCATTACGGAAGCAACCGAGCTCCGATCGGAAAAATAAAATTACACACCTGTTAAACAAAACCTTAAAAAAAGACCATTTTCTTCTTTCTATATTTTTATATTAAATATATCACTAAAATGTAGAATGATTGTTATATTAAATCCCGTTTGTGATTCTAAAATAAGTGTTATAGTTTTTGAACAAATTGAAGATAAACTGCAAAATTTTCACTTAAAATTGTCACATTTTGAGCGTTTTACTATATATTATATAGTAAAACGACGGGTAGAGTTTTTAACTTAAAAAAAGACCAAACAAATAAAGTCTCAGAAAAATAAAAAAATATTCATTAAAAAGGGGAAAATCCCGTTTGTGATTTTAAAATAACTTTATTAGTTAAAACGTTATCGCGAGTTAATGACAGCGCTCCTATATAAACCTATAGTAAATTTGTGGCGAGTATTGGCCTTGGCTGTGACACTTTTTCTGCCACATGTCTGACATTTTTGTGCAATATTTTATCAATCTCGTTATTTGGACTAATTTGGAGCTGTTGATCTAGTAGAGGGCCCGTTCCTAATAAAGGTCAAAGCGTTGAGCGTTTACAGCGCTTTGGTCTAAGGGAATTAACTACGTTACAAGAAAATGAAATATTGTACATACTTGCTCCCCTTATAATGTGTTTGAAACATACAACGTATGAGTCATCAAAGAAATTAGTATTACATATTTCATATTCTATAAAATAGTTCAGCGCTCATGAATCTTTGCAATGATTATGAACACATATATTTATGATGAAGCAGCATGAAAATACCTGCAGCCAGTACCACACGTGCTCTTTCCGCCACCAAAGCACCTTAGAATAAATGTCTGCATTGCTTTTGAGTTCTTCTCACAGACGTACGAAAAAACATACAGACGACGTGGTAACTGTCAATCGTCACCTCGGAAAACATAAATAACGGACAACGTTACACCATTAGACTGGGTATAATTAAGTCAATGGCGAAACCAAATATGAGGTTCGAAAGAAAACCACAGCCATATTGGGTCTCTGGTAGCTTTTTTCTTTAGCAAGGGCAAATTGTATCGCTGTCTGTTAAACAAAACATTTTAGATAATCATTGAAAAGTGTTCCATTCAGGCCTTAAGATTTTTTTTTGACACAACAAAAGCATTCAATTGACACATTTCTTTCACATTCATTATACTTTTGAATTGGTTCGATGTAACATTAGCCCAACAAATTGTGCGCCAGGGCTTTTTGATATTTACGACGGCCGCCCTTCGCGCAGTAAAGACAGACATCTATGTAATATCAGTTTGTAAAATCGGTCGGTCTTGCAGTCGAAATATTGAGGCTAGATGTATATTGTCACTTGTACACGATGTAAAGCGCTATTTGCTAGCTAAAACGTACACGATACGTACAAGCACAACGAAAACGCTATGACTGTATTACTGTAAAACACCCCTTTCTTTCACATTTAAAAAAATTACATGGCTCAATTCCATTTAAATATAAAAATATAAGTTAATGTTAACTTCAATCTGCTGATATTTTGAAATTTATTTACCGTTTGAAATGTTACACAATTCTGCTATATATACATTAGTTAGAGTTTCGAAGTAACGTATGTAATAGTTACCTTATTAACCAGTTTGCAAAATCCCCACCGGGGAGACTGGACAGGTTACTAAAGTTAGCAATTGTTTCATTTGTGATGTGTGTATGTGGAAATCGGGAGGTTCCCAACTTTTTTCAAAACATGTGTGTTAAATGAAATGGTTCACGGTCGTCTATTTAAAGAAGTACTCCCCCCCCGCCTTTCACAACGCCGTCTTTATTCTTATGAGTTTTGCTCAGTTAGTACTGTTTTCTGAGCACTTATCAATGAGCACTTCTCACATTTAGCATTGTTCAGTGAAAACTTCTCAAAATGAGTACTGTTCAATGAGCATTTCTCATGGTGAATATTGTTCATTGAACATTGAGCATTGTTCAGTGAGTATTGTTCAATGAGCACTTCTCACAGTGAGCATTGTTCAGTGAGCACTACTCACAGTGAGCATTGTTCAATCCTCACAGGAGCATTGTTCAGTGAGATCTCACGGTGAGCGCTGTTCAGTAAGCACCACTCACAGTGAGCATTGTTCAATTGGTGTTCAGTCAGCACTTCTCAGAGTGAGCGTTGTTCAGTGAGCACTACTCACAGTGAGCGTGTTCAATTGAGTATTGTTCAGTGAGCACTTCTCACAGTGAGCATTGTTCAGTGAGCACTACTTCACAGTGAGCGTTTTTCAGTAACCTACTCACAGTAGCATTGTTCGTGAGCACTTCTCACAGTGAATGTTGTTCAGTGGTTTGTTCGTGAGCCTCTCACGTAAGCATTGTTCTGTGAGCACTTCTCAGAGTGAATGTTGTTCAGTGAGTAATGTTCAGTGAGCACTTCTCACAGTGAGCATTGTTCTGTGAGCACTTCTCAGAGTGAATGTTGTTCAGTGAGTATTGTTCAGTGAGCACTTCTCACAGTCAGCGTTGTTCAGTGAGTTATGTTCAGTGAGCACTACTCACAGTGAGTGTTGTTCAGTGAGTATTGCTCAGTGAGCACTTCTCACAGTGAGCGTTGTTCAGTGTGTATTTTTCAGTGAGCACTTCTCACAGAGAGTGTTGTTTAGTGAGCACTACTCAAAGTGAGCATTATTCAGTGAGCACTTCTCACAGTGAGCATTGTACAGTGAGCACTACTCTCAATGAGTATTGTTCAGTGAGCACTTCTCACAGTGAGTGTTGTTTAGTTGGTATTGTTCAGTGAGCACTTCTCATAGTGAGCGTTGTTCAGTGAGCACATTGTTATGAGTACCGTTCAATGAGCACTTCTCATGGTGAGTATTGTTCAATATATTGTTCATTGAACATTGTTCAGTGAGCACTTCTCACATTGAGCATTGTTCAGTGAGCACTTCTAACAGTGAGCGTTGTTCATTGAGTTTTATTCAGTAAGCACTGCTCACAGTGAACGTTGTTCAGTTAGTTTTGTTCAGAGAGCATTTCTCACAGAGATGGTTGTTCAGTGAACACTACTCACAGTGAGAGATGTTCATTGAGCACTACTCACAGTGAGCATTGTTCAGTGAGCACTACTCAAAGCGAGCATTTTCAGTGAGCACATTGTTATGAGTTCTGTGCAATGAGCACTTCTCATGGTGAGTATTGTTCAATATATTGTTCATTGAACATTGTTTAGTGAGCACTTCTCACAGTTAGCGTTGTACAGTGAGCACTTCTCACAGTGAGCGTTGTTCACTGAGTCTTATTCAGTAAGCACTTCTCACAGTGAACATTGTTCAGTTAGTTTTGTTCAGTGAGCATTTCTCACAGAGATGGTTGTTCTGAGCACTACTCACAGTGAGCGTTGTTCAGTGAGTACTACTCACATTGAGCCTTCTTCAGTGAGCACTACTCATAGTGAGCCTTGTTCAGTGAGCACTTCTCACATTGAGCCTTCTTCAGTGAGCATTGTTCAGTGAGCACTTCTCAAATTGAGCCTTCTACAGTGAGCATTGTTCAGTGAGCACTTCTCACATTGAACCATCTTCAGTAGATCATTGTTCAGTGAGCACTTCTCACAGTGAGCCTTCTTCAGTGAGCATGGTTCAGTGAGCACAACTCACAGTAAGACTTATTCAGTGAGAACTTCTCTTGGTAAGCATTGTTCAGTGAGTACTACTCTCAGTGAGTGTTGTTCAGTGAGCACTTCTCACATTGAGCCTTGTTCAGTGAGCATTGTTCAGTGAGCACTACTCACAGTGTGCCTTCTTCAGTTAGCATTGTTCAGTGAGCACTACTCATAGTGAGCATTGTTCAGTGAGCACTTCTCTTGGTGAGTATTGTTCAGTGAGAATTATTCACAGTGAGTGTTGTTCAGCGAGCACTTCTCACATTGAACATTTTTCAGTGAATACTATTCACATTGAGCCTTTTTCAGTGAGCAATTCTCACAGTGAGCGTTGTTCAGTGAGCACTTCTCTTGGTCTAAGCATTGTTCAGTGAGTTCTACTCACAGGGATTGTTGTTGTTCGGTACTATTCACATTGAGCCTTTTTCAGTGAGCAATTCTCACAGTTAGCGTTGTTTAGTGAGCACTATTCACACTGAACCTTGTTCAGGTAGCACTTCTCACATTGAGCCTTTTTCAGTGAGCACTTCTCACACTGAGATGCAAATGCGTACGTATTGTGTGTAACGGCAGCTACGTGCCTGACAGGACCATGTTGGTCCTATATCGCTCACCTTACTATATACGATTGGCTTTAATATAATCCAAGGTCAAGAACAGCAGCATGGCAGAAAACCAAGTAAAAGTACAGTACACTGTAGCTCTAAAAACTAGGATCAAAAGGGCTGGGCCGATTTAAACCCTAGAAACTAAGTTTAAGGACAACTAGATGATGCTACATACCAAATATCTAAGCTCTAAACATTGCAATTATGGAATTATTTTTAAAAAATCCCTTCTTTTTAAAGTATTTCTTTATATAAATCTATATGAAACAAGTTAGCCCGAGGACGCGGCAAATTTTGACCCAAGGGCATACTTTGAACATAATTGACTGAGGACCACACAATGCTAAATAGCAAAGCTCTAGGTCTAAAAGTTTCAGATAAAGATTTTTTTACATATATTTCTAGGTAAAAACATATGATTCCACCAGTCAGGGCCAATTTTGAACACAGGGGCATAATTTGAACAATCTTGAAAGGAATCTTAAACTGCAGTGTTTCACAAAATATCTTAGCTGTGGGCCTTGTGGTTTGGAGAAGATGTTTGAAGTTTTTTCCTATATGCATTCATGTAAAACTAAGCCACCAATGAGCAGTGTCAGTTTTGACCGGGGATGGAGGCATGATTGGAATAGTCTTGGTACAGAACACAAGGCAATGCCATAATCCAAATGTGTTTATGCTCTATGGTTTCACAGAAGAAGACCCGAAAAAGCTGAAAAAACTATGTCAATTCAAGTGATCCCCAGGCCGGGGTCAATTTTGACCCCAGTAGCATAATTTTCAAAATCTTACTAGAGGTCCACTAAACAGTGACACACCAAATACTGAAGCTCTGGGTCAAGGTATTCCTAACTGTTGCCATAGCACTAAGAGTTCTGCATGAAATGGAATTATTTGATCGCTTGTGGTAAAGCTTCGTGCAAGGAACATCCAGCAAACTTTCATCAATACTGACATCGTGGTTTAAAGGAACTAGTGGACATATAGGACGGACGGCGAGTGATCCTAATAGTTCAATCGGGCATTTTGTGCCAAGTAAGCTCATGTAGATCTAGCACTCTTTGATGACTTTTTAAAAGAATAAACAGTAAAGTTTTCCTCAGCTAAAAAGTAGTTTACCAAGATCATACCTACATTGTAAAACAGTGTGTCTCAATTTACTCCAGATTAATCATTGTAAATGTCAAGAGTAATTAAAGGGTCGTCCACTCGAAGAGTACCCTCTACATACCTCAAGTTTATTAGGGTCGCACACTAAAATTGCTCCAATTAAGGCACCAGCTGAAGCTCCACCGACCCGCTCTATCTTCGACAGAAACGATGGCGCATGTTTTAAAATTGCTTTAACTGTGCCGATGTGATAAATGCCAAGGAATCCGCATCCACAGAACGACAAATTCATTGTCAAATAAGATTACTGTAAAAAGGTATTGGGCAAAGTTCAACATATGTATTTTTAAAACGAATTATCAGTAGTTTCGTCGACCTTCCGTTTCGTCACTAAGGATTTTTGATGCCAGTTCGTCACCAAGGTTTTGTATAAGATAAATATTAACAATAGGCTTTCAAAACTACTTATAGTAGTCATGACTCAAATAAAGCTTTAAAGCAAAGTTCACACTGTTAAATGAGAATTACCATTTGCACTCGCTGTAATGCTTACAAAATTTCAGATTAAAAAACGTATCTGATTTGAGTAAAAATTTTGAAAGTATATTTTTTTATTTGTGTCCGTAGTCACATCATATCCGTTGATTGTGTTTGTTAGGATAGTTTGATTCAGTATGTTAACATTGTCATTTTCTGAATAAAAGTTATTATTACTATAATTTGTTTTGTATATTTTGACACTAATACGTGTTTGACCCAATCAGTCTTAAAATTCAAATTGATTTATATGACTGATAATAGTCAACTAATTACTTTATTTGGATGAAAAAAGTATGGTCATAGACTACCCCAATACATACATAGTTTAGAGTAACGACAACGTTAATTGGTTTGTTTGAGTTCCACTTTATGTCAAACTATACTTGAATTAAATATACAATTAACATAAGATTGACGAAACCACAACCTCTATTTGTACACAAAACTCTTGGTGACGAAACGGGAGGTCGACGAAAACACTACCATCCTTTTAAAACATCATCAACGATGTCCGGTGTCACACCGCATTTTGGCTAACAGTCCGAACTATAAACAATTGTTAAGTACTATCCTTTGAAAAATAAACTTTATAGTAGTCATGTACAAAAAAAGGCTTGTAAAGAGTTAATTATATAGCTACGAATTAATTTGCACTCGCTGTCAAGTTGTTTTATCACCTTCTTCAGATTACAGATACACTGTCTAATGTCAAAACGATGAAAAGAATCCCTTTAAAAACGGACGGAAGTTACTTCATATCCGCTGATTGTGGAAAGGATAGTTTATCCAGATGAACAGAGGTTCTTCAAGGCGAAGTTATTATTGACTGTAAGATGTTTATATGGGTGTAAGGTTCGTGTTAAGTGTTTGAAAAGGTTAAAATTTTGTTTATACAGAATGAAAAAATAAAGACTTTACATGTAACAGTATGGCATCACTAGACGTTAAAGAGTTACACTGGTTTCAAATAAGAAACTAGCGGATTTTGAGTTTATACTTTATACCATTACATACTTGAATCTAGATTACCTTTAGTCCACAAATTTGGAAATACAACGTGGAAGTAGTTTCCAGAAGATCGAACTCTCTAAGGAAAAGTGAACGGAGCAATTTGAACTTACATAATAAAAATACACCAGTCGCATGAAATAGTTGTGATTAAGAACTTAAATAGTATACACATATTCCTCGATTGCGATTAAAATACCCTTCATATTGTTTTCCTTTAAAAAGGTCAAGGAAGTTCAGATTTAACTGTCATGCAGTGTTTTAGAATTCCGAAAGAAAAAAACAATGCATGATAAACGTTCACGTCATCCACTGACGGCATTACTCCAAAAAGGTTCAGTATAAATTCCTGTTTAGTATATCTGTAGATTTTAAATGATACGGTACCAAATAATAAAGCGTTGCAAACGCTTTCAACATATAGTGTAGTGTGCCGTAAAACCAGAATTTTCAAACGATTCCAAATTCCTACCTATGTTTTACTGTTATTGTTGATATGTATATAGAAGAAATACAGTAACCCGTGTTAGAATATGTAATAAAAAGATCAATGTACGGCTTAGGTCGAGTGTCGGTATTGTGTAGTCTATGCGGTAGTGGCCCTCGGGATAATAACTTCTATGGCGGTCTCATACCGACGATCGGCATACCGCAGTTGTGTATTACTCGGTGCCCTGCCACGTCATATCACATTCTATTACAACACACCACATGAAACTGCTAACTAAGTGCACAAACCGTAACTTTCAAAGCATATATGAACAATTTTGTGAACTTTGTTTATCTTCTTCTAGGAAAAACTGTCATTAAACTGGAGAAGAAGAAAAAAAAACACTGAAAAATAAAAATATGAAACAGATTTAAAGGGACATACCGTATAACTTAAGTCGAACTAAATATCTTCCAAAACATAAATAATGAATCTTTGGAAGTATTATAACTTTAACCTAAAAGTTTCAGCTATGTATTGCAGTATCGTAAACCATTCAATAATATGTGTAGAGTTGTTGTACAATTAATGGGTGGATGCGATTTATTACAAATGGCCTCTACGTTGACTACTTGTGCTAAAATGAAGCTTTTAGCTTTTTCGATATATGTTGTTCTTCAAAATTGTAGTTATTTATCGTTTTACTTTCATTAAATACAGTATTTATGTTTCGATAATATAATCTGGTAGATGTAGGGAATACCCCTTTAAGGATATTTATCACCTTAATACTACTTTTAGTTTAAACATATTTTATACCCAAATATATACAATTTTACCTACAGATTAACAGATACATAATTGTACAAAGAGAAAAAAGATGAGAATGAAAGACAATACTGTCTTATTGGATTATTCTCCTTCTTAGTAAATTTACGCTCAATAAAACGTTCTTTTTTTAAAGTTGGGAATTATGTGTTAAATATAAGAAGTAATAAGACTGAAATATACAGTATCAAAGGACTCATTGTATGATGATATTCAAAATTCGCCTTCCGAATTTCGAAGAACAGACAGCAAAGAGAGAAGGAGAAAGCTAGAGAGAGAGAAGAAGGAAGAAATACTACTTTTAGCATCTTCATTACATAATACATAGTATGACAAGCTTAGTATATACAGATAAGGAGGGCAGATTGAGAAATGGCATACAACTGAAGTGAAAATCTTGAAAATAGAAAATAAAGTAAACTCTGGGTCCTTTGATGGGAGCGACGGGAACAGCTGGCAGATCCATTACGCCCATTTCGTATATTAAGATATGCTCCTTTTGTGACCCTCGTTTTCATTGGCTGCGATCTATCAAGAGGAAGTAACTGCTGAGGGCAAACTTGCAAGTCTCATGCCAGTCACATAATTTTTTTTGTGGATTTAATTTGAAAGAAATATTAAAATGTCTTGGAGTGCTTGGTGTGACAGTATTAAAGCGGCTGGCGAATTTGAAGCAGGTGGCATATATGCACCTGATGGAAGTCCTTGGGCTGAGTTTGGCGATAATGTGAGTAGGCGACCTTATTTCATGTATTTCCCCTATTATCGTGTGCTTACGGGCACCTCTTTATCTGTTAGGGACGCAGTTGGGGAATGAAGTTTGCAGCCTGACCGTGACTCGAGGTCGGAACTTTTCACTCTGCGTTGCGAAAGTTTACAAAGTGAGCTGTCGGGCCGTTTGCACATTTTCTCTCCTGGTCCATATTTTTCTTGCCCTGTGACATTTAGTGCACAATGTTGGGCCATGACTGTCCATGAAAGAATTGCTTTCATACTCCCTATTCCAATCCCCCCATCCCCACCACCAATTGTCATTGAGTCTGTACCGTGACATATACCCCTGCTAGACTGGAAATTTCTCTTTGAATTTCAGGACTCGAGCCTCTCTACGGGTAATCAAATTAACATATTGCAAATGTCGCTAGACTGACCATCCAACACATTTGGCGTCCAAGATGGGGCTGTGATAGGATTGCTTGAACTGTCTTACAACACTTGCATAGTAAATTTAATTACCCTCGATGCTGGAGTCCTGAAATTCAAGGAGGAATTTTCAGTATGGCATGGGTGTTAGCCGAGGTACAGATTTATTCAAAATTGGGCAGAAAATGAGTAGGAGGCTCGATAGCGCAGTTGGGAGAGCATTCGCCCTCTAAGCAAAGCGTCCCAGGTTTACATCCTGGTCAGGCTGCATATTTTTCTGATTCTGTTACATGTTAGTGATTAGAATTCAGATGTGTTATCAATATATATTTAAAACAATGAATGACAATTTTTACCTTTTCAGACTGAGTACAAATTTTCTGGAGGTGATGTTCCAGGAATAATAAAAAATATGCAACAGGGGATGGGTGGTAATTCTGCTCCTGTGCATGTGAATGCTGTGAAACAGCAGCTTTTGCAGGTAACAGATGAACATTTAGTAGGAAAGAAGGGACAAGATTCAAGTATAGTTGCAATTAAGTGTAATAAATGTAAGTATCCTTGCTTGAGTGTTGATATTAATTAATCATGCTAAGTATTTTTATTTTTATTTTATAAGATACACCTTTCAATTTTAGCACTAGTACGTGTATCAAACAATGTTGCGTGGTTAAATGGTCACTTGGTTGGGTATCCAGATATTTCACACCCTAGTCGTTTCTCCCCTAGTCATTTCTCCCCCAAGATGTTTCTCCCCTAGTCATTTCTCCCCCAAGGCATTTCTCACCTAACATAAGGTTTAAGCTTAGCATATTAAGGTGTTGATTACCACTTAAAATTAAAGCAGAATTTAAAGTTTTACAGAAGAACTTTTCATTGAAAAGATTTAAAAAAATTTCTGATTTCAAATTAAATACATTCTGTGTTTTTTTAAGTTGTTTTTTTAACAGATCTTTAATCTACAGACTGATTAATGTTTTACAAATAACAGAAGTCTTTGATCTTTCATTTTTAAAACTGTCTTTAAATAAAAAAGTTTTTAGACCTACTGACTCATTGAATTATTGAGTTTGATATTGTATTAATTCTATGCGTTTTGGTTATTTTTAATAACTGTGAAACAGTTTATAATCTTAAGAATTAACAGATGATCTTTTAATTCAAAAACTGTCTTTAAATAAAAATGTTTTAAACTTTCATTGAAATTCTTTTTTCAGTCAAAATTTGTTCAGAAACCAACATGTAAAACATCATTGTTTGAGGAGAGTTTTCCACAAAATTTGAATCATATGTTAACAAACATTTGTCAAACGGGGTTTTTTAAGACTTAAAACTAAAATTGTATTCATTGATTTAAAGTAAAAGAAGTGAATCATTTCCTGCTCATAATATTTATTTTTAAATTTAAAGAAGCAAAGAAAATATTTTTCATACTCTTGAAAATGAAATTACTCAAAAATAAAATTTATTACTAAATCAGATTACCCACTTTAGATATTATACATGATTATGTATGATTATCAAATTTCAAAATAATTTCTGATGAAATTCTTTATGAGATGCTACATCAGGTCCATCCTAAATTCCTTCATCAATCGGTGCAGCTTGCTAGTACATTTCTATGCATTCTATTTAAACAAAACAACGTAAAAACTGAATTATTTTATTAATTATATATACAGTAAGAACACAGCATAAAATAAATATAAATAAATAAATATATTTTATCATGATAGGATCAGACTTAATGGTATGATACAACAAAATGTTGCCTGATTAATATTAAAACCAAAAATAATATCAAACAGGGAATGCCACGTACCAAAAACGCAGCCTAGCTTTGTTTGTAATCGTGCTTATCGGGTCCACCATCATCTATAGAGGCTTATTATGTATAGTCCGATTAGTATTTAGCAATTTTTTTACAACTGCTTTATAAAAATTTGAATAACTGGAACGTTATTGTTTATTTGCCACTAAGTATCTATCTGTATATTCCATTCCATTATAAAGCAATTGATTGTTTATTGACTGACAGAAAGTGTCACCTCTTAATTACTTGAATGACATGCGTCAATTCACATATCCGAGGTCTCATCATATGAAATTCAAGCTAACATATTTGCTCTTTTGGACGGACCTTTATAAAATGCTTCAAATCAAAGTCAATTCAATATAAATTGTGAATAAGGTTACGAAACACAACTATTATGTAAGTACTTGGTTGAATCATTGAATTAATACTCAGATGAAAATGAGTTCAGTAAGCTAAAAGTGTTCTTAATTTTCAGAAAAGTAGCTAAAGTGCCATTTCAGAAGACATATAGTAGCCAGTACAAGTAAAAAGGGGCAATGTTGACTCTGACTGACTAAGAAAGTTGTGCCCTTTCAGTCTCATTTAACCATATGTAAAGTTAATTAGCCTGTGACTCAATCTTGTAATTCTAGGCAGAACTTCTTAATCTTATGGCATGGGTGTTAGACAAGGTACACAATTCAAAAGCACTTTGGAGATAATTGATTAAGTAGAAAAGAAGCAGCATTAGGAGATAATTGCCTAATTAAGTATACACCTTAATGTTTGATCCTGGTCAATGTCTGGAAAACTTGTGAAAAACTTAATAAATGTTATTTAACTTCATAGTTACAGATGTGTTATCACATACCTATATTAATAAGTAAAAAAATATATAACAATTTATTAATTTTTTCATATAACGGTACAAATTTTCATTAACATGAAGATATTAGACCTAATAAAAAATAGCAACGGTTCTTGGTATTTTTGCATCTGATTTCTTATGATGCTTATTCAATTATTCAGCACTTTCAGTCAATCCAAACTCAACATCTGCAAGTTATAAGGGATCAAAATATTAATAATAATAATAGGATTATTATCTAAATGTAAGATACATCTCTAAATGCTCAATATCTAAGGTAAATGCACTGCCATATATATATTTTTATTTGGGAGAGAAATGCCTTGGGGAGAAATTGCACTAGGGGAGAAACGACTAGGGGAGAAATGACTAGGTTAAATAATCTACCACTTGGTTGTCAGTCTAATATTTTGTTATAATTTTTGGTTTTTCATAAATGCGGAAAATACTTAAATGATTCAAATTGATAAAACAAAGAAATGTTCAGCAAAATCTTCTGGTCAATAAGAGGTCAATATAATTCAGAACTGGCTGTTTGGTCCATTCACTCCATAGTGGTCAATATTGGTTATAAATCGATTGTATGAAATTATAGGAAAACCTTGTGTATGCAATACAGGCTGCATTTCATTGTATCTGATGAAACTTTGTCAGAATGAGTGTATTGATGAAGTGTATGATTAAAAATTAGGTCACCAGGTAAAATCATAGAAAAACGTTGAGTATGCAATACAGGCTACATCTTTCATTGAATCTTCATGAATCTTTGTCAAAATAAGTGTTGATAAAATCTAGGTTAAGCCCCAAAATGGGTCATGTCGGGTTAAAAAAAAACTAGGTCACCATGGAAAATCAAACTGGATAGAATGCATATAAACACCATTTTAATCCACTTACAAGCTGCTAGTGCTGGATTTGCCAGAACATTATTTGCTTTTATGCCAGAGAGCGTGAACTGCACCAACTTCTGCCTTTGTTTTGTTAGTAAATGCTTACTTGCTGACCATGATGGAAATGATTTATGTATTACAGGTGTAATGGTTGGTGTAGGTGGTAAGGGATCAGAGCCACGTCACCTTTTACCAGCTTTATCAAAAGTAGCCGATACTTTAAAGGGAAATGGATACTGACAGTAAGTACCAGTACATCACAAATTGCTTGACTGTCCAATCTGGTACTTGTGCAAAGTTTTGTCATAGATTTAATACTTTTAAAACGTTTAATATTAAACATGTTACATGTTATTCCATAAAGTTTATTAATCATTACATGTATACAACATGTGGAGTTATGGTCCTGTTTGACTGTAACATTTCACTTCTGTTTTGATACAAATCACTATCTAACCTTTCAGCTTTGAATTCGTACCGCGACATTCTTTTTATTTGTGTGCAAAGTAAATTTCCAAAAAATAACAATTAACACATGTTTTTTGTTTTGTTTTCCAGGTATCCTGAATTAGACCAATCACTTTACACATTGTCTATGTCTATGCATAATTACAGCTGTCTTTAATTTGCTGATGATTGCTTTACTTGGATTGGATTAACAGACATCAGACTGAACCAGTGCATATAAAAACACAAACATAGTAGTTTCTAAGTGTGAAGTACTTAATTTATTGTGTGTAGGTTAAAGCCAATGAAAATCATCACTCAATTTGACAATTTTTTCAACACATGGCGTAGGATTCTGTTTTTGATTATTTACTTGGCACTCCTGTGATTTGACAATATGGTACATACTATATGTATTCACCTTCTTGCTTTTGAAATGTATTTTGTGGATGTACATGCAACAGATTCCAGGAAATAACAAGATATGTAGAAATGTGGTACTGTGAAGTAACCTGTGTGTAGGACATAATGAGCAGTTCCGTAAAATAACAAGATATCAACATATAATTCTATGAAATAGCAGGACATTAAAAATTTGTGTCACAAAACAGTAGGATACCAAGATACTGTACCATGAAATAACAAGAATTACAACACTGTGAAAATAACAGGATATTAATTTGAAATGGATTTATTTCAGATATAAATATATCTGTCTCCTTCATCAAGTTTGGACATTAAAATTGTTATGAAAAAAGTAAACTGGATTTTTGTAGCGTAGTTATTGCTATATCTTATAATGAGTTATACATGTTATATACCAATCATGTCTAAGTCACAAGAACAGCATTATTAATTAAAGCTTTAATTGTTATGAAGTAAATGAAAAACGATTTTTCTTAATATATTATCCATTTATCCATCTAGCTAGGTCTTGTAGACATTATAAATGTATGTACATGTAGCTTTAATGAAAATTGTTGATGTAGAAGTATTAAGGGCAAGCACTACAGATATATACAGGAGAAAGTCAAACTTTTAATATACATGTATGTATACACTTTACCACAGAGAAGTTTTGTTTGGCATAACAGCATGCAAATGCAGAGAAAGAAAGAGAGTGAAAACAACTTTTGAATGGTAAACCTGTCAAATATATAGTGGCCTTTGGTTGTGCAAAATGGTTGCAAAATTTATTCCAGTCTTCAGCCAATGTAAATCTATGTTAATGTTAAGCTGAGCCGTTTCAAACATCAGCAAAAAATACAATGGTGTCAACAGCTTGTTCTGTGCAAAGTTGTAAACTGTCTCCATGAAAAATAATTAATTGTCATTTTGTGTACTTACAAGGATTGTACATGACATGATGCCGGTTTTTCGTGCAGGAAATCTCGTGTCCACATTTTCTTACTAATTTGTTTGTTACTTTAAAGTGTCAAGTATAGCAATGTGTAAAACATGTTCCATTCAGTCGTGCCACGTTTTCAATAAATTAATACACCAGTACTTGGATCCAAACTGGACAGTCCTTTAAAAGCAAGACCTTCTGGTTAAGCATTGAAAGTACCATTATGTTCATTAGTACTTAGCACAAGTTATTGCCTCTGTCTGGACATTCAACCTTAAGGGACTAATTATTAAGCTTTTAGGGTCAGTTTAGAGCTTTTTGGGTCAGTTTAGAGCTTTTTCCTTTGAACTTTACCCTGTCAATGTTGCATTTGTACATGAATATCCTATCCCATTGGGCACTATTAGAGAGAGCCGTTTTGCTTAGTAAAATAAACTTGCCTGGCTCACAGAACACGTATCACTCAGTTAACCATCTTGCACCATTAGAAGACACAATTATTGGCTTATTTACTTGCTATCGGTTAGCTCGTTAAAAGAGATGCAACATTTACACAGGTTTGCTTTTCAATTTGTTTGCAGCAAGTGTAGTTTTAGGAGTTGATGTCTCTACAGTGTCACAAAGTAAGATCCGATTGCCAAACATGTACATGTGATAGTTCACAGTATTCATACGCTACCTCTTTAATGAACCAAGTAATGATAAACTCTATTTTGGGGCTTTTTCTATTGTTTTATACAGTTACATATGTTTCACAACATTGTCAGGTTAAAGAGAACTGTATCTGTGTGTTTTGTAACAAACATTATCAAACTTTAATCTCTCACTCCTTGTTACAGCTTTAAACTGAACAAAATGCTAGTTGATAATCTTGGTTCAGGAATACAAGATGGTATTTAAAGTCAAAAACTGTTCACATATGTATTCCAATTTACCCTTTCCTCCAATTTTTTGAAAATGTGTGTTCGTACAAAGTTGGTTAGATATAAAAGTATGACTGCTGTATAGGTTGTTGCACTGTTTCGTAACCTTGGTAATGCTTCAGTGTAAGCCACTTGCTTTGCTTTTTAGACTTACAAACACTTTTCCCCTCACCCACCCAAGTCCCGATTGTTTTTTTTTATACCCCATCCCCACCCTTTCCAAGGTCTAGAATGTTTTTTTTTATGCAAGCTTTGTTGCAAATGTGTCTCTGTTTTAGTAGAAGTTGGCAGATCTTTACTTAGTTATTTCTGTATACCTCCACAGGTATTTTGCCTCACCGCTACCCATACCTTGTTTAGTATATCCTGGTATGTACAAAGTGCTAGATAGCCCTGTACTTGGGAACAGGTTTCCATTTGTTTGCATTCCTCACCAGGGCTTTTTACATTCTAGAATCTATGCTACATGTACCAACAATATTCTAAGAAATAAAGAAAAAAATACAAAGAAAATGTGATTATTTTTTTTGTCATTCATTGCTGCTTAAATAAATGGTCAACATATTTTATGTGTTTAACATAACGCTGTATGACGTTCTTGTAAAAAGCCCTGTGTTGCACCTGATGAGACCAATTTATATGTAGAGTAAGTTATTATAATTTGACATGCATTCCCTTTGTAGTCTTACATTTCTACTTCAACTGTTTATTTATCCGATTTCAGGTACATGAATTATGTGGTGGCTACAAATTTAGTTGAAATTTTCAGTAAATCTACATCACTATTTTAGGAGATGTTTTTAGTGGCCAGTTAGAATCATTTTCTTTTGTGCAAACATACAGACATTCTTACTTTTTCTTAACAAAAATTACTATGGAAAAGAGAACTTTCAGATACTAGCATGCTTCGTAATATTTTGGCACATTTTATAACACAAAACAAAATTCTCCTGTTATACTGTTCAAAAAAGCGAAATGCATTCCACATTGTAAGCAGTTTTCAGTTGGAAAAAATTGGCTCATTTTCAAGAAGACTGCTCCTTTTGTTGTAATTTGACTTGTTAAGGATAGGATGTCATGTATGTATCTAGATGTCGCTTTGGTTTTCTCTTGAAATTTCACTTTTTGAACACAGCGTGTCTGAATTGAAAATACCTTTTTATTGCATTATATCAGTTTGAAGGGTTAGCCCACTTTTGATTACCCCTATAGATTAGATAAGTGAGAAATGTACTAGGAATATAAAGCAATGCTTTAACCCATTGCTGTTGTACTGGCTGGTCAAAATTCATCCTAAATGTCTCCTGGTCAGAGGACAATTCCTTGGTTACTCTAGTATCAACTTATTCTGAATCGTAATTTAGTGCATAAGAAACAAGAGCTAAAAGCAGTGAAGTGCATGTAAGTGTGCAAACCAATATTGATCTTTCCACGTCTCTAACTGTAATAGATAAGAAATTATCCTGTCTGCCAAGTGAAAGCAAGCAAGTCAGTGCCTTTCGAGAGTTTTTGCAGAGTATGTGAAATTTACCTTCAGCTAACCGCTAATACAACTTTGATCAGTTTAAAGTTACCATGAGTTTTAATGTAGTGAAATTTGCTTTATATGTAATTCAAATAGTAAAATGTATCATGTAGGGGGTCCAAGATCTGATAATTTTACCAATAGTGCATTTAGTTTACTTTAGGTGCTTCTGTCTACAATAGAAACACTGTTATAATTTGCTCTGTGTCTGTCAAGTAGTAATATAACTCATTCCATGTTATTTTCAAATAAACGATGTAGCCCATTATTGACTTCTCTTGTTATCACTGTATTGAAACATGTACTTTTTTGTACTTTGTAATATAACATGATTAAGTGGGAAAATATACTGCCCTCTCTAGTGTTGAGACAGATCATTATTCATCATACCAAACTGCTTTTATATTTTAAACTACAAGTGTGTCATAATCTGACCTAATTACAAGGAAGTTATATAAGGCCAAGTGAAATCACAGTATCAATTTGAAAGTACTGATTATACATGTAGATGGTAAGTGCATGTGGGAAGTTAGTGCAACATCAGCATCATTTTCAACGTCAGATTTTTACCGAACTTGGTCAGTAGTATCCGTGTTGTGACCTCTTGATAACAGGATTGTTCCTGTCCGCTACACATCGGAGCCAATGTTACTAAAAATAGAAAACTCTGTTACGTGTCTATGGCTGTTACCAGACTAGTTCTGTAGCATCCTTGCACAATTGCTCTCAAGACAGAAAATGGTTCCAGTTCACTTCAAAAGTGGCCATTGTTACAAAAATTATGAAACAATTTTTAGCTCATTTGAGCTCAATGGTGAGCTTTTGTGATTGCCTGAAATCAGTCCTCTGCGAACCTTTACCTTGATAACATTCAATAAACCATCATTATGAAATGCTGAGTCAAATGGGGTAAAAACTAGGTCACCAGGACAAATCAGTAAAACCTTAAGAACATTGTATATCCAATTATAATGAAAGTCTGTATGAAGAAGGGAAAAATGCTCAAAATAGGCCATGCCAATTTGTCTTATCTTGGCAGTGTCCAACTAATATAATCATTACAAGGGAGAAGCCAGGATTCAAACCCGTACCATGTAGAACCATGGCCCAAAAATGCAAAAGTAACCACTGGATCATAAGTTAATGAGGAAGAGACAACACAATACAATTCATAACATGGAGAGATGCCACTATTTATAAATTCTACTGCTTTTCATAAGGTGTTAACAATTCAAATATGGGCATGTCTGTCACAGGTATGCTACTGCTGTTGCTACCAAACACAAACAGTGTTGGAATAACTTTAATTCAAATTTTCTTTCAAACAATGCAAATTTAACTGTCACAAGCTCAAACAATGCAAATTTAACTGTTACAAGCTTTACCTCTCTCCATTTTTTAAACCAATGCAAGGAACTTGATTCCAGCTTGCCATTTAAAATGAGAGCAGGTACCAGGAACCTTTGCAAAACATGTTCTTGGTTCCTGGTATACACATTTCAAATGGTTAGCCGGAAAAAACTCCTTCCGTTGGTTAAAAATTAACAAGATATTTATTAAATTATAGAGATTGCAGTGATTATCCAATAGTTGGTGAGCTAATGTCAGGGTCCATTTGTCATCAACAATTCGCTTCACAGTACTACATAGCCCAAATGTTTAGTCTCGGCTCTGAAACCTGGTCAGAACGTAAATTCACCAGGTCAAACCAAAGAAAAGACAACACTCTGAAGGCCACATTTTCTACCTGTTTATCATTTGTGAGAATGTTTGTCTCCATGAAGTTATAACTAGATCACATAGCGTTAGAAACTTGATCAACAGATTAGATAACGGGATAACCTTGTAAACACTCTTTAGTCATATTTTATGAAGGCAAAGTTATATATAACAGAAAAAGTATTTTATAAATCACATTCACATATATTGATGTAAGTAAGTATTTGAGGTCTGATAAACTGTGTTGCAGATGTTTTCCTTTGACTCGGGTGAGCGATACAGGGCATAGGTGAGCGATACAGGGCCTCTTGTTTTCAGTATTATGGTCAGTTGTATCATCACTGGGCCAAGATGGCCACTACTGGCTACAACACAAGGGGTCATGATTTTAACATAGTTACTGGATGTCAACTACACAATGCTGAAATCAAGTGACCTCCCTCTCCCTCCCTGGCAGGGTTAATTCTGACCCAGGGATTATGATTTGAACAATCTTGGTAAAAGTCCACAAGGCAATGCTACATGCTAAATATCTCGGCTCTAGGCCTTGTAGTGTCAGAGATGATTTGTAGCCATAGCAACCAGAGTTCTGCATGGAACGGAATTCTTTGGACAACTTTGATAGAGCTTCATGCAAGGAACATTCCTGCATGGTTTTATCATTATTGGCCCAGTGGTTTTCAGAGATGTTGTTTGAAGGAAATGGTGGACAGACAGATGTACGGACCCCAGACAGAGAGTGATCCTAATAGCAACCCAGGTGAGCGAAAAACACTGACAATCTACAGCATTCATATCTTTATTCAAATCATTAACTAAGATTTAGCATTTTTTATATGAATCAAGAGCAACCTTGTATCCAGAAATGCTCCCACTAAGCAATAATTATTGTTCATTGGACTAGAATTTTAGAAGTTAACACTTTTATTACGTCTTAACTGACCTACCCAGTAGATCCCTCATTTTCAAACATTATGAACAATACCATCTCGTCCCATATTTCTTTCGTATCATTCATCTTGCTCAGGGAAATAAATAGTCCCAGTGTCCAAAATTCTAGCTAACACTTCTGTTAATTAAGCAATCAATATCCATTTTTCAGAATCATTATTAATTTTTCACTCCGATTTATTAAAAGTTATTCTGTACTGGTTGTCTGGAATGTTTTTTTCTATCTCGCATTATATCAATTTTTCACTGGTTAAAACTCAAAAGCCTGTTTCACTTGTTAGTAACTCGGTGACTTATCCCTGCTCTCAAGAAGTTTGTAGCACCAAAAAAAAGACCAGCTCTGCATTGGTTCCCAGCATAATCTGATGGTTCCAGTTTCAGTTCTGTTCTTTGTAATGTCTGTACTCCGGCTTCAGCTCCCACATATTCTTATGAGGTGCCTTCACATTGTATACACAGATCTCTTTCAAGATTTCTTTCAGGTAGGTCTGAAATGAGAATTGAAAATTTTGAGAATCGAGCCAGAGACCAGACGGTAATGTCTGACCCTTACCCTTCTAAAGTTTTAAAATGGACTTGTCCAGTCTTCAATTTGGACAGTACCATTAGTTGTTGTAAGGGATGCTTACTGAAAGTTTACTGGCTAAATAGTGAAGACAGGAGATCAGGATCAGACTGCAAGGATGTGTAAGATGATCATGATCTGCAAAGGTCATAAATCTAGAATCAGTTTCTGCCAGGAATACAGCTGAACTTGTGCTAATCAACCAGACAAACTGTCCAGTGGAAACAGGAAAGATGGCTTCAAACCTTAACATACTATACAAAATAGTCAAACTGCATTATTGCTTAGTAGGATGCTTGAGGGGAGTGGTTGCATAAAGGTTTAGGTGTCTGCCACTCATACTGGAGGTTGTGGGTTCGAGTCCCACTAGGATCACGACCGTACCTCCTCATATGACACCAGCACTGGTTTTTCCAGGAAGTGGACTCGAGAGTGACTTGATAAGCTTCAAGCTTGCTTCACAATCAAGCTAAAATAAATTAGTATAAACTATAAACTGAAACACAGTGAAATCTTGGAACAGTGCTTTTTTACTACATTGTATTTGACAGTAAAAACTGATTTTCATAAAATTCAGTAGAACTGAAAAATTTGGTTTGGTAATTCTCATTTTTCTGAGGATTAAGTTATCCTTTGATAATTGTATTCTTAAGATAATGATGGTCACTTTGAAGGGTAATGCCACTATAATAAATTTCAGTCTATTTACTTAAGGAAGAGTCACACTTTATTAAATGTCTGATAAAGGCAAGTGGGTGTTCATAACTAAAGTCAGTTATGATAGAACATGTTCAGCACACAAGTCCTATATGAGACAACATGCATCTACAGGTCACAGACAAGAACCAGTGGTAGACAAAGTCCAATCATACAGTTCAGGATAGGGTATGAGCGGCTCTATGGTAAACTAGGTCTAGTGTAGAGAGATTATGTGAAGATCAATAATATTTGGCCGCGAACAGAAGCACTGATAGCCATTTAATCAAGGATCAATACAAACAACAAGGCACAAAACAATATGCCTAAATATTAATCCAAACTGGACAAGGCAGACAACACCCAAGAGTAGACAATTGTATCACTTGCAAACCGTCGTAATTTCTCAAATGGATTTGTCCAGCTTGCAATTTCGACCGTACCATTATTTTGTTCATATGGGTGCTCATTGAATTTAAGTTACTGATGGAGATGGGAAACACTTCAGATTATAATAAGAACGAAGAGATGTATAGATCAAATTCGATATTCGTATCTGTTTCAAATGAGATCGTCATTAATTTTCTTCTATATAACATTTCAAAGCAGAAAACTATTACTAAAGTATTGTAGCATATATTTAACCTGTCACATTGGTACCCATTACAAATTCATTCATGCATGAAATCCATAACAATCAACCATAATATAACCATGAAACCAAACATATAGCGAATTTTATCTATACATGCTGATCATGATCAGAGCCTGTTACAAATGAAGACAGAATAATAAATGCCTGCTCACACTGATGTACATATAACTCCTTATCAAGCTAAGTTTGAAAGTCAGTGACACATAGTAGACCTGGCAAAGCCTTAAGCAAACATGGAGGTAACTTGAGTCAAACACTATTGAGCCCCACCCACCCATTAGTTTTTGTGACAAGGATGGATACAGAATTTAAGGAAGGCCTGATTATACAAATGTAAAAATATAGACTACTTAGGGTAACACCCGATTTACAAATGTAAAAATATGACACAGGGCCCTTTCTTACCAAGAGTACACAAAACCAGGATTCCCTCTGGCACTTACAATTTTTGCCAAATACGATAAATTTACAAATTTGGAGACAATTTTTCTGTTTTGGTGACAAAAATACTTCGATTAATATCTCTCTTTTTAGGCAGTTTTTGAGAATTTCCCACACCACCTCAACCCCTCCAAAACTGCTGCAAGTTATGAATACATGACATGACTTAAGTCTGTAAGAATATCAAGTTAAGACGGTCTAGACTGTGGATTACCTACAGCGGCTCTGGGACTTAGAAGACATCTGTTACATATCTATCACGTTAAACATTATTGATCAAAGCAGACAAGTGCAACTGTTCCCTCAAATAATGACCAAAGTGAAACCATATCACACCAGACTACTGTATATATTGTTCTCATGTACAGTATGACCTGGTATTGATTGTTCTCATAATATTCTAAGAACCACTTAAAAGTGAACATACTATTTTTATTGCACAATATTACCGCTGATGTTTAATTAATTGAGCAAATCAACAATACTGGTAGATATGTCTGAATAATTTCTATCCATGGCAATATTTGATGGTTAGTATAAGTATAATTTGCCATAGATATTGATACTGCTGATTATTTTACACGCCTGCTGAATTCTGCTGTTGCAACGGGAGCAGATCATGGATCAATCTGCACATAAATGTAGGCTGATCATGATCTACACTGTTTCATTTTCAGTCAGTTCCTTTTCAGTCAGTTCCTTTTCAGTCAATTCCTTTTCAGTCAATTCATTTTCAGTCAATTCCTTTTCAGTCAAGTTCCTTTTCAGTCAGTTCCTTTTCAGTCAATTCCCTTTTCAGTCAATTCCTTTTCAGTCAGTCCCTTTTCAATCAATTCCTTTTCAGTGAGTTCCTTTTCAGTCATGAAATTATGTAACGAATGCTCTGGACGTACGAGAATGATAATTTGAAGACAGTAAATTATTTTCTGAACCTTCTCAACTTCTATTTAATTCTCATAGATCTTACAATTTTGTCTGTATCATTTAATGTTCTGAGAGGATGAAAGAGTACTGACTGAATCATTTAATGTTCTGAGAGGATGAAAGAGTACTGACTGAATATATAACCATGTGCATGTTATTTCTCATTATGCATTTCCAATTTCAGTTTATTTATACATCTCAGACTCATTCTGTCAAACAGTAAATTCAATATCAAAATAATTCTGTTCAATTAAGGGTATCATGTTTGTTTCAAGAATAATAATCACAACTGCCTCAATATTTCTGTTTCCATGGGTAAATTCATGAATGACTCAAAATTTCAATTTTAAGAGTTTAATATATATGCTCAAATATTCTATCTCATGGGTAAATTTTTCAAATACCTTGACAGTTTCATATTATATTCCTAAAAAATATCTAAGTATCAAATTTAAGGAAAATATTATCACTCCCCAACATCAGGAAGTTTTGAAACCAAAAATAAAGACTTTTTGTCACTTGAAGTGACTTTTATGATACTCACGCACACATTTAAACAAATAGCAAACAGGACTATCAAAAAATTGTAACAAACACTTGAATCACTTTTTACAATGTTAAAAATAGTCACATAATAAATAAATTCCTGCTTATTATAAGTTTTGACAAAAAAGAAATCAGAAATGTTTTTGATGTATGATGTAACAATTGAAATTCAGCAGAGTCTAGTTGCTTGAAATATGAACTCCAGTCATGATTTTAAGATATTTAAAAGAGCTTTGCCTTTTTGAAACAAATGTTTCTTAACTGATGATGGGAACTTTTATTTTTGGCCCTTAGTCCACCTCTCTAATTTAGCAATTAATTTTGTTCAATTCTCACAAAATAATTATGGCCAACAATGATATTATTCCATCACCCTTTACTTGTTCAAACTCTGTCCTAAAAGTAGCAGTGTCCATGTTTAAATGAACTTGGACAGGCTTTTGTCAAATCCTACCAATGTTTAATGGGACTTTTATACAGTACTATCATGGGCAGCTATAATGATTATCCTTTGGCGAAACTTTACAACTATTTATCCACTCTGCACCTAACATGGTTAAAAATTTAATAGGCCGAATCTGAGTTTAATTTAATAATCAGGGGGTAATTTTAGAGTCATAAAACCTTTGATAAATTTGTCAAAATTCAACCTAATTGACAAGGTCTACCCTATATTTTAGAGGACTTGTTGGTCTATTTTCCATAACTTCAACAACTTCTTGGCCAATTTTCTATTTCCAAATTGTTTTGATTACAATCTGCAACTTCTATGGCCACCTTACACAAGATCTTCATTTAACACTTCCATGTTGATCAAAACATATAAATGACTGAAAAACTGATAAGTTTACAAATACCCATAGGGAAGTACATTAACTTATCAAAATCAGTAAACACAATCAATTTTGTTCTTTTATTCAAATAAACTCTGCACCTTTCCCATGCAAACAGCATATAAACTCTACATTTAGGTTTTTATGCCAAACAAAAAAATCTGTGTTTCTAGTCTGTTTGCCAAAAATTTAAAGTCAAATTCTAATTTATATTTATGAAATAATTATATCCGTTCCAGTGCCGATCATCGTCTGATAAACAATGATTTGGAGTTTTGATATGCAGTAATTAACCAAGAATGCTAGAGGCCTGAGTGGTTTATAACTGCACATCAGGACAACAAAGAGTTGTTTATTAGACAATAACAATGCTGAAAAGTGTGTTATTTTGATTCTAATATAACCAGATATTACAAAAGGTGAATAAATGCAAAGCTTTATTTTCTATGATTTATTTAACATTATGCTGCAAAATATGACATCATCTATTCCTGCATTGTTTATCGCATAATAAAACATCATTTTCTACTCTTTTGTATATAGAGACAAACTTAAAAATAAGCGTCATGTTAGAATTTTTATTTTGCCTTTTTTAAAACACTCGAAAATCGTTATTTTTTTATCATTCCTCACACAAAAAAAGTTTGAGGTCGGTAATAAAAATAAAGGTTGGTCGGAAGGCCAGAAACACATACGTTACTTTGCCCTATGATGTGTTTTATTAGTGAAGCTGCAGTAGTAATGTATTACGTTCATGCATATCATTGTATTAAACACTAATGAAATTACTGTAAATCATTAAATTTTGATGTTACTCAGTGATCTGTGAGGACCTCAGTGATTTTATGAGACTTTATTTTACAATATGTCATTGAGAATTCTAGTACTAAATCAATATATTTACAATGTTTACGTCGTAAAATGCAAATTAGTAACTATTTGCATATATGTGTAAATATGTTGTTCTTAATGGGAACAATTTTAAAATGGTCACGATGCAAGCTGTCTGTTACAACATTACTGTTAACTTAAGCCAGTGGCAAATGACAAAATTACCAATGGTCATAGTGTGATTGATCAGCTTGCTCTTAGCTAAATTGTAAAATCAAAAGAAGCAACCAATCAGAAGTAACGTAACCTTACAACAATAGGGGCAGAGTAACAAATTATATTAAACTTTTCAATAAATTTGCCTTCTATGTCAAGATTAATGGAAATTAATTCATTATGAATACATTGTGATCCTATCTCCAGAAACCAAGCTCACACTGAAAAAACCTCTGGAATAAAGTTTCTCATACCTACCCCTGTAGATACATTAAATTTTCATGTTCATTGGTCGGAGTTATTTCTGTCCATCAATACAACAAAATCCAAAGATCAGTATCTTTACATTGTAACATGGTTGTTTGGTCTTAGACTGAACCAGCAGCGGCTGCTTAATAAACGAGCCATGTCATGTGAAAACCAACATATTATTTTATATTTTCTTTGGGGGGAAACAACATCTTGTGCAAAACCCATAAAAGCTTCATTTTATTTCAATAGTTTATGAAGTGCATATGTTAAAAGAGACTTGTAATTTGCCTATATTATTGCAATCCAAATAATGCACTAAAAAATATTATCACAGCTACATGCCATGCAAAGTTTTGTCTGCCTGCGGTGGTTACATTTATCTGATACTGGCACACCATTAACCAAGAAAATTGTTAGAGTAGAAGATGATAAAATACTGTTAACATAGAAATGTTTCCATTTGTTAAATTAGTGATCTTTGCATGTCACATGCATTTCTGGAAATTTACTTCTTATTCTGCTTGAAACCAGAACCTGCCACAAACCAATGATCAATGCAGTCTGATCATGATCTGCACAATGTTAGGGCTTTCACTGAACCCCTTTTTTAACCCCTTTACTATCCAAGTTGCCATTTCATACTTAATGCAGCAGGTTTAAGATATATAACATCTATTTTTTTTCAAGAGAATTGATTTGTTATCATCAGGGATCTGCATGTGCTTCTTACTTTCTTGTTTTGAGTTACAGCTTAACTGCCAATTTTTTCTATGATTTTGAAGAATGGAAGCTCAATTTTATATATAATTATATGTAATGAAGATTTATGCGAATGTATCAGTCATACATATTCCCTTATCAGTCTGGAAAGATTACAGCCAAGTTGTTGTAACTACTCCTAAATTTGTTTGATTTACGTAAATTGCATAAAGTGCATGCACACAGAGAGCTGAAAAAATTTCTCTGTATCGAAAATACATAGACACATTATTTTAGTCTGACAGGATTAATCAATAAGGCATCATAGTTTCATGCCGAAATTTTAAGCATAATATTGACTACATTTGTACCAGTACTGATATTAGCTAGAAATTAAGTTTTAAAAAGTCTCATTCATTCTTTCGGTAAACAGGGTACGACAAATAAGAACTACTAAAAGCTCTAGAACAAAGCTTTTGGAAGTACTCCACCGTTAAAAGTCCATTTTTAGAAATCTAGCATCTTTGGGGTTTAAAGCTCAGGTTCTTTAAAGAAGTACAGATCTCCCATTAGCATAATCAATACGTGATATATCTACAAATCAATCATGATTAGTGAAAGTTTGGATAGAGATCATGAGTCATATGAACAGCTGCTGCAGCCCTCAAATGTTTGCCACAGCTATTTGCATCTATTACCTTTATTCAATGTGTCTGGAGATGTGGTTACAAGTCCTGAGAAACTCTCCCTTCCTAAATATAAACACACCCCTAGCTCCCATCTACTAAAAGAGCAAAAGATTGATGCAGAAACTTTGTTCCTGTATTGAAAAATCTTAATAATTATTTATTGGAATTAGAATAGAAATTTGAACAGAAATTCAAATGCTTGGTCAAAAACAGAAATTCAATGGCCAAATTCAATGGCCAAGTCCAAAATGGAAATCCTAGTAGAAATTCAATGGCCGAAGTCCAAATAGATGTAATCATTCAAAGGCCAAGGCCAAATAGAAATTCAATGGCCGAGGCCAAATAGAAATTCAATGGCCGAGGCCAAATAGAAATTCAATGGCCGCGGCCAAATAGAAATTCAATGGCTGAGGCCAAATAGAAATTCAATGGCCGAGACCAAATAAAAATTCAATGGCCTACACCAAATAGAAATTCAAAAGATGAGGCCAAAAACAGACATTCAGAGACCAAATAGCCCAAATAGAAATTAATGGACACCATGCCTCATTATTGAAATTTAATGACTTCTAAGAACCTGAGTAGAAATCTTCTAAATCATTAAAATTTTTACCAGAAGTCTTCAAAATCTTACATGAACTTGAACAACAAAGACAGATGGGATGTTTAGTTGCTGTATTTAGTACCACATTAGTCATCAGCAAACATCTGCCACAAGAAGAATTGGATTGATCTTTTAACCAAATTTTGGGGTTTAAAAAAGCTCAGGTTCTTTAAAGAACCCTACATCATCAGGTCATACTAGTAGCTGGTACGCCACATCATCAGGTCATACTAGTAGCTGGTACCCCACATCATCCGGTCATACTAGAAGCTCAGGTGTCCCACGTTATCAAGTAATACTAGTAGCTGGTACCCTACATCATCAGGTCATACTAGTAGCTGGTAACCCATATTATCAAGTCATACTAGTAACTTGTACCCCACATTTTCATACTAGTAGCTGGTACTGAGAAATTGTTTATTCAATTATAGACAAATTAGACTATTGACAATTTTTCCTTGACATTCTTTGCCTAAAATGAACCAAACCATAATTTAACTGATAGCAAGTCAGCCTTATTGTATGATATTTATTGATACACATCAAGATAATAGGTTGAGTCATACACAAATTGTGAATCAAATAATGTAGGGAACTGCTGGCAGAACAAAGCATGTAGAAACACAGATCTTTCTTTGTATCTTCAAGTAATTTTACTATCATCTTGGCAGCCCAATTTCTGAGAAATATCTGCTTACAAGCTCAGAGTGCATTCACAATAGGCAAAATTGTGCCAACAAATATTGTGGTATTTGGCGTCTTCTAGGTAAAACCTGCACTCAGAAGAAGATTTACAATATAAATAATGCTGTTTCATTTGAGTCAGAAAGGAGAGCACTCTTCTTGTGGCAGGAATTTTTATACGACCACATATGTTTAATATCTTTGAAAAAAAAAATACATTAAAAATGCCAATAAACATACAAGATGATGGCATTAACACAGCTAGTAGTACCATACTTATGTCATTAGAATAACTCAAAGAAAAGTCAGGAACATCAAACTTTTTTTAAGGAGATACTTGGTGTTTTTATAGAGACAATTTTGTATTAAAAGAACATAATAATCTAGGGGAAAAAAAATTTTTTTTTTTTTTTTTTTTTTTTTTTTTTTTTTTTTTTTTTTATTTTTTTTTTTTTTTTTTTTTTTTTTTTTTTTTTTTTTTTTTAAAAAAATAAAAATATTGTATTCATGCAGACACATAAATATTATGAAGTCATTATAAATGATAAATTCATGATCATTCACAATTTCTCACTTCCTTATAGTTAAATTGGGGTGGTTTTGTGTGATTATTCACTTAGTTTATTGTAATTTTATTTAAGTTTAGGAAGAAAGCTTCCAATTAGGTTATTGAACTGCTCTCAGCACTCATGCCTGAAGTCATTGTAGCGTGCTTGCGCATTGGCTTTTAATCCCTTATACCCATTTTCAGCTGGATGGACTGGGGAATTTTTGGCATCAGTGTATTTGCCAAAGGACACACCTTAGGCATGATAAATCACTTATAAGGGAGTGATTTTTCACTTCTTGGATATGGAAAGATAATGCTTTTTTTTTTGGGGTGGCTGGGGGGAGAGAAATTATGGAGCGATTATTTCATTTGCTTGGGTAGGCAGTAATTCACTTTTTCTAAGTCTTTTTGTAAGTGCAAGGAATATTTTGCTGGGTTTGGAATGTGCAATTATTCATTAATTTGAAATACTCTTGCTGACAGATTATTCCCTTGCTGACTAAATTGTGATTATTCACTTGCCACTAACTTGTGATTATTTACTTGCTGACTTAGTTGTGATTATTCACTTGCTGATTAAGTTATGATTATTCACTTGCTAACTAAGTTGAGACTATTCACTTGCTGACTAAGTTATGATTATTCACTTGCTGACTAAGTTGTGATTATTCACTTGCTTAACTTCACTTGCTGACTAAGTTATGATTATTCACTTGCTGACTAAGTTATGACTATTCACTTGCTGATTAAGTTATGATTATTCACTTGCTGACTAAGTTATGACTATTCACTTGCTGATTAAGTTGTGATTATTCACTTGCTGACTAAGTTATGATTATTCACTTGCTGACTAAGTTATGATTATTCACTTGCTGATTAAGTTGTGATTATTCACTTGCTGACTAAGTTGTGATTATTCACTTGCTGACTAAGTTATGATTATTCACTTGCTGACTAAGTTATGACTTTTCACTTGCTGACTAAGTTATGATTATTCACTTGCTGACTAAGTTATGACTATTCACTTGCTGATGAAGTTGTGATTATTTACTTGCTGACTAAGTTATGACTATTCACAACATGCTGATTAAGTTGTGATTATTCACTTGCTGACTAAGTTATGACTATTCACTTGCTGACTTAAAAGTTATGATTATTCACTTGCTGACTAAGTAATAATTATTCACTTGCTGACTAAGTTATGACTATTCACTTGCTGATTAAGTTGTGATTTTTCACTTGCTGACCTGGATTTGTGATTATTCACTTGCTGACTAAGTTGTGATTATTCAATTGCTGATTTAATTGAGATTATTCACTTGCTGATTCACTTGATATATATTATAATAAAATAGTGATTACATTATTACTGGATTAAAAAGATTTAGTAGTAAGTAAAATCACTTGCTGGGAGTTTACTGCATGAAAAAAAAAGATTTCATGTGAAGTGAAGTTCCAATAAAATAGTAGCATATCAATGGTATATTTTCTGCACAATTCATTCAGTACATTCATTCCAATTCCCATTAGAATGTTAACACATCTAGTAAATCATTTTTAACAGAGATACATAATTTCTTATCAAACCCACTAAGTGTGTAATTTTCAAATCATAAAATGTTCTGGGGAAAAGCCTGAGGTTTTGATAAATTTCTGTGAAGTATAAGTCAGATTTTTTCTAACATTCAGCACCTGCTGATAAGGCTATCAGAGAGTGAGATATCACCATCATGTGAACTCACTGAAACTTCTAACACAGCATATCTGATTAAGGTGCCAATAATATGTCATTCTGACCAATAATTTAATGTAAAATCTAAACAGGACAATAGTGTAGAAAGTATTTTATCTGTGTAGCAGAAGTGTTCCAAATATCTATTTTTTTTTGCTGTGTATCAACAAGAACAGCAATGATTGATAGTAATTATAAATATATTACTGGGTGAATGCATGCATGAGTTCACTAAAAACTGCATGGATCGTCTGGAATGAAATCAAAATGTAGTCTTCACTTCTTAACACAGAGGAACAAGACTACCACTTACTTATTGTACATGATTGCAAGAACTTTGATAGATTTGATATCTCAAGTCAGACAACAATTAGGGACTTTCTCTGAAAAGTATTGTTAATACATTATAAGAAAGGAAAGAAAAATATTTGCTATCTCAACAATAATTACTTTCACTATAAACATCTTGAGCATTATAGACAATTAAGATTTTTCTGTATGATAATATTTCATCTTGATTTCCTGGTATTCAAGACTTAAATCTTTAGTTATAAGTATATACTTTAAAAGTTTCGTGTTGTTTTTTTGAGAAGTTTTTATCATTGTTAATTTTTGCAAAATCAGCTCTTTATGAACTTATCAAATTTACAGAAATTATTATATGTATGATACTGCACACTCGGGATTCAACATATGGAACAAAGTGTACCATCGCTAAACGCTAGCTGATGCAGTAACAGCCTCTAGAAAATCGATAATCCAATACTGTCTACATCAATATTGATCGTTGCCGATCGGAAGTTTCCGTATCACGATAAGTCATAAATCAGTTAGTCAGCAAAAATCGATAATGTAAGCTAGCGCTAAACTGGGACAGTTATATTCTTCACAATCATTGTACCGATAAATGATATTGACTTTCTGAGATTGCGCTGACTAACTGATTTATTGCATTAGATTTAAAGAATATTTAAAAGAAAATGAAGAGGGGCAATGTGATAATAAATGACCTAAGAAATCATTATTATGTAAATTACTTTTTTATTTCATAAATCATTTAATCAACAATGAACTTTAAAATTATGTTTTCGTTAAGTTACATAAATAGTATAAGATAGTTTGACACCTTAATTAGTTAGTTAATATATAAAGAGATGAAATGAAAGTCTTAGATTAAATGTTTTTTTTATTAACACAAGACTGTTGTTTTGTCATTATTCATAGTTTAAAACCGAAGCACGTATATTGGTCAAAACGTGGTAATAAATTATCGAACAAGAGGGGTTATTACCCCTAATAATCAACATCCGGATTAAACCAATTTATGGCGCAATAAAAACAGTGTGTTAACATTGATGATGAAAATTTATTGATTCCATATATATTTTAACATAACAAAGCAAAAGGTTATTTTGTCAAATTGAAAATGCAATCTTGAAATCCGAGTATAATTAAATATTATGGAAAATAAAATTTTATAAGAAATATTATCGACACTCGCTGAATTTAAAGATAATTTTACACTGAATTTATCTCAAAATTAAAGCTAAACATGAAAATATTTTTCAAAGACATAAGTACAAATTTCTCTCTTTCTCTCTTTCTCTCTTTCTCTCTTTCTCTCTCTCTCCAAATGTGTTCATTTCATAATTCATGATACAAAAAAAAATATTTTCGACAGTCGCTGTATTTAAAGATAATTTTACACTGAATTTATCGCAAAATTAAACACATAAGTACAAAAATCTCTCTCTCAAGACTGTAATAACCAGAAAAGGTATGGGACCATTGTGTCACACTTTTTGCAATTAACAACAATATTCACACTTTTTTGACAAGTGGAGGATACAATTGTTAGAAGCCATTACTTATAAAAACATGTACAGGTGACATGTCCCATCTTTGGGCCTTTAAGATGTCAAAATGCAAATACACCTCTAAAGAAGCCAGTTTAATATATACATTTAACTGTGACAATTGAAAAAAAAACCCACCAAAGTACACAATAAGCAGAAAAAAGGTGGCACTTCTACCATATTTATTTTATTAAATTGAAACAATTTAAAAATCTATATTGACGGTCCCTAAGTTAATCAATATTTAACAGCCTAGATTTATTATTCAGTATGCCAGTCGATAATTTCCGTGAAAACCACGGGGACACCCGATCCGTCAGACTTTACATGTTAACAGTTTATAAATCATTCAATGGGTAGGTGAAATCGGAAACTATGTAATAAAATTTTTGCACCATTTGATTCCTTATATATTTCACTTGCCGATGCTACAAACGCATAAGCGATCCTTTAAATGGTTTTCTCTATATAAGACGAAATGTTTCAACAAATCACTGAAAAAATGAAGCAATTTAAGACCCCCATAAGCATTACATAGGGAAAACGGGGTGATAAATTTTAAACCAAAATGGGTAGGTGAAATACTTAATTAATATTTTTGAAATTTATATCACCATTTAGATAAAAGAATTTGCCAACTTTTGTCATCAACGCATAAGCGTAATATAAATCCGTTTAAAAGTTATGACGGTTAAACCGATTTTATCCTTCTTTGTTTAATGTGAAAAATGTACCGATACATCGATTATTGGAAAAATTGAAAGTTCCATATGAAAGTCACGAATTGACAGAAAATTGGAAAAATGCAAAATAAACAACTCTTGGATATATTAAAAACTTGTACTACATAATATGTGTATTTAAGGGTTGTCTCTGCCACAACAACAATCTATATACATGTACACTGTACATGACTTTATTTGAAATTAAAGTACAACTATTGTTGAAAGGTTTAGCAATATCTTTTTTTTTTTAAATTTGAGGCCCCCTTGAGGGTAACTCCATTTATTTTAATACAATATATAAGCAGTAAAGCAGTACAAACAAGCTCTGTTAAATGTTAGCAATATCTTACATGCCTAGTTAAAAATATAAAATTCAACTGCCATTCTCAAGTGAACTAATAAATCAAAATGAAAATTTAATACGGGTTGACCTGTAGTAACAACAGTGGACTCTCATGACACAATTACAATGAAGATGTGGTCAAAGGTTCAATACAAGTGTATCCATTATAAATGACATACTCATTATACTATAAAGTGCTTTATGGCGGTCAAGTTACTTAAGTGACAAGTTACCACGGCAACAATGATAAGTCAGTATGAATTGTATATTGAACAAAGTTGTGTTTCTGTTTATACAAAGTGAGAATACTTTCCTTCTAAAACTGTTTTATTTTACTTTTCATATTCAGCAGTTAGACTCTGAGAAATTCAAATCAGGAAAATTGGATGTTTTTCTCATTGTGTGGCTCATATTATAAATGATCTTATATGATGGTAATTAAATTGGGTGTTACTGTACTTAATTCAAATACAAAATGTAGGATTCAACTCAAAAATCTGTTTCACAAATACTGTGGGTGGATTATTTTGTCAACATACAGCCTAAACTTTCAACACATTATCTGCTATGTAAATATCAATTAAATACCATAAACTAATATTTGATGTATTTTAGATCACTCATAAACCAGACCTGTCCTTGAGACTGTGAGAAAAATAGATCAGAAAGTATGAAATTCTGCACTCTGAGGTTAAAAATGCCTTTTCAACAGCTTTGTACTTACATTAGGGCTCGGGTATTAATTATGGGGCTCTATTATAACTCTGACATACAATATGGCTTAGTATTATAAGCAGCTATATAATGTTACATTGTCATAAAGGGGTGGGCTCTTACTGTTATCTGAAGTATGCCATAAATTGTTCTCAAGTTTGATTAAATCTTGTCCTGTACATCTTTAAACAATTTACTGTCATTTATCACCCCCAGTCGAACTAGGTCACTCAGCATGTAGAAGAATTGAAAAACTATAACAAACTTACTTCTACTCTGAAACCCAAGTAGATTATTAAGTAAGAGACAGGGGAAAGTGGCCACTTCAAAGGTAACTGCTAATTACCTAAGAGCTAACTGCACCATGGTATTAATTGTAATTTTTTGTACATATCAAACTTCAAGTTGAGACAGTGCCATCATTATAGATCAGCTACCGGCTATATAAGTGCAGTTTATTAAAAATCCAATCCAAAAAATATAATGCCATATTGAATTAAGATTACGAACTTGAAATCTTTTACGTGACTTATTTCATACATTCCTCACAAACTACGAAACACAGGATTAGATAAAGTTTGGAAATGGGGAAAAAAATTGCAAGGAATAAATAGGGAAATAAACATTCAATTTGTTTCCTAACTCTCAACAGCTGACAAACCATTGGCTGCAAGACCCATGCTGGGGCCATGACTCAACTCTTTACCATAATAACACTTTCACCCATAGCTCAGCTGGTACTAATGTATCAATATAATACCTAACACTATTTTGATAGACTGATTTTCTTCTCAATGATCCTTAAAATACTACATTATATTATGTAAGTGAGAGAAATACTGTATACCCCCCCAAAAACCTTCTCTTATCAAAAGCCTGTCAATTTGTAATGATAAAAACATACTGCAAAAATATACACCTAAAGTAAAGGATAGATTTCATAGAAGGATAGGCTGTACTTAATGTATTAACAGACCGCAACCATTTGATGTTTGTCCTAAAGGTAATTAAGGACAATTAAAGAGATGAAATCATAGTGCATGCATTAGGCAAGGTAATGTTTAATCCAGGTGGCATCTTACACAGGCCATTCTATTGTATCACAATATGCCTCATGTACAGATGTTGTTGATATATAAAGGCCAGCTCAGCCAGATTACCTTACCATGATGAGTCATCAAAGAAAGTGTCTGACCACTGACATAAACCCATTAATTATACAGCTGAACCTGCTGTAATGGCCCCCCTGGACTTGCTTCAACTATTACCACATAATTACAATAAATTTCTAAAATTGAAGTCTTTACCATCTTGTAATCAGTGGACTGGGTCATTGATTGTACATATGGGTGGACATTGTACAAATACTGGTGGAATATTGTACACAAAGGAGACCAGTCAGACTGAAAGACAGTACTAGCTGATCATGATCTTCACTGGTCACAAAGACAGTATACTTTTGTTTTATTGAAACGTACTACCAATGTATTAATTCATGGAAATAAAACATGTCAACAGTTTCACATGATACCACTCGCTGACTCACACTAAAGTGGAAGAAAATAAATTAGAAAGTTTAATAGAATCATATCCTTGACAAATAAACTGTTTGAAATTACCATATACTGCCCAATAAATCATTACAACAGTGATGTTTCATTGGTCCGGGTTTTAACACAATTCCAATTTGCCAGGGTTTAACACAATTCCAACCATTTTCAAGTTATTATTACAGCCGGCCAATTTACCTAACCAATTTTTTCCTTGGAAAAACCAGTACTAGAACCCTTAACCTCTGTAAGAAACTACAAACTTTCTCACATAAAGAGGTAAGGTCGGTAGCAGGACCTGGCAGCTAGGCTCAAACCAATGACCATCAATCAATGACAAGTGAGTGACTCTCATGACCACAGCTGCAGAGGCAGTCAATATTACAGAAACGTGATTATGGCACGGTAAAGCACTAACAAATTCTTTTTACAAATTCTTTTCAAAATACTGTTATAGAACTGAATGTGTCATAGTTCCAGGTTTACTGAAAGGATCACTTTTAGAAAACAGAAGAGATTATTATGGATATGTACATGATATCGACTAAGTACGTGGTCTTTCTGTGTAGGAAAGACCTGTGCACAGGCTGCATGTAACACCGCAAGTGTTCATGAAGTCCTTGGACACGTCTTTCATACACAAAAAAACCACGATATCCGACTTACACACCATTAACTAGTCTCGCTAGTAATATGTCTGAAATAAGTGACATCAGTGAAACAGAATACAACTCTGACGGCATTTTGTCACAGACTCTCCATATTTTTTAAGAATAGGAGGCCATTCAAGTGTTTCTGATGCAGAATATGTACATGTAACATTAGATGCATTGTTTTCTTCATGTATTAATACATGAATGTTCATAAAATAACACGTTTTATTAAATATTTGTACTTACATGTAAAATGTAATTTAATTTTTTATAGTCCCGTTAAGAAGTTTATCATGGAGTAACCTGGAGACATGTTGTCCGTACATGCAAATTTTGTCTGCGGTATTTCTAAGCCACTGCTGGCCAAATATCATGTTTTTATAGATATTGCCGACATGATGCCCTCAAGTTTTTATTAAGTAATGGTCTTTGGTTTTTTCAGCAAATTTTATCCACTCTTTTCCTCAGCAACCAACTGCTGCAAATCAATGAAACTTCACTGGAGTGTTTGCTACATGTGCTTGTCTAATTTAGGGAGGGGATATTTGTCAGTGTGTCTGCCAAAATTTTTTATGGTGCGCACAATTGAAGAAAACAATTTTAACCTTTACCCCATACATTTTTACTTTCTGGTCAGTACCATAAAAGAATGCTCAGCGAAAATTTGCTGACTAAATAGTGAACAGTGTAGATCATGATCAAACTACACAGTTGGGCAACCTGATCATGATCTGCACTGGTCACAAAGGCACCAGCATGGTAAAAGTTATAAAACTATAGCTCTGAAATAATCCACATGCAGAGTTGTGCTCCTGTAATACAATTTGGAGAAATAGACATATTTAGCATGCGCCGCGTAACAGCCTGAATTCTGAAAATATATGAGCTAGAGACAATACTAGAGACATACTAATCCGTACGTGAAATTTTACTTGTGACTGTGCCCCAGGTGTTTGAGCATTCATGTAGATATGACCATGGACGAAGCAAAAAAAAATGGAATTTCAGCATATCACCTTACAGTCACTAGACATTACATAAACATATTTGTGCATTTGCGGTTTTGTTTGCAGTCATACCTAGTATGTTCCGCTAACAGTTCTGAATAAATGCGGTTTAAAGATAGGAAGAACTGTTTTGTTCTTTTTTCTCAAACAATGAGTCGGAAATTGCTATCTATTCTATCTACAACTTTTAAAGGTAACTTAGAAGCTGAATAACATGTTCAGTGAAATTATATGTCTGAAATATAAAATTTTTTTAAATGATGTCTCTATTAAAATAGTTTTGACAAGCCGGTAACAAACAATTTTTTACATGATCTTTTTATAATGTTTACTTGAAATGATACTATATATATTTCACATAAATACAATAGAATTCTTAGAAATTAACAATGACTTTACAGCGGTAAAAAAAACGTACTGGATCGAATGTATTTTTGTTTCTTTTTTTTCTGTGTTTTCCGGACCTACGTTTTTGTTGTACAATGACTCATTTCTTTCAATAATATTTCTTTATGCACGTGCGCAGGTCTATCTGTGCACATGGACAAGTCTGGCTATGGAAATTACAGACCTGCCCATGTGCACAAATATAGACCTGCGCACGAGCTTTTCATTGTTAATGCAGGTCTTTCAAAAATATATAGACCAATGCCAAACAAAAGAAAAGGTTTATTGAATAAATCATGGTTAGGTTTACTGAATAAATCATGGTTAGGTTTACTGAGAATTTTTGATAAAGCTACTAGCCTTACTCTGGAAGAGAACTAGCACATTCACAGTGGAATAACCCCACCTTTCTAACTGAACGTATCGAGAAGGTACTGAGTTGTGTTTTTGTCAACTTGTGTCATTTTCAATTAGTAATATAAAGCTTCCGTTTACCTTTTTAATTGAATCATGACGATTTAGTTAATTTCTACATGATTTTCCATGACAAATTGAATCAAATTTGTCAAGGACACACAAATAACTTCAAACTGCAAATAATCGCTAATTTGGTCCACTAACTTGAACCCTGGGCAACTTGTGCAGGTTAGAGCTTAAGCACAAATGCACTGGTTTATTACTTGACCGGTTTGGATTAGAGCTTTGGTTACTTGCGCTTTGTAACCTTAGTAACTATTTTGAAAATTGTCCATTACATTACTGTTAACCAACTGATTTTCGTTATATTCGCAGAAGCCAGTTTTCTGTGAACTTTAGAATACTTTTATGTGAAAAAGTTTTTCTTTTGCAATATAATTTTTGTGTCGGGTTTCACTTTGCTTTTACTAATCAGTCACTAAGTTTCAAATTCAATTACTAGTACTTGTACATGGTATTCTTTTGATTAAACCATATTTAGAATTCCTAGTTCCCTAATGCATCTAATTAGTTAAATATAAAATTTGAGTTACAGTGATGGCATGGTGGCAATTAAATACAAGCTTGTGTGTTATTAAAAGAAGCAGATCGTATGCAAACTGTGTATTGGTGGTTACTAGCACATCACATACAGGAGTGGAAAAAATGTATTGTAACTTAATTGATAGGCTTATAAAAGTCTGTTGAGATTGAGAGGTCTTAAATTTATTACATTCTAGCCTTTTTCTTTTTAGAAAGAATCTCTATCAAAATTTTGTCTCAATCAAAGCTCATCTGAGGAAGGAGACATTGTGAAGATGTTATAAAAATGCCCAGAAAAAACAGGAGGTAATGACTCTAACGACTGATGCCAGTCTACTTAATTGAATGTAACAGACTAAAGTTTATCTACTGGAACAAGATGGGAATTGCTTTTACAATGTCTGACCATTATAAAACAAATACTAATGATCCACACTACAATACAACATCATCAATAAATTCACCACACACAGCAGAGTTAAATAAAGCCAGCCATCTCATGTAAACGTCTGGCCTTATAAACACTAAAAATACAACTTTTTACTGAAAGTGTTTTAAACAGGATGTATATGGTACTACAATAATGTGTCTGCTGAACAGGAAAGGCAATTTATATTCCTGTTTTCTGTCAAGGGTACACATGTAAGCAAACATATTATCTGTATCCAATTATTGACAATGTAAGGGAGAAAACTTTCTTTAAAATGAGAAAATGAACTCTCACTGTTTACTTCCCTTGACTGTATTAAAAACAGTAGCTACTTGATTATTATTACTATGTAATACAAAGTTTCTAACTGAATATAACCTGATGAGATGAACATATGACTGAAGGCTTTTCATGAAAGTACATAAAGGGGTTTTGGAGATATTGACACATGACCTTTGACCCAAACATTCCATGGAAATTATTCAAAAGGTTTGAAAGATATAGCAACATGACTTTTGACCCTTAAAGTCCCAGGATCACATTTACAAGTAGCTCGTATTTTATCAAGAAAGATGTCTTACCGACAGAAACAACCTTTATTTGTACCAAAATCATTTCTAACTTTGCTTTTTAAATTGATAAGAACATATTAAAAACATAGCGCAGTATTTTTCTCAATGATATTAGGCATTCTGGCAACTCTTAAATTGTATACAAAAGAAAGGCACACGTCAACATTGGTTTAGAGTGAATAGAACAAGGTTCTATCATTATCCTATCAATAAATTTATATCACTTTATCAGTAAATTCAAAGTGGTCCTGGCACTTTAATGTGACCTTGAACAGGTGACTCCACTTGGCTCAAGTTTCAAAAAGTCCTTCCAGGGGTTGAGGAGATATAGTCTTTTGACATTTGACACTGAAATGTGACACTGACTTTGAGCAGGTAAAATATAGGTAACAACAGTTACTGTGACGAGATTTTTCAAAATTATGTCAGAGTTAGTCCATACACATAGAAGTTACAGCCTGGTCACAAAATACATTAAATTTGTAATCTCTGATTAACAAACATTCTAATTCAACTTTCCACAAGATTAAGATTAAAGCCTACACCCCCCCCCCCCATAAAACAAACGACCAAAAACAACAAACAAACAAAATGTTTTGATCAATTTCAATTAAGATTTGTAACAGCTTACATTATTACAATTTACTGACCGAGATAGCAAAACATCAAAATTTAAATATTTTGATATCCATGACCTCATTATGTGAAAGTATTGACACAAAAACAGTTACAAATTTACAGGTTAGTCACTCACTCATCTTAGTTTCTACAAGTGGAACCATTGCTTGGTTACCAGCCTGAGATCTTCTACAATCAACCACATAGTTACATGAGGGATTACAATCTTCTACAAGGAAGCATCGACCCTAACATCCTTCTACAAGAAGGCAAGGACCCTAGCTTATACAGGCACACTTTGATAAAAAAAAACCTTTTCTACAAGCAGGCACTAATACTTGCATCTACAAGCAGTCAGTCACTTGCATCTACAAGCAGTCAGTCACTTGCTTCTACAAGCAGGCATTGATACTTGCATCTACAAGCAAGCATTGATACTTGCATCTACAAGCAGTCAGTCACTTGCTGTCACTTGCTTCTACAAGCAGGCAGTCACTTGCATCTACAAGCAGTCAGTCACTTGCTTCTACAAGCAGTCAGTCACTTGCTTCTACAAGCAGTCAGTCACTTGCTTCTACAAGCAGCCGGTCACTTGTTTCTACAGGCATACACTGACTCTGGTCCGTACATGCTGATTCTAGTTTCTACAGGCAGTGACAATTCCTAGACATATATTCTAACTTTTACAAGCAGACTTTCACTATTACACAGCTTGTATCAAGCAGGAGGTGATGACATGTATATCATAAACGTGTACTTACTATAGGTTGATTCGTGAGTCTGACGAGATCCTGTATATTATAATACTGATGCTTCTCAAAGATTTCAAACAGTTTATCCATCACCTGGTCCTTGTCTTGTCGCATTCTCTTTCCGTCTTCCTTCATCTTCTTCTGGTGAGCAATCTAGAAAGTGACATAAACCGTACTTAAGTATCAAATGTGACATAAACAATCATTATGTACATCTGGAGTGTGACATAAACGACACTTATGACTGGAGTCTGGCATAAACAATTTAGACTGATTTATGACATAATCAACATTTACGTCTGGATTATTAGAACAAAATATTGGTAGGGTATGTCATCCAATCGGTACACATTAAGGATAACACTTTGAAACATGATATGAGCTTTATCTAGATACACTTCCATATATCATTACATTCCTACTGGCTGGATCACTGTGACCAAGTGATTAAGGTTGTTGAATGTTAATAATACAATGTGTAGGACCATAATGATTGTGGGTTTAAAGCCCAGCTGGGCCATCAAATTCATTCATAACAGGGACATGTTAGCCAGAAAAAGGTATGTGGTCTTACTAAGTCACCTCTCTATGCTGTTTAGGCATCTTGAGCTTTGTAATGCAGGGTAGAGCAAAGTTAATGTCCATTATATATGACACATATAGCAGTTGTCATATACTATATACCTTCCCTACCTAGTAATTTTGTGGATGTTACTTAAACAAACAATTTTTTTAGGCCTCAGCAGTGCTCAGCATAGATTTCTTAAAGGCAAAAAAAAGTTACTGATCTGTAAAAGTGGCCAAGGAAAACACCTCTGTAAAGTAGAGATGTGTAGGTTTTGTGAGTGAACATTTTCAGATCTTTGACCTTAAGATGTGACCTTGGCCTTAAGTCTGCATAGCCAGATCATTGGTTCTATAAATAACTTTATGAAGAAAACATTTGACCACAGTTTCATCAAAATCGAGGGTTGAAGAGATATGGAGCGGACATGAAATTCACTAAAACCTTTGACCTGAAGTTATGACCTTGACCAAACAAGACCCGATCATGCAACATGTGGACTTACATAAGAAGGGTGATCACTGATTTACATATCTGTAACATGTGTACTTTCATAAGAGGGGTGGTCAATGACTTATATATCTGCAACATGTGGACTTACATAAGAGGGGTGATTAATGACTTACATATCTACAACATGTGTACTTACATTAGAGGGGTGATCAATGACTTACATATCTACAACATGTGGACTTACATTAGAGGGGTGATTAATGACTTACATATCTACAACATGTGTACTTACATTAGAGGGATGGTCACTGACTTACATATCTACAACATGTGTACTTACATTAGAGGGGTGGTCACTGACTTACATATCTACAACATGTGTACTTACATTAGAGGGGTGGTCACTGACTTACATATCTACAACATGTGTACTTACATTAGAGGGATGGTCACTGACTTACATATCTACAACATATGTATTTACATTAGAGGGGTGGTCACTGACTTACATATCTACAACATGTGTACTTACATTAGAGGGATGGTCACTGACTTACATATCTACAACATGTGTACTTACATTAGAGGGGTGACCACCGACTTATATATCTGCCACATGTGGACTTACATTAGAGGGATGGTCATTGACTTACATATCTACAACATATGTACTTACATTAAAGGGGTGGTCACTGACTTACATATCTACAACATGTGTACTTACATTAGAGGGATGGTCACTGACTTACATATCTACAACATATGTACTTACATTAGAGGGGTGACCACCGACTTATATATCTGCAACATGTGGACTTACATTAGAGGGGTGATCAATGACTTATATATCTGCAACATGTGGACTTACATTAGAGGGATGACCACCGACTTATATATCTGCAACATGTGGACTTACATTAGAGGGGTGATCAATGACTAATATATCTGCAACATGTGGACTTACATTAGAGGGGTGATCAATGACTTATATATCTGCAACATGTGGACTTACATTAGAGGGGTGACCACCTACTTATATATCTGCAACATGTGTACTTACATTAGAGGGGTGACCACCGACTTATATATCTGCAACATGTGTACTTACATTAGAGGGGTGACCACCGACTTATATATCACTGACTCTCAATTTTGCAGCATTTGTACTTACATTAGAGGCGTGATCACTGACAGGTTTGTATTTCTGGACAACAGTATTGATTTGTTTTACTTCTCTCTTTGGTTTGTTCACTGTTTCCCTTTGTAATCTAAACAAAAATAATACCATAATAAAAGGCATGCCAGAAGAACGTATCAAGACAAATTTGTTTGGTACTGGTATGTTTACTATTTTTGTTTATTTTGAAGTTCTGTGATGGTGTCATGGACCATTGACTCCCAATCAGCAGGTCCATGTCACAGCTAGATTGTGCCATGTTATGATAAAATATTCTAACTAAGAAAGAAGAGTTCTATAGTTAATGGTATCTATAGTATTTTAGCAGTTCTAGTCCACACAAGTTTACTAATTAGGCAGGAATTTTTGGAAACAGAACCTTTGGTTATTTTTTTGCTTTTTCAAAATTCAGCATGTGAAAGACCTACCGATTTTGGCAGAAACCACAAATTGCAAAAATTTACACACACACGCACGCGCAAGCACACACATCTGGTTATATACTTTACACAGGTTCCTTGTACATATCCTGGACACTTATTCCTTCAACAGAAAAATTCTTACTTTTTAAACGACCCTATGGTTTCTACACTAACAAAGGCTTACTTTTTCAGTCGCATGTAACTGGTGTCTCCTATAGCCGCAGGTCGACACTCTGCTCTCTGTATGACCTTGCCTTCTATTGCAATCTTTTCTGAAACGCCAAACAATATTAACAGAACACGCATTACACAAAGTAACATAAGCTGTCAAACAGTAAAGTAACATTGCATGATTGCAATTCACACTGCAAACTATGCATGCAGTTCATGTAAACCTTTTCATGATACAGTTCGAACCCGATTATTCAACAGCCTATTATTTGTATACCTGGTGTAATCCGAAGATAATATTCAGTCCCGAAATGTTTTATATATAAATGTATATAAAAATAAACGGGTTATTCGAAATGGATTTTACGAATACCTGGTGTTATTCTAAGTGGTTTTCATTTTTTGTTTGATATCAAAGGAACAACTTGTTTTTGTTTGAAAATCGGTTAAAGATGTCACCTTTATTTCAAGCATGATAAGGTAACAAACTCGTGAAAACATAAATTCTACCATGCCTATTTGAGAGAGGTGTCTCACAGTCCATGTGCTCAATAATTGTGGTATGTAATTTTAAAATCCATACAACACATCGGCTTGATGTACTAGACATTTGTGCCAAGTTAATTTTAAATCAATCAATGCATGACAAAGTTATAGATCCGACACAAATGTGTGCATATATAGAGGATTCCATTACCTTCAAACTCTAAGTGTGACCTTGACCTTTGAGGTAGCGACGTGGGTCTTGCACGCGACACATTGTCTTGATGTGCTAGACATTTGTGCCAAGTTATTTTAAAATCCTTCAATGCATGACAAAGTAACAGTCCGGACACAAATTTGTAAGTGGGGACAGACAGACGGACAGACGATCAGACGGACGGTGCGATTTTAATATGCAATCCTTCGGGGTCATAAAAATGACTTGTGCAGAAGAAATTTTGGCTGAACAATCTGGCGAAGGACGTTGTAACAGGGGGATACTGAGATCAGCTGATATCTTCCTTTCCATTCGTACCGAGCAATCTGGCAAAGGACCTGGTCCTGGGGGATACCCAGATTGGGTGACAACGAACTAGTGGTGTAGTTGTAAATAATTATGTTAGTTCTATTTCCTGTCAACACATTTTACTTGTAAATAATTAGAAATGTATGCATAAATGAATATTTACGATGTTTTAATGCAAAATAAATTAAAAGTTTGATATGATTTATTTCTGTTTCCCTTTCCTTTCATCTAAAACATATATATTACGTTAAGCGTCTGTGATAGCTATGCATATTGACGATTTACATAAAAATCAGCTGGCCATCTTCGGGACTTGGATTATTCAAACCCATGGACTATTCGAAGTAAAAACTTGGTCCCCGACACTTTGATTAATCGAGACTAGACTGTATATCACTTCAATCGTGCATTCTTACAGTACATGTAGTTAATTATTGCCCCATCTTGTAATATATACAACAATATTTCTTCATAGAAATTCAAAACTGGCTGGTTATCACAGCTAGTACATCATCGGACTCATGACCTGTCAATAATGCATCCTTTACCACCATACAGCTCAACATGGCAAACTGATCAAGGAAAATGTTATTCATTGTCACCCAATTAACGTAGATCTATTTACCTACATATCAACAGCAGGCATTGTACATGTACATGCATGAACACTATAGGCAATTACTTCTGAGACTATGTCTATTTGTAAAGTAGCTTTAGTCAAAGTATAAACAGATATAAAATTTAAGAGTGCTTTTGTTTGCAAAGAATTAACACCTGTCATATAGTAGGACAATGAGACAGCACACTAGACTATTTGAAACATTTTGTTAGCACACTGAAAATACATGTAGCTATATTATATACAAATGTTTAAGGAGTCTTTATTTTCAAAATGCTTAAAAGGCTTCCTAAATAATTTCGAAAGATTTCTATATCTTCTTTAGTAAAATTTCAAATCAGTCTCGTAAGGGGCTACTGAGATATGTCCATGACAGTAGGTTACATGCATAACTGAAACATAATGTGCCAAATCAAACGTGACTGCAATAGCTCTCCTTTTTCTCCAAATAGGCAAGCTAAAAAGCTGAGCGATCTAATGTGTCTGTTAAATTTTAGCTGCTATTTTGTCTTTGCAAAAAGATTAAAGTATACCTGAAATTTCCTCTGCAGCAGACCCAGGAGCTGAAAATAAAAATGTTTCATTAATATGGGCTCACTGCTCAAGCATCTTTACTAAAACAGACATGGTTTTATTTATTAACATAATCATGCACTGTTCCCCAATTTGGTTTTGTATCTTATACACATATATTTTAGCTTGTCTGAGAGAATGTTTTGTGCATATTCTACTGTGTAGTTTAGTTTACTTTATGAAACTTTATTTTGGCTCAAACTGAGATAAAATTCCAAAGAAATCTTAAAACAACACTTTGAAAAATACACATTGTTTCTTTGTTTAAGTTTCATTTTAACAGGATTTAGACAAAAGTTTAAAAACTATCTCGTCATAATGATGTCTGCTTTAGAAGTTCTCTGAACTGACTTCAGATTTTGCTGATATTAGAAATGTTCTATAAAATATACAAATATGATTCTGTGTTCTTTAGACAGTTCATTTTTAGATGCAGATGGTTAATTCAAATATTAGTCAAAGAATTTATCTGACAATAATGTGTTTTGCCACTTTCCCATTGAACTTATGAAATCTGTTATGTTCACAGATTTGTACCTTTCTCCTCAGAGAACACCACTAAATTTTGGTTGCCGACCCCAGTTAGGCGAAACTTGTGCTCTTTCGGTGTTGCTCCCGCCTGACCTGGCATATCTTGTTTCACTTGCGCGTCTGACATCGAGAATGTTACTTCTGGCATACTATTTGGTACTGGTACTCTAAAAAGATGTCAAAGCAGAAATAATTTTCTTGACAACTAAATCACATGAACAAGCCAATAGCTAGACTGGAAAAAGTTCTAATAATTTTCAGCATACAGCAACATTTAACAAAACATCTTATCTTAATACTACAATATTTCATAAATGATAAACTTTAATAGAAATGTCTGCCGTCAATTGTAATAAATTCATCACTACTTTTCAGAGACTATTCTCAGAATTCTGTGATATTTGACAAAAGACAGACAGGCCTAAAAACGAAATGTCAGTTAAGTGATGCATTAAGTGGTGTTGATAAGAAATCTCAAGTACCAATACTGCTTTCCCTAAACTGAAATACATGTATATGGGGATGTAAATTTACTTTGATCTTGTTATCTTTAATCGGCCAACCTCAGATTTTCCTGGTGCATTCTTCCATTTGTCCGACAGGTATTTTGGTACCTGAAAAAAAAAGGAGACCGATTGGGAAAGTAAGGCCATTTTCATATTGAAAAACAACGGGCATCATCCTTTAAATGTTTTATAAACACAAGTCACCTTTTTACAATTTTAGCACTTCATGTCCGGACATTTGCCAGGAAACTTTTACAGTGTACAGGACTACTATGCATTCTATAGAAATATCAAAGGAAGGTTTAATTAGTAAAGTGTGTTAGTTTGTATTACACATGGTCTTCACAACCACTGACTGCATCACAAAATCGAGGGTTGACCGCAAAACTGTCAAACTTATATGAAATAAAGAAGGACTTATGACAGTATTACAGTCTACCCTCGAAATGAAGTTTTCAATCACCTTAACTAATTCAAATCTAACATGCGTGTACAAAAGCTCAGTCATAAAAAAATATCCTTCATAAAATGAATCATCGGAGTACTGTTTTAATATATGGCTGGGTATTTTCGATTTGGTTGCCGATGCTGATCACCAGGTATATGCTGCATTCCCTAGTTCAGTGCCAATGTCATTTAATAGTGCAACCTTTTGAAGATTTATTGACATCTGTACTTGTTATATCTCGGGAACAGACGAAGGCGCTGACGGTACTTAATATAATTGTTAAATAAAGGTCTATCTACCAACAGCGTAAAATATAAACAGACTCATCAAAATCTACAGTACAGCATTATACACTATTTAAAGAACACGCTTATCACCGATCACTGTAACAAATTACCCTAGCTTAATTTCACAGTAAAATATACCATGGAACCAAGAGTTTTAGTTCAAGGGATCAGTAGAGGTCATGGAGGTGCGCCAGTCACGGGTCATCATAAATAAAGCATTCTTTTATGTGTAGTAGGAGAGAACAGTCATGTTTGCCACCAAAACACATACAGTATTCCACAATATTTTCTTCAAACAAGACATTGCTCAGATTTGCAGAGGCCAGTTGTCTATTTTTCCATTATGAGTGGTGTTTATCTACGTATTGTTTAACAATACCGTTCTAACAACTGGGCAAAAGTTCAACTGTTTGCAGGATAATTGAGACCAGCACTTTTTATAATTTGAGCAAAAGGATGTAATCAACCATTAGATAGCTCTTAAGACACTGCCAAACACGTTCGAAAGATTGTAGTTTGAAGTTTTGGAGGTGGAACAATATCATCCATATACAGATTTTGCCAGTACTGTCAACAGTTGAGCCACTGGTTGTATCCAGGCGAATGATGTTCGATAAACCAAAGTTGAACTGTATGTATTAGATTGTTGTGAAGTTTATAGCATGCAGATAAAATCAGACAAAATTAAGCCCTGTACATCTTTCTAGTTGAAGTGGCTGGTGAGCCCAACCTTAAAGTCCCAGGATCATATAAATGTACTGATAGGATAATGATAGAACCATGTTCTAATTACTCTAAAACAAAGTTGAATAATTAATGTCTTTCTTCCGTATTCAAGTCACTTCTACATTAAAATGAGTTTCTTTTCTAATTATTTTTAACATGTTCCTTGATTTATAAAGCAGTTAGAAATGAATTTGGTACAAATATAGATAATTTCCGCCGGTAAGACATTTGTTTTGGTAAAATAAGAGCAACTTTAAAGAGGTCCAGGAAGGTGAGGTTTGGCGCTGGGTCCACAGAAGAACGTCATCTGGGAGGGCGGAGGCCGTACACATCTGTCCTGCAGAATGGCAGCTTTAAAAGTATGACCACTTATGGTAAGTGCAGCTTGGTGTAGGAATTGGTCACCTGGAGGCTAGTATGTCTATGGGGCCATGAATGATTTGATACGTCATCACCAGTCTGCTGCACAGGTGTAAGACACACTATCTTTTTTTAAGGAGGGGGGGCGGGGGGCTTATATTATCTAGAGAGCAATATTTTATAAACATTTTTGAACCAAAATTGAATAGCGTTAATTGACGTCCTATTTTTAGACTAAAAAATATAACTGACGTCATCAATATTGACGTACGTTGTGTACGTTTCTAAGCAATTACACATTTTGATGCCATATTTGCCCTGATGAGCAGGAAAGCGAAACTGGTTGGCAAATAATTTAATTATCTCATATACTGTGTTTTTATCTTTTAATATAATAGATTATATAGTCCTAAGGTTTAAAACCCTTTAAATATATATAGATTCTATTTATATATATATGCCCCCCTCCCAAATAAAAAGATAGTGTCTTGCACCTGTGGTCTGCTGTTTGTTTGTCTCTGCTGTAGAAAATCCCAGCCAAGTCCTGAGATCATCCAGGACTGGTGCTACATGTGGCTTTGTATGCTCCCATCACAAACCTGACAGCTCCTCATTGGACCACTTCAAATTGTTGGATGTGGGCCCAATGAGACTGAAGCATATTCGATGATGGGTCTTACCAGGCTGGTGTAGCACTGGGCCTCTGTATCTCATGGGAATCTGGCTAGATTCTGCTACAGAAACTGAGCATATTGTTGACCTTCTTTGCCTTGTCATCAACGTGAGCATTCCAGGATAAATTGTCTGTGCGAGTGACTCAGAGGTATTTGCCTGATGTTACTACGGCTAAGTCATGACCATGAATGGTATATGTGGCTTTGATGGGATTACACTACCTTGTGATTCTGACAACTTCACACTTGGACAGGGTGCATGACATCTGCCAAAAGCCGCGTTTGTACAGAGCAATGCTGGACCCATTATATTATGACCCAAGCAGACTTTAATTTGATCAGTTACAGGAAGCCAAATGAATTATTCAACCAGAAACAACAGCATATGACACTTCTGGGGTTCAGTCGTAAAAGAGGGTGTAGTGTTTTCCAAGTTTCTCATATTGCCACTACAATTGACGATAAATCTCAAAATGTTGATGTAAGACCATCAATTATAAAAAAGCCTAAACCTGAATAAATTTTTTTTACTGTCTTAAAAAAGGACGGTACTGCGATACTTTTATTTAACTAATTAGCAGGTTTAGACTTTCTTTGATAATGGATGTGAACTCTACAAAGAAGCCCGCGATGGTATTTGTTTCAACATCCTCTGCTTTGATACATAAAATTGCGTATAATTTAATGTAATGAAAATAGTAATATAGAATTGAATGCTGACAAATATTAAAAAGAATTGTTTCGAAATTGCCAAGGAAGATTAAAGAAAGTAATCGAAAACATGAGTTTAGCAGTTTGATAAATTGCACCAATTAAACTTATTTCTAAAGATAAACAGGCGATGTGACAGCAGCTGTTCAATCATGGTTGTTGGTAAAATGGATTTTTGTCAAAGAACAGGATTTGTGTATATAATTTGTAAGAATTAAGGTCAAAGATAGAAACATAAATTTCAAAGACCTTTGTAAATGTACAGGGCTTCAAAGCCTTACTCTGGATTCTGTAAGCCAAGTGGAGGCAAGATGGGACAATTTCAAAGGAATACATAACCTTGTAAATTTGATCATGAATAACTTTGTAACTTTTCAAAATTGAAATGTATAGAATTAAAAAAGCATGACGCTGCATGCTGCATAATTATTCTATGATATTTCAAAAGAAAGCCATTTCGAGTATTTCCATGTTAGTCTGGTAAAAACTGTGACAAACTTCTAAGTTAAAAGGGCATAAATGTCAAAAATCAAAAATATGGTGAAGATGTTGACAGTAAACATACATTTTCAGTCCATAAAAAAATCAAAGATAAAAAGCATAATAAATCTGTCAAAATCAAAACAGAGTTATGGGGTTGTTTCCTCAGATGTAGATGTTGATGGTAGACACATACTTTGAGTTTCAAGTCAATACCTTTGATAGTATTCAAAACATTTGACTTTTAATTATAAAATCTTTTACCAAATATTGTAATTCAAAGGTTGCATAAATCTGTCAAAAATAAAAACAGAGTTATGGGGATTGTATACCTCAGGTTTACGATGTTGATTACGTAGACATATACTTTGAGTTTCAAGTCAATACCTTTGATAGTATTGTCAAGATATTTGAATTTATAAAAATCTTTAACAAAAAATCTGCAAAAGGGCATAAATCGTCAAATATCAAAACGGAGTTATGAGGATTGTTTCTCAGGTGTAGATTCTGATGGTAAAGATATACTTTGAGTTTCAAGTCTCCTTTGATAATTTGCAAGATATTTGAATTTATAAAAAACTTTAACCAAAAATTCTAAGTTAAAAAGGGGCATAAATCTGTCAAAAATTAAAACAGAGTTATGGGGATTGTTTACTCAGGTGTAGATGTTTATGGTTAAAATACAGTTTGTTCAAGCAATACCTTTGATAGTATTCAAATATTTGACTTTATTAAAAACTTTAACAAAAATCTAAGTTTAAAAAGGGGCATAAATCTGTCAAAAATCAAAACAGAGTTATGAGGATTGTTTCCTCAGGTTAGATGTTGATGGTCAAGATATATTTTGAGTTTCAAGCCAATACTTTGAAAATATGCAAGATATTTGAATTTATAAAAAACTTTAACCAAAAATTCTAAGTTAAAAAGGGGCATAAATCTGTCAAAAATCAAAACAGAGTTATGGGGATTGTTTCTCAGGTGTAGATGTTGATGGTAAAGATATATTTTGAGTTTCAAGTCATTACCTTTGATAGTATTCAAGACATTTGACTTATTAAAAACTTTAGCCAACACGACGACAGAGGAGGCGAAGGCGGGGCCGGGGGCGGGGGAGTGCAATAGTCACCTTATTCTAATAGTCGAGTAGAAACACACGATATGACAGCCTTTCATCATGGCTATGCATGTTTAACCAATGTATATAATTTATGTGTTTTTTGTGTATGTGTGTGGCTGTCCACTTGAAACTTTATTTAATTCTATTTTGTGTCGGTGTATGTGTGTAAATATTTATTATAATGATTGTCACAGGGACAATATATCTGTGCCAGAGTATATGTTATTTTTATGTGTAGTGTTGACTTGTTGTTTGTGTTCTTATGTGTATATATACGTTTGTGTCCATTTTTCTTCTCATTATTCATATCATTAGTCATATCATTTCCCTCTCATCCAAGGTGTCGGGCTACTCACTTTCATGACGATAATCACATGCACCAGGCCTACATTGATAATAGAGATTGTAAGGCGAAACCTTTTTTCTTTTCCCTGAGAATTGCCATTGTTTTAGTGCCGCGGTATTTACAGGTATCATCCTCAATTGCTCTCCCTAAATGAGAACTCCAGAGTGATGCGTGACATGTCATGTGTATAAACAAATTCAAAACTTTATAATTAATGTCTCAACTAGTTTGCTTCTGGGTAAAAAAAAATATATTTCAGTGTTTATTTCAGTCTGGGGGGAAGGTGGTGGCGTCACAGGGAGAATATTTAGTCATTTTGCCAGAAAAGGGAATTTTTAGAAAATGTTAAAATATATGTTTAAAAATGTAATTAAGAACAAAAACTATCAGCATGTTAATGACATTATCCTTATGTGTCAAATATAGATTGAAGACATGGTAATTTACTTCTCAAAATTTTATAAAAAATATTAGTCATGTCATTTATCATAACTTACAGCATTGGTGTTAAAACACACGGGAATAATAACTAATACTGCTATTTTCAATTGAAAACATTGTATTAGTCATTTTTAATCTTTGTGAACACTGTTTTCATTGAAAAAATAACAAAAATCGGGTCTAAAAATAGGTGACAAACCTTGTTTTTCACCGACTATTTCCCATGTAAGAATCTGCCATTGTTTTAGTGCCTGACACCTCACGTATTTATGGGCAGGTATCAAATCATTCAAGAAATGATTCTCCACGTTTAAATTTTGAAAACATAACAAGTTTCCATTTCTTGATTAAACAAATCAAAGATTTATCAACATTTTAGGGGAATATTTGTCAAAACTTCATAATTTATGCTCTCCAACTAGTTTGCTTCTGGGTAAAAAAAAAAATATATTTATACATCAAAGCAAGATCAGTACAGGACATTTAATTGCCTCATAAAACAGTTCTGCTTAAGTACTTTAAAACTTTATACAGAGATGGTATATTAGGGTTTTATCGTTGGTACCAGTTTCCCATATGACCAACGCCCCCAGAAGAGTTTAGTTATTTTAGGTTTCGGGGGATAGTGCAAGATACAGAAAGCGTCCCAATTCCAGAGACACCCCTGGTTCTTTATCATGCCAGGTTTTCACCCATACATGGGACCTCGATTTAAGTCTCATCCGAAAGACTGTTAGTAATTTTAATTGGTCGGCCCTGGGAATCGAACCCACAACCCCGAGATTACAAGTCTCGTGCTCTACCTATTGAGCTATCCTTGCTGACTAATACAGAGACTGCACGGGAATACTTTTTATATTCCCATATAGGCCTAACAGCATATGCCAATAGAAAGTTAATAAAAGTCTTAAAATAATATCATTTTACACACATTCCGTCTCTAATCTTTTCATAATTGTCTTGTTCAATTTGACACTATAAACAAAGCTCTAAAAGGTGCGAGACATTAATTGAATGTGTCAATTGTTAAAACAACAATATCTTACAATGTTTACAAATTGAACCCTTTTATTCTTTTACTATTTTTAAGTTCTAACCGTCTTGTTTCTCTTGACTGTGGGAGCTATCTTGCAGTAGTTTTATCTTTTATTAACATCTGGCGTGCACCCTGCCCATAATACTCGTGAGAGGTGTGAGGCAGTATAACAAGATAGATAGATTACGTACACCTTTTTAAGTAAACTTTGCTATCAAAAACCAACAAACACAAAGCATTTAATGACTAATTTTATTTGCTGGACGAATCACCAGTTTGGCGAAACCGCTATTATTCTGAATTTCAGTGAGAGAAAGTTCAGTCAGCATACCTTGACTAACCAGACCCCGCGTCCAGCAGCAGTCAGATCAACCTCACGACCTTGCTTGCTGCTAACTTCTTCTTTAACAGATGTCATTGTAAAAACAAGATTTTAGTCCGACTTCAATCTCAAATACTAGTTGTTGTTGTTGTTGTTATTATTTTCCCGGAAGTCCATATCATATAGCAGCTTTAATGAGGATTTGGGTAAAAGCCTGACCAGACCACGGAACGTACCGGTAGTATCCATCGATATGACCAAAACAATATAAAACAAAAGAATAATTTAATCACAATGATGGAATATTTGCATATTATGACATTTTTTATGTCCGTTTATTTCACTTTTTCATTCTACAAGCTATTTGTGTCATGTGGAATGACACGGTGAACAGAACTATGTAAAAGAGGTACATTTATAGTTTCTAGAACATATTTTTCTTTTACTCTTAAGTGCGCTTTTGACCGGAAGTTCAGGACTCGAGGAGAATGTATACAATCTTTTGAAATGACACATTTACGCTGTAATACACCTTCTAATTGGATAATACAGGGTGCATAGAATTACCGAAAACGACTGAAAAAGACCGTAAAACAGTTTATGCAGACCGAACAATTTTTTTTTCCAAAAGATAATGTATAATTTACATAAATAAAGGAATTTGTAAATAGTCAATCACAACGATCGATTTAATATTATCTTTAGAAAAACAAGTTGTTCATAGTCGACAGTATTTGTTTTTTGGTCTTTTTTGGGGGGGTGGGGGGATTTACTTGATTTATAATACGATATTTACAAATTTCTTCATTTATCCACGGATCTATTAGTGAGAATGATAATAGACTATAAAATACTCGTGCGTCTTCAGTTTTTCTTTGAGTACGCATATAATTCATATCTTTAAACATGAAATGCAGCCGTATTAAGCTCGCTTTTGAAGTTGTTATCCTTTCAACCGCCAATGAAATGACAAGTAGAATGTATAACATGTTTTGGATTGAAAAATGTACTATGTAAGGCATCTTTTTACTGGATAATATTTTATGAAAAAGGTAAATAAAATACTTGTGCATTTTAGGTTCTTTCATGAATTTCAGTACGTAAATAATTCGTATTTATCAACATAAGATGTTATAACAGCGTGCATTCTTATCAGAGGGTACAAAGAGCAAAATTCTGTTAGATAGTACTTGCAACTCCCATTGCGGACTCAGTGATTGTCATAATATCATATGTATTAATTTAAACAAGAGACTCAAATGCCAAAATAAAAGATTTGATCTTACAGTTTTAAAAACTCTAAATTAGATAATTTTATTTCAGATTTCAATTTAATCTTTAAAGTTAGATATTTGTCAAAATGAATTACATACATATATGTTCATAGAAAGTACAATGATTTTAACAGTATTTATTATTGAAACTGCAAACAAACATACAACTATTAAAAGTTCAAGAGTATAACAAAAGTCAGCACCCATCATGAACGAAACTTTAAATGTTTTCACGTTACAAGTATAAGGAGAATATTTTATAGATCGTTGTGTTGGAGAATGCAAGTCTGCTGATTTTAGGCCCACAGTTAAACCATGTTGACAAATAAGAGAATCACAACTCAAAAAGATACTATTCTTTGTGAGGAGGGAAAGATAATAACTAATCAACAGGATGTATGCAGCATTTTCAATAATTTCTTTGTAAACGTTGCTCAAATTATTGGAAATAACACAATTCCGTTAAACGAAAATCATACGAGTATAACCGCAATTAAATCAAACAATATTTTTCAATCCGAACTAGTTTTTTTTTATTCAGTTGAATCTTCTTTCATACATAAACACATAAATGAAATGAACACCAAGAAAGCTACTGGTGTATATGATATGTCCCCTAAACTACTTAAATTGGCTAAATCCACTGTAATCAGGTTATATGTCTTAAATGGTCAACCAATCTTTTAAAATTTCAGTTTTCCCAGGAAATCTAAAAATTGCGCAAGTTAGACCTTTACATAAGACCTACAGTGCTATGGAAAAAAGGAAATTATCGCCCTGTTAATATACTACCAATTACATCTAAAACATAATAATCACACAATAAGCCGAGTTCTTTTACCAACATTCAATCCATATCTCGTAGCATTTTGATCAGGCTATGGTGGTCAAACAACATTTTACTTAGACTAATTATGCCCCCTTCGAAAACATTTTTTAAGAGTCATGGTCAAGGTCACTGTTACTAAAATTTTCACTGAACTAAAATTTTCTTATTTCTTAATATTTGACTTTTTACTATTACTTATATCTAAAATATGTTTTAACAGTTTTGATGTGACCTTTCAGCTAAATTGCTCTAGATCGGATTGAGCTACTTTTAGAATTTAACTCATTTACTGGCTAGAACCGGATGGAAATAGTAGCAGGTGCTCGCTGAAGAAGGCTGCAAGTGCGTTTTTGAGTCTCAAAGTTGGGTTTGCGTAAGAGTCGTCTATATTTTGAGCAATTTAGCTTTTTAACAATTAAACCATTAATATATTAAAAACTGCTGAATTAATCTTTCTTAAATTTTGAACACTCTTTATTTTATCCTTTACCTATCTTAAAAGTCTACTATGTGACTTTTTAGTGATTTACTAGTTGAATTACTAGTAGATACACTAATCTTACTAACTGGGTCTTGATTCTATTAATCAAGACTCAATTCCTAATTTGACTATTTAATTTCTACCCTTTATGCTATTTAAGAAAGATAATCAGTGTACATAAGTATTCCGGCTATCTTTCACATACAATTTCAAACAAATGTTACCACAGACAAATGCTTTCCTACTCTAACTTGCTTACCCCACTTCTTTCTTTTCTTTACCCTTGCCTTTCCCGCTCTTAACTTATCCTATTCCTATCCTTTATCCTTAATCCTGTTCGCGTATCTCTTCTAGTGGCACTGAATTTAACACTTTAAGAAAAAACTTTAACACTTAAACACTTTAACTTTTTAAGTTTAAATGTTTTTCGGACTTAGTTAAACTGAGTGCCAATTTCTGAGACTCTTTCAAATCTTAGCAAATGTTTTCACATGTTGTTAGATCAACAGTCGAGAGCAAAGTGTGGAAGCTGTGATTTTTGCTCGCTCTCGGTATTTATAACATTTTGTGGTCTTGTATCAGGAATCATTTTAACGACATCAGCATACGAAATGCTTGTCCCGTTTCTATGGTAGAATTTCTGTTTTTCGAATCTGTGTTTTCCAGTTGGGGCATATCTTTATTTGTAGAACTGTGAGAGTTCATGGAAGTACAGTTTTGAGACGCGGGAATATTACCCGTAGGAGCTTTTATTTTTTCACCAGTATCAGAACTGTGAGATTTCTGAGAAGTACTGTGTTGAGGTGCGGGAACGCGTAGGAGTTTTATTCTTTTCACATTGCGTTTTTTGTTAATTCACATAATATACAGTTTAACGTGTTTATTTCTGACATTAATTTTGTGTTATCTTGATCAATACGTGACAGATCGTTAGTCAAAGACTCAATTTTCTGCTTGACGTACTTTCTCTCTTCTGCCAGTTGGGAGAACTTATTTTCTATCTCAATAACAGTGGCTAGTATTTTACTGAGTTCCATGGTGAATTTTGCAGAGCCTTCTTTTTCATTTCTATCCGACGTGGACTGTGCACGAGGTTCTGCAGTATTTTCAGAGTCTGTAGAAGGTTTAGGTTTGCTGAAGATACTCTGAATTGCAGTTGATTCTCCTTGGAGAAACATCTGAAGTATAACGCAGTCATTCGCAAGTTTCGAAAAGATGGATTCCTGCGCGACCCCCTTCTGCTGATAAGCTAACCTTTATGACAGTCTTGTAGTTGTTTGGCTCTACTATACAGGATATCTCTGTAAGCAGATATGTCCGATTCAGACTCGTACGTTAGCCGGATTTATCTGTCTATGTACAAATCATGTGGTAGGTTTTGGTATACATGTATTAGGATTTTATCGTCGGTACCAGTTTCCCATATGACCAACGCCCCCAGAAGAGTTTAGTTATTTTAGGTTTCGGGGGATAGTGCAAGATACAGAAAGCGTCCCAATTCCAGAGACACCCCTGGTTCTTTATCATGCCAGGTTTTCACCCATACATGGGACCTCGGTTTTTAAGTCTCATCCGAAAGACTGTTAGTAATTTGATGGTCAGCCCTGGGAATCGAACCCACAACCCATAAATATATACCAAAAACCATGTGGTAGGTTCAGTAGTTCGCGATCGAGGGTACAGCTCGGTTGCGTTGCTGGGATTAGAAAATCCTGAGTAGAAACAAAGTGTCCGTTATAGAAGTTTTCTGGAGAACCATAGGGAGACATCATTTGCATAGAATTAAAAAATGCAGGATTCGACAAATCGGCACGGAATTGTTTTGAGTAGATTTGATCAGGACTGGTCCAGTAATTAAATGGTTTGGTTGTATATAACTGTTGATGTAGATCCCATGGGCTGCTTTCTTTAACTTAGCATAACCCAGCAGCTGGCTGAAGCGTGTGAAGCGTATTTTCTATTCGATTGCTTGGAGGGTTGCGCATGAGGACTGATTGCTGTAGAGGACTATTTGCCATTTTCCAGTTTATTTGTTTTTATTGAAAAGTCGTTCGAACGACCTAAAACGTTGCTCAGTATTTACCATAAGTAGCTGTAGTTAGCTGCACTATTATACAAGTGTGGTCAGGAACACACACAAGAGTTACAATAACTGTTACAAATAGATCTCTGGTGAGAACTTGTCACTTAACACAATAGAGAAGAAAATTTTGTGATATGACGAAGCCATTTTTGAACAAAGCAACTTGGAATTTCAGTCAATATCTCGAAACTGTCTGTATCAATTCTTCAACAAATTTTCTACAGTGTAACAAGCCCAACTTCTCTTTTTGTCCAGTAGAAAAAATATCCAAAATAAGTTCTTAAATTCAAGTAATTCACTAAAAACACAGAACAACAAAAATACAACCACATTTTTTCACGCATGCGCACAAAATAAAGTGTATACATTTTTACATAAACTTAGTGCTCATAAAGCTACTAGTCTGGATCATATTCCATCACGCTTTATTAAAGAAGGTGCTTCCATTATTGCAAGTCCCCTGGCTCATGTCATAAGTTTGTCTTTAGTTCAGGGAGTTGTTCCCGATGATCTTAAGATGGCTAGAGTTGTCCCCCTTTATAAGAAAAAACGATAAAACTTCAGTCAGGTTTTCGAAGTGGTTTTTCTACTGATACCTGCTTGATTCATTAAACGGATTTTATCAGATTGGAAGTGGATAAAGGTAATATTGTTGGCATGATACTATTTGATCCGCAAAAGGAATTCGATGCTGTAGATCACGATATTTTGCTTAAAAACTTCAAGCTTCTGGACTCGGTAACGATATTTTAACATAGCTCAGATCTTACCTTTCTGACAGGCAGCAGCTTGTAAATGTGGCGGGTTCACATTCTACAGCTGCTCCAGTAACCTGTGGCGTCCCTTAGGGGTCCATTCTTGGACCTCTTCTATTTTTTATCTATGAGAATGACATGCCAGCAGTTATAAAAGATAAACTTCTATTGTATGCTGATGACTCTGGAATTATTGTGTCAGGTAAATGTAAATCTGATGTGGAAAAATGTTATCAGATGCCTTGAATCTTGTAAGTCATTGATTAATAGACAACAAGTTGTCCCTACACTTAGGTAAAACAGAGTCTATCTTATTTGGTTCCGAGAGTAGGTTAAAACAGATCCCAATCTCAAGGTCACTTGTAATGGTGTACCTATCAATCCTGCTTCAGCTGTCAAAAATCTAGGTGCTATCTTGGATCAAAATCTGTCATTTGATTCCATGGCTCGTTCAGTACTCCAAAGGCTAATTCAAGGTTAAAGTTTTAATATCGCAAACGGGAATACCTTACTCAACATACTAAAACATTTCTGGTCATGTCCCTGACTCAGTGCCATTTTGACTAGGCCTGTTCTATTTGGTACAATGGTCTGACACAAGTTTTGAAAAATAAGTTACAAGTTACCCAGAACAAGTTAAAGAGGTTTGTACTGGATTTCAACGGTAGAAGTCATATAGATGCAGACTATTTTAGACAACTCAATTGGCTACCTGTTAAAGAACGCGTAGAACAGAATATTCTATGTCATGTGTTCAAGATAAAAAGTGGTTTAGCCTCAGTTTAAATGTGTGACCATTTTGTGTCCGAAGATAATGTTCATAATTATAGCACAAGATTTAGTAATGAAGGTGTCTTTGCCTAAGGTAACAAGTTTTGTGTCCAAATCCTTTTGCTTTATGGGTTGCACTTTGTGGAACAGGTTACCTTATAAGATCACAAAAATCACTAAACTCTGCTTTCAAGGTTGTTGTTAAAAACATTTCTTAGATAACTTGAGGTATTCTTTTATTTTTAGTTAAATTCAGTAATGTATAATTTTGGTATGGTCCATAAAGTTCATTGATTTTAAGAACTTCCAATTTTTAAAAAAATGCATTTACACGTCAACTTGTTAAATATTTAAGATGTAGGCATTTTAAAGTCAGCCAACACTGTGATATTTTCATGTGATATAAATACTGTCTGAAACGAAATAAAGTTTAATAAACGTTTTTACCTCGGTGTTTTTAAATCAGGTATCACAGAGAAGGCAATAGCATCATATGTAAGTAACAGAGGATCCAAAGTAACGATGGACAGGATGTTCGCGTGCAAAACAAGCTCAAAATATGTTATTATTAGACTAAATGTGGAAGATAATGGGCTCTGTGATAAACTTCTGACCCGTGATATTTGGCCACGAGGAGTGACGTTTCAACCACGGGAATCACGTGCATCCCTTGTTAAGGCGCGTGAAAAGAGAAATTCATCTCAGCAGCGTAACAGTAACTTGCAACCAAGGCTACAGAACAATATATTTCTCATACTTTGCAAATTCAAACAAATTTGCAGAACTTGGCGTTGACATTGATTAACATGTTTAACTGTCAAATTTTACTTTGTGTATCAAACTTAATATGTATTATACTCCTAATGATTGATTATCAGAATTTACAATTTATGTCATGGAATGCCTCGGGCATTGTGTCAAGTACCAGTTATTTATGTGATATTCTTAGAAAATTTAATGTCGATTTTTTCGAGATATCTGAACATTAGTTTTTTGAAAATTGTCTGCCTTTTATTAAATCAATTGACAGCTATTATAAGTCGGTATCTATGGCTGACAAGATTGTAAACTTAATAATAGATGGAAACTTGGTAAAGATGGTGTTGATATCCTTTGGCATGTAATACATGGTAAATACATGTACATATCACAACTGAATATAGACGATGACCATATCATAGGTGTACATTATCAAGTAAATATTGGACAATTCTATTTATGTTTCAAGTGTACTTGCCTTGTAGTAATTATTCAATACAACTGTATAGAGATTATATTGATAAACTTTATGATCTTTGTAATATGTATTCTGAACTAGGTACTGTTGTTTCTATGGGTGATTACAATGCCATCACAGAACGACAGAGATCTGTATCTATAGAATTATTTTAGCTGACATTTTTTGCTATTGATACATTGTCAGTTTGTACTGGTGCAAATTATTCTTTTTCTCATATGATGACAAATATGAAAAATTAATTGACCATATTTGTATCCTTGTTGAAAAGATTGATTGTGTAACTTCATGTACATTTTTTGATGACCATTGTTTAAATGTATCAAGGCACTGGCTATTTATGTGTGTAATTCAAAGTATAATTGTGCGACTTTCTTCCGATAATGTTAATAATGCCGCACGACGTATTAACTGAAAATGATATCAATCGATGAACGGTCTTTTTACAAGGATAAACTTGATAATTCAAAAGGTGTGCGCGATTTAAACCGATTAAGGTGAAAAGCGCCTCAAATTCATTTCTCGAATTGTCTTCTCAAATTTGAACCATGTATATTTTAGCATATGTTCAATTGCACAGCGAATTATTTTTTTTTAATATCTTGTAAACTTTTCCTTAAGGAGTGCTTCAAACATAGCTACTGACGTCACAATTTTTACCAGCGCGCTTTCCTACGCTGTCGGCAGGTTTTAAAGCTGTAGCGTTTGCCTTTGTAATATTTTCCAACCTACTAAATTTTTCTTATACCTTATAATAAGAGCTACAAACTTATATATAAAATTCGACGTAAAAAGTTTGACGTTGAAACGGATTTGTGACGTCAAAATGGAAATAAATGCCTTCGAGTTTTGTTAAAATTTTAGCGTAAAATTAAATTTGTAAGAAATCTGCTCGATGAAAAAACGTAATAGCTCAATATGTTTTGTAAAAGATATTTTGCTAGTAGTTGACATTGTAAGAATTAGGGGTCATCGACTTAAGTATTTCGTAATTTTACGAATTCGTACCCCTACTCCATGTCTGTCATAAGCGTTTAAATGCAATTTTCACATGTGTCCTTGGATGAAATGAAAATTTCATGTATATCTTGATACTTTGTCAGATATATAATACTGTTTTTAACAAAATACTAATGATTTAGCAGTATGTAAATAGTGATAACGTTTATACGTACTGAAAAATAAAATATCTCCCTCATTTAATTTTTCCTATTTACATCAATTATCGCATATTCTTGCATGTCATAATAACTATAATATCGATGGATTCTTCCTGGAATATGACAGTTGTTGCACAGACAGGAGGAATTGAAGAGGCCCCGGTCAATTTTCGCTGGTTTGATTCGAACCGGCAACCTTCGAATGAGGTGTCCGCCGCTCTATTATATCGTTAGTACTGATTGATAATTCACTTTTTAAACATTCCTCCATTTATTTAAAACTTAAATTATAAATTATACATTATCTTTTGAAAAAAAGTTGTTTTTGGTCTGCATAAACTGTTTTTCGGTCCCTTTTCAGTCTTTTTCGGTTGTTTTCGGTCATTCTATGCACCCGGTGTTATCCAATTAGAAAATTTCTCATTTCAAAAAATGTTATACATTCTACTCGTCATTTCATTGGCGGTTGAAAAGTTCCAAACTTCCAGTCAAAAGCGAGCTTAATACGGCTGCGCCGAAAAAGACCAATTGGTGTATAAATCATCGCCCAACTACTTGTTTGGATAGATCTAATAGTATACCAAGGAAATACGGAACAACATGTATTTAGATTTTTTATTTCAACATAAAAGTACAATTTACATGGCAACTAAATAAAACATACAATAAAACAATAAACAAACATGTATGAATTAATATAGCCATGTCAATCAACATTATATGTTAAGGATAACACAAAAAAGAGCTAAAACAAACTCTTATTTCCATTGTGGTCCTTACCCTTACAAAAATTATCGTATTTCCCATCTGTCGTTCCAGTTTCATCTAGTCGCTACTGCTGTATTGGGTTTACCGGTGTGAAGATATTAACTTTAAACATAAATGTAAATGGCTTTTAACAATGGCGTCATATATATAGTATTTAAATAATAGATCTATACACTAATATATATCGCTTATACCGGATCCCCTCACATGATAATAAGATCGGTATTCATTAAAATCGCGCATGAGCAGAAGTGTGTGAAAATCCCGTAATCCGATATTAAGACACGTATTTACATGACAGGTTATAGTATTAATATGGAATCGGTTCGGCTGACCAAGAAGTCTAAGAAAAGAGCGAGGATATTACATGGCTGTTTAATGATAGTATTGTTATTCAACATGTGTGTCGGTTACAAATATGTTGTTGAACCTTTTGAAGATGGTGCCTTAAGCAGGTTGTTTTTTTTAAAGTTTATGATTACCAATCACCCATGGGTTTTCCTTTGCTTACTGATAGTTGGGTGGCTCAACGTATGTCTCTACATCTGCACGGGATACGTATTAATATCGGTATGTACCTTTTTTAAGTAGATAGTTTGTTCTAAACTTAGTATCAACATGGGTGAACCAGCAAGTGCGAATGAGGGTTAAATGTGCAGACTTGTATGTATTTTTAAGTTTTATCGTTGGTACTGGATAAAAATCTATATGATCAACGCCCCCAGATGAGTTTTAGTTATTTTAGGCTTCGGCGGATAGTGCAAGATACAGAATGTGTCCCGTTCCAGTGACACCCCTGGTGCTTTAACATGCCCGATGTACATGGGACCTCGATTGTTTAGGTCTCATCCGAAATACCATAAGTTATGTAAGCGGAGGGGGATCGAACTTGCGATCTCCGGATAACAAGTCCATCACGATACCACTTGACCACTGATCCGCTCTCAGTGCGGGCTTAGGTGACCTTAGGCTTTTTATGCGGGTCACCCCGGTAAACCCGATAGAGCGGGAGCGACTTTATGATATAGCTAGAGCGACATACGGCAAAGCCGAATATTTTTTTGCAAGGGCTAATTAAATATTTCCAGATTTTCTTAGTATATACTATCTATCTAAAATGCAATTAAGCTGATTCAGTGACAAATCTTGCATGAAAATGATTAAACTGGTGAAAACACGACTCGTGAAGATGCAGTCATTTACTTTTATATGTAAAATTTTAGGGATGTCAACGAATACCCAAATTGGTATTCGGATATTCGGTCAGCCTTCCGAACGAATATCCGGATATTCGGTCGTTTTATGTACTAAATCTAATACGTTGTTGATCAATTTGTCACGTATTTTCGCGATTGTAAAAATTATAGCTTACAGTTACCCTAGCCAGGCGAATATTCTATCCCGAGAACATACTTTTATATTTTTTGAGTCAGACAATTCATGGCTATAAGATTCAATCATTCATGTCATAAAATTAGGATGAAATAAATTGCATATACGTTGTTATTACGGGAGCTAACTCTGTAAGGACTGTTGTACTTTCGGTTTCGTTTTCTCCGTGACAGAGTCGTTACACGGACATTTATTTTCTTTTTCTGCTGCTTCAGTCTTTATAGATCTGCAGGAGGCTTAATAGGACTGGGAAAGAAAAGCTTCAATTAAGAACAACCTGAAAAGATTTTCATTTTAATTAAAATTTTAGAATTATTTAATAAACTTGTTTAATGTTTGTAAAACGTGCCGCTGTACAAAAAGATACTTCATAATTGCAATGGCTAAAGTAAGCGCATCTCCATAATTATGTATCGGCTAAACAAGGCTTTAAACACTTGCATAATAAATTTCTTAATCTTAAGTTTGTTCAACAATTCACACCTAGAAATTGAAACTCGTTTGTTTGCATAATCTCTTTTGTCTATCGCTAAAGATTGACTATAGAAAGTGTCATCACCAGAGCAACCGGGTATTATAAACTGACACTTTATCGGCCGTAACTGAAAATTAATTATTGTCATGAAAACAACATGTAAATATTTAAGTTTTAAATTGAAATTCGTTTTTTGGACGCATTTACCGAATACTCGGATACCTATATCGTATCCGAATATTCGGAAGCTGAACGAATATTCGGATATCCGGATATTCGTTGCCATCCCTTATGTAAATTTAAATCTACACCACATCACGTGGTGCATAAATCATCGCCCTTTTATACTGTTAATTACATTTTAGATAGATATAAAATCTGGAAATATTTGCCCTTACAAAATTTCTTCGGTCTGACGTATGTCGCCACAGCTCTTTCAAGTCACTCCAACTCTATTGGGTTTATCGGTGTGGCGAGTGGTGTATTGAACAAAAAAGCGGAATATGATACCGTGTGGGGGGTATTTCGTTTATATTTAAAGTGAATGAGATATATATTCAATTCGACAATGGTTCTATTATCGGAAAATCGCATTTCAACGTTCTAGGTAAGGAAGTATTATTATGATTAATTCGGTTATAGATACAGTGCATCTATACATGGCAAGACAACGTGTAGCATGCATGCATTTTTTGATTACACTCTACAGGTCACAATTTCAACTTTCACACTTGCTCAGAAGGTTTCCTGCAATATGGAGATGATCTTTTTTATTTTCGGGGTCAGTGTGTCATAGGTCAAGATCACAGTGACCTCCGTTATATTTTCCTTGATAACGCTTTACGCGTCACAGTTTTATTTCAACTTTCATCAAACTTGCTCAAAAGGTTTCCTGAAACATGTAGATGTTTCCTATTAATTTTTGGGTTACTGGGTCACAGGTTAAGGTCAAAGTGACCACCGTTAGATTTTCCTTGATAGCGCTCTACAGGTCACAGTTTTTATTCAACTTTCATCAAACTTGCTCGGAAGGTTCCCTGCAACATGTAGACAATCCATATAGCTTTTGGGGTCAGTGGGTCACAGGTCAAAGTCACTGTGACCCGAACATTGAAAATATTTTCCAATGAGATCTTTTTGACCCACAGTCTTGAAACTTCATAGAATAATTGTTCTTACTGAGTACGGTAGATGATCCCTATCGTTTTTCGGGTCAGTGGGTCAAAGCTGAAGGTCATAGTGACCCGAACTTTGAAAATCAAAAGTGATCATTGCTGAACGTAGTTGTGCATATCATGGTCATGCTCCGGCTCAGTGGTTTTCAGTGGAATTACCGCCCTTGATTCATAGAATCTTATGTTTTGGCTTAATAAGTAATTATCCTATACCACTGGGTGGATTTTCACCAAACCTAAGAGAAGTGATCATTGCCTAGCTTACTTATGCATATCGTCTGTATATTCAGTTCAGTGATTTTTCAGGGAAGTTATGAACCTTGATTCGTCAAATTAAATGATGTGTTTGCTACTTCTCCTCTACCATTGGCCGGGTTTCCACCAAACCTAACAGAATGTATCAGTGCCAAACCTAGTTGCTGTTAGCATGTTCCGCTTCTTACCATTGATTTTCAGAGAATTGCGGCCCTTGGTTTGTCATGTCATAATGTCTATACTACTTCTCCTATACCAGTGAGTTGAATTTCACCAAACCTCACATGAGTGATCAGTCTCAAGCGTAGTTGTACATTTCGTCAGCATGTTACTGTTCAATGAAGTTAGCGGAGCCATGTACCTTAATATTTCACATTGTATGATGCTTGTGCTAGTTATACTATATCACTTGTCAGAAATCTACCAAACTTCACACAAGTGAGCGGTGCCTAGCCTGAACTTGTGTATATCTTTGGATTGTTACTGTTTAGTAATATGCATTTTCATTTCTACAGTGCTAAATGATGGGAGACATGTGTTTTTTCGTGAAAGATAATACAAATGTTTTTCGTTGTGGTAATAATTTGATAATGGGGTCGCTGAGTCTTAATATCGAAGTTTTCCGTGCCCTAATAATCAGGCAATCACTAATTTTATTTGCTATCGTATACGTTTACAAGTATTTACAATTCATATGAAAGTTGTAGAAACATTTAATAAACAATGTTACTAAAGATAATCCCCGGGCACAAACATGTCCATATAACGATCATGTGAAATATCATAATTACTTTGGACTGTTCCAAAAATGAAGAGGGCATTGCACTCACCCCAGCATATGCATCGGTCAAAGTCTTTTTAGCTCACCTGGCTACGCCAGGGTGAGCTTTTCTGATCGATGATTGTCCGTCGTCCGTCAACATTTTGATTCAAATGACATCTCCTCTGAAACCTCTAGGCCAATGTTGATAAAACTATGCAGGAGTGTTCCTTGCATAAAGCTCTACCAAAATTGTTCAAAGAATTCGATTCCATGCAGAACTCTGGTTGCTATGGCAACAAATAGGAAAAACTTTAAAGATATTCTTCTCTGAAACCACAAGGCCTAGAGCTTAGATATTTGGCATGTAGCATTGTCTAGTGGACCTCTACCAATATTGTTCAAATTATGACCCCCGGGTCAAAATTGACCCCGCGCGGGTGGGCAGTTAGTTTTTGCATAGGCATATATTGGAAAAACTTTAAAAATCTTCTTCTCTGACACCACAAAGCCTAGAGCTAAGATATTTGGCATGTAGCATTGTCTAGTACACCTCTACCAAGATTGTCCAAATTATGACCCCCGGGTCAAAATTGACCCCGCACCGGGGGTCACTTAGTTTTGCATAGGAATATATAGGAAAAATTTTAAAAATCTTCTTCTCTGAAACCACAAGGCCTAGAGCTTAGATATTTGGCATGTAGCATTGGCTAGTGGACCTCTACCAAGATTGTTCAAATTATGAGCCCTGGATCAAAATTGACGCCGCACGGGGGTCACTTAGTTTTACATAGACTTATGTAGGAAAAACTTTAAAAATCTTCTTCTTTGAAACCACAAGGCCTAGAGCTTAGATATTTGGCATGTAGCATTGGCTAGTGGACCTCTACCAAGATTGTTCAAATTATGACCCTCGGATTAAAATTGACCCCGCACGGGGGTCACTTAGTTTTACATAGGCTTATATAGTAAAAACTTTAAAAATCTTCTTCTTTGAAACCACAAGGCCTAGAGCTTAGATATTTGGCATGTAGCATTGGCTAGTGGACCTCTACCAATATTGTTCAAATTATGACCCCTGGGTCAAAATTGACCCCCCACCGGGGGTCACTTAGTTTTACATAGGCTTATATAGGGAAAACTTTAAAAATCTTTTCTCTGAAACCACAAGGCCTAGAGCTTAGATATTTGGCATGTAGCATTGCCTAATAGACCTCTTCAAAGTTTGTTCAAATTATACCCCTGGGGTCAAAATTGACCTTGCCCGGGGGGGGGTCATTTGTTTTACAAAGGCGTATATAGGAAAACTTATTTGGTATATAACATTATCTAGTGATCTTCCACCAGGCAAGTGGACTTGTACCAAGGTGAGCGATATAGGGCCATCTTGGCCCTCTTGTTTATAAATACTAATATCTTCAATACCGACAAACATATCTGCTTAACACTTGACATATTTGTTTCTCATAGTGATATATACAACTATACTTCTAATTGTATTATAATTTTGTCACAAAAAGTTAAAAGTCCGGTATCTCTGTAGAAACTCATTATAAGATAATTTTACAAATACCATAATACTGACGTTTACTGTCTAGCCTTGGCTATAACTTTACTTTTATTCCATAGTTTATCAACATGTTGAAGGACACTTACTTATTTGTTCAATGTCATTGAACAAAATACAACACTTTATTCATAGCATATAGAGTTTTTTTTCAATTCGTAAATAATAAGAATATTGTATCTAGATTAATTGTTCGTAAACCGTCAATACCCGTAAATGAACTCGTAGAAGGCAGACATCCTGTAAACCCTTGAAATATGCAGCAAATAAGACTTTATATCCAGTACGTAAGCGCCTTGTTGATAAGATGATAACCCTTTTAACAAATTAAAATCATATTTAAACGAAACATCAGTCATCAACAGTATTCCCATCATATGACTTATGTTTAATCTTTTACGTATCTGCAGTTTGTGTGGCGTTTTACGTATCCACCGTCTGCGTTCATACGTAATGTACCCTATAATATTTCTATCTTCCGTCATAAGTACCCTAACAGAGAACCTAATGCTTGTTGAAGTGTCAGTTGCAGCTGCTGTATCAGTTGTAGCGAAAAGAAAATTTTTTTGCTGTTAAAGAAAATAGGTAGCTTTACGATTTATGCAGTTTTGGACTCTTTAGATTATCATATGTCTTAAAATTCAAAAATAAATCCAAACACATGCAATTTCTGGTCTGATTTCCGCAATCGTAACAACACGTCGGTCATTTTTAATTAAACAACTGAGCGTCGCCTAGTATAACTATATTGAAACTCTTACTGAACGAAAACATTGCAGAAATGAATCAAAAACCGAAGATATTAGGAATATGTCCAACTTACCTGTCAAGACATCGGTCGTAATTAGTACCCATCTGCTTTCGTAGTAGTCGAATACCAGAGAGTAGTGGCGTGCGTAAAACGACCGTCAAATTACCGTATGATACCCCAATGCCACTTCGTGACGTCACTTTATAACGTCACAAATCAGCACGTACTAATTAATACATTGACGAACTGTACGCAATCACCCACGTTGAGCGTGGGGTACAATGACGGGATATGTCAAGCGTATATATATGACTGGCTTGCATGTTAATATCAATATCTATTTTCGTGTCATTGACCAATCAAACGGCTGGAAATTTCGTGGAAGGGTAATAAAAACGGAATATTATAACAGTCGGTTGATCTGCGGGTTCGTATCTTTCGAGTTGGCTGTACAGTTTCGGATCACACAAGAGGCGGAGCCTCGAGCGTGATCTTGCACTATGCAGCGCACTAGAAAGATACACCCGTAGATCAACCGACAGTTATAGTATTCCTTTTATTATATACCTTTACTAGATCCCGTGTAAACGTTTGCATAATAAATGTTAATATGTGCCAATAATGACGTAAAGGCAACATAACGCGCAACATAACGTGTAGAAGCATTATCGCAAAGCACAGAGCGAGTTAGCACAATTCTTCATCTTTCCGCAGAAAATGTGCTTAAGGAAATACAGACAGTATATGGTAATCTTGAAGCTGTGAAAATCGACAAAAAAGACCATACCTAAAACAAATCGACAAAAAACTACTTCCCCGGAAATCGAGGCAGCTAGTATCCCTGAAACAGCTTGGCAAACTGCATCATCGGTGATGCATTTGACATTAATTGAACATCACAGGATGTACCCGTATAGGATCAAAACTCAAACGTTGACCAGTTGAGCATTTCAAGAGCTCAAGTTTCTAATAAAGACATTCTGTTGGTTGAAGATTCAACACGAGAGGACTAAAAATGATGTGACCATCGATACAAATCTTGGTGCAACATCATGTGATGTAAAAGATCGATAACAACGGTCTAATCTCCTTCAAAATACCAAAGAAATTGTAATATTTGCAGGTGGCATTGACTCACCCAGAAGTAATGAGACAAATCTACAGTTGCTGGTTGAATATGTTGCTTCACTTAATAAAAAGGTTACACCGTGTCTGCTGTGTTCGAGAGACGAGAATGACATCATTGCATACAATGTCGCAGTCAAGAAGATCGCAAATGAATTTTCAATAAACGTCATTGACTGCTACAGTCATTTTATATATGGAGACGGCACAACAGTTAGGCAGTACTATCTTAGGGACGGTATACATTCTGTCTAATATAGGAACACGATGCTTGATACGGACAATAAACAAGTCACGCGCAATCATTAGAGAAAAGGACAACGTCACAATGAAGTTCATAATGGAAGCAGACAAAGAAAAGCTACCGCACTGACTTCTGCGTTATCTAACAGAATGACTTCTGGTGATTTCTACAACAGAAGATGGCCAGGTGACCGAAACGTTGTTAGAAGACAAAAAGGCTTTTTTTGTTTCCTGTTTAAGACAGGGTATTTCCGCCATAATAATTGTGGTGGATAAAATCATACCACTGCAGACTGTTACGCTCCTTACCAATATTCAAGAACAAGAAACAGGCGAGGAGACTACTAGGAAAACATGAGCAGGACATCAAATGATTTTAGAAACTGAAAACAGATTTAACGTACTTTCAAATTAATGCAACGTAAGGTGGTATGCGAACTTTGTCCGAAGTCAGACGTCAAAAAGCGAGTTTTCTCCGATTGTTTTGAAATTTTGTTTAGTGGTACTAAAACATATTGCACGCATTGTGTTTGTTTTAACCTCTATTTTTCATTTTGTTTCCTATCAACGCGACGTTTAATGTCGGTGGTGCAAATTCGACGTTTTACATGCATACCTGGTTCAAATATGACCCTAGTGTAATTTTGATAACACCATTTGCTCTCTAAATGCAAAATACGTACATATACAGTTTTAGATGCTTTATCTGTCAACTTTTCCAGCGCGAAACGTTTAATACTGAAAATCCGCCCATTTCGTTAGTATCTCTTCCTCCACAGCCGGATCTGACCATACGCGATTACTTCTAAGAGTCGGCTCAGCCGGGACCCTAGAACGAGATCGTTCTATGGTTATAAATAGCACAGTAACTGTTGTCTTCTATTTTTCAGCCAGTCGTTCGGATGATCTGGGATGTTTTGAAAAGGTATATTCCATTCCGTGTAAGACGCCGCACATGGTGTTTTTGCAACTGCTCGTGCAAAGAATTGGAAAAGATTTTGATTGGTATACATGATACCCACTGTGGCTGGGAATCACAGACACCGGATGCTCTAGATGAAGCAACAAAACAATACCTCTCTTCGATACTGGATGGTTGCAAAAACCGTTTTAATTTAGAGAATATGCACTACAGATTAGTTGGGAGTTCTGCTGAAGGTCTCGGTAAACCTTATACACTGGAATTAAACAAGGGCTACCGCGATCCTTTGAACAAATTTCTGTTGAGATTCTTTTGTTGTTGCTGTCCGTGTTCAACTTCTTATACCAGTTTAAGAACTGACTTTGATGTCATTATGGAATGTAATACTTCACATAGTACTATAAAAGACTCGCTCAGAGTCGAACAAAACAATGACAGGCCAGGATTCGTTCGACTGGCATCTGTTGGATCTCAAGAGGAGAACAGATTATCTTTATTATGTAAATATGTTGACATACACTGTTATTTGTCGTCTAGTGCAGTACGTGGTAACGTAAGAGAGATAGTTGATCAGTCATCAGAGAGTCAACTTCCAGCGTCACGTATCTTTGATATTTTCAAACACCCTGTATTTATAGAACTGGAGGAGACTGGACCAGCCATCAAACTTCGCACATACCCTCTCGGTCAAGCGTGGTACTGGAACGACGACCAGAAAGTAGTAGCATTCGAAGGGGACATTGTCTTTGGTATCCATTATCTACAGAGCTGGCCTGCATGTGCCTCTGGATGGAAAAACAGACCAAGAATGTGGCCGTCTGCTGATGTTGTCAAAGAAATATTTCAGAGTGGATTTCTTGTCGTTCCTAAACCTTCACATAAAGGACCAGACCAAGAAGACGAAATAGAATGGCATATTTCATTTCCCCACTGCGAGACATACATTAGCACAAAATTCCCTAAGGTGGCAAAGGCATGTTTCCTAGCATTAAAACTGATTCTGAAAAACCATCTTGTATACCACTGCTCGGACATGAAGACTTATTATCTGAAAACAATACTGTTATGGGAGCTTGAAAAACATCCAGAGCAGTTTTGGAGCCTTGAGAACATTGTGGAATGCTTCGAGTGTCTCCTTGACAGTCTGATCGAATGTGTCAACCTAAAGAAGTGCCCAAATTACTGGGTGCAGTCTTTAAACCTGTTTGAAAAAGTAGATAGGAAGGATTTGGGCTGTCTTACTGGAATCTTGGAGAAGATTCGGGCTAAACCGGCACCATACATAGATGATATCGGAAGTATGTGGTGTTGAAAAGACTTATTTCCAACAAATCTAGAACAACTAATACAAAGCAGTACCTTGTTTTAGTAAAGGCCCTTTTTCCAGATAACCATAGACAAAGTCTGAGTTACCAAAACACCTGATAAAATAAGAACGTTCTCGAAAACCATGGATGCTCCATGAAGTATCATGCAGGAATTATGCCCCTTGACCACTGTCAAACAAGAGATAGCCCTATATCACTCACCTGGCTACCATTGTATCAAAAGAAAGTTTCAACAATTTAAAGGTCCATTACTTACACCAAATCGAGTTTCTTTTAAAACCAAAAATAATATCAAACAGGGAATGCCACGTACCAAAAACGCAGCCTCCCCAAATCTGGAATTGTAACCGAGATACAGCTTGAAACTGGCTTCTAAAACTTAACAATAGCCGTGAGTATTTCCCCTGTTTGAAATACTGCTGCAGTGTATTTCCTTAGATTGACCTGGGTGGTCTTTTTGTCCTACTTTTGCTTTATTGAATGTTGTAAACAGTCAGACATATACTTTGCACATCATTGGAAATAAAGTTTCTTCAATTATAACTAAAAAGGCATGTTTATTTATGTACAACCTATTTACAGCCTCTCTCTGGGAGATTTCTGGAAAATTACAAAGATATTTGAAAACGGGAAAACCTACTTTCGTTTTGAAAAGGCAAAATATAATTTATTAATTCTTTTGTTAAACTCAAATTTTCAACACAATAAGGTCACATTCAATGCAGTATGTCTTATTTTCCCTTTTGAGAAGGCGCCCGTTACGATTCCAGATTTAAAAGCAAATTAGATTTGGTGTTAGTAATGGACCTTTAATCAATTTTTGTCTAACTTTTGTCATATCTAATTTTGCCAAACAGATAGACTATTTGAAAAATATATGATAGTTCAATTGAAATGAATAACTAGTGTAGTAAATCGTATTTAGTTTCATATTTCTTTACCAACAGTACATGTATTTTGTTGTTGTTACATTTTAATTCTTCTTTTACATTGATGAAGGCCATATGAAAATATGATGTATTTTGATTTACATATAAGTCCTTGTACGTCTGATATGAAACCTTCATTAGATAAAGATTTTTCTATTATTATCATTATCGGCTATAATATAAGGGCGCTGTCAATTTTGACCGGAGGTCACGATTTGTACAATCTTAGATGTCCACTAGGCAATGCTACATTCCAAATGTCTAAGCTCTAGGCCTTACAGTTTCAGAGAAGAAGATTTTGAAAGTTTTTCCTGTATAAATCTATGTAAAAACAAACGGGCAGAGATGGCCCTATATCGCTCACCTAAGACCTACTTATGACAATATGTGACCAACAATATATCATAAACATATTCTGTTTGACCTTGAAAAGACAAACCTTCTGACCAATTTACATGATGATTGGGTTGTAAATGTCACTTGTATGGCATACAAAAGGCTTTTAACCTAGTTTTTTTAACCCAGATCACCCACATTCGAACGCAACCTACATTTCATCAAGACAATCATACTTACCAAGTTTCATGAAAATTCAATAATAAATGCAACCTCTATGGCAAACACAACGTTTTTGTATGATTTGACCCCGTGACATAGTTTTTGACTTCAGATAATTCATATTCATACTCGATATAGTTTGCATCAAGATAATCATTCTGACAAAGTTCCGTGATGATCCAATGAAAAATGCAACTTTTATTGCATTCACAATGTTTTTCTATGATTTGACCCCGTGACCTAGTTTTTAATTTCAGATGATCCATATTCGAACTTAACCTAAATATCATCAAGTTAATCATTCTGACCAAGTTTCATGAAGATCCAATGAAAAATGCAACCTCTATTGCATTCACCTAGATTTTATCAAAGCAATTATACTGACCAAGTTTCACGAAGTTCCAATAAAAAATTCAACTCTCTTTTGCAAACATTGCAAGGTTTTTCTATGACTTGACACTGTGACCTTGTTTTTGACCAAAGATGACCTTTGATTTTATCAACACAATTATACTGACCAAGTTTCATAACGATCCAATGAAAAATGCAACTTCTTTTGCATACACTAGGTTTTTCTATGATATGACACTATGACCTAGTTTTTTACCCCAGATAATTCATATTCGAACTCGACCTAGATTTTAATAAGGCAATTATCATGAATATCCAATGAACAAGAACTGTCAGTAGGGCAGCGCGTTCGACTTTTTTAGTACATGCCAATAAAAGAAAACTTTGACAGTTAAAGGCAAAACAAGGATCTGTATAAACAAGGGCCAAAAGTAACAAGATATTAAGTCAAGAGTTATCAAACTTAAATGTTTGATATCTATGAATACTACAGAAAAGTTATAGATTAATACTTCAAGTCGTTGATACATGTCCATGGCAGTGCCAGTTGCACACAAGACTTTAGCTAGGAATTTCTAAGTACAAATCAAGAAACATTTTCACAGAGTTATCTTCTCATGCTTACAGATAGGTGTCATGATGGTTCATAAGTACTTCAACTTTCAAAGTAATATCTCAAATTGTTAAGTCAACAAAGGGACAAGAATGAAAGTTTTACCTGAGTTTCTTAGTCGAAAAGGGCCATAATTCAAATAAAACCTTGACAGAATTACCTTCTCCTGTCTATGTTTGGGGATCATGATGGTAAACAAGTATTACAACTTTCAAAGCAATATCTCAAACAGTTCAGTCAAAAAGTGGACTGGTACGAAAAACTTAACCGAGATTCTAAGTCGATAAAGGGCCTTAATTTTAATAAGATCCTTGACAGACTAACCTTCTCTTGCCTACAGATGGGAGTAATGATGCAAACAAGTATTCCAACTTTCAAAGTAATATCTTAAAGGGTTAAGTCAGTCGTGGATAGTACCCCTATTCAATGTATTTTCTAAGTCAAAAAGGGGCATATTTTTTTGTTATTTGCTCTTGTCTGTGGATGGAGGTAATGATGGTAAATAAGTATGGTAACTTTCAAAGCAATATCTATAAGATTTTGAAATAAAGTGGGGTGGTACGAAAAACTTAACCAAGCTCAATGCACTTTCTAAGTCAAAAAAGGGCCATAATTCTGACAAAAACCTTGACATAGTTATGTACTCTTGTCTGTTGATGGCGGTTAGTATGGTTAACATACATGGTAAGTTTCAGAGAAGTACCTCTAATGATTTTGAAATAAAGTGGGGTGGTATAAAAAACTTAACCAAGGTGTGACACCGATGCGGACGTGGACACCGATGCAAGTAGGATTGCTCCCCTTTTCTTCAAAAAGTCGAGCTATAAATGCAACCTCTATTGCAAACACAATGTTTTTTCTATGATTTGACACCGTAATCTATTTTTGATCTCAGATGACCAATATTCGAGCTTGACCTAGATTTTACCAAGGCAATCATACTGACGAAGTTTGGTGAAGATCCAATGAAAAATGCAAATTCTATTGCATACACATGGTTTTTCTATGATATGACACTGTGACCTAGCTTTTGACCCCAGATTACTCATATTCGAACTCGACCTAGATGGTAACAAGCATAGTTAATACCCTATAAAGAACTTCCAAATATCTGCTTGGCTTTTTAATAAATACTATCTCTTGTAACCTTTTTTTTCCAAGAAAGATATACATGTATTTTTTAAATATATTTGTTTAGCTTTAACTAAATGAGCAGTAGACAATATGTTTATCTTGTAAAATACGCAAAGAAGGCTAAGAATAGTTAGCATAAAAGCTTAGAAAGAATAAGTAGCACCAATATTTGAAAGAATTAGACCTCAGTAATTCTTTTCTGTTCACTTTTTCCAACAAAATTATCAAGACCTAAATTACAATCCTGATTCACTATTGGTTGCTTTGAGAATGGTTTATGATGATGGGAACTAGGTACTTCTTCTACAGAAACCGTGTCAGATTGAGATCTGGTTATGTCTGGCTGAGTGTTGTTTATTTCTGGTTTAGTACTAGTTATGTTAGGTTGAGAGTTTGTAAAATTGGACTGAGAGCTGACTCGGTCAGTTTTTTGTATTGGTAACGTCTGACAGAGTGTTGGTCATATCTGACTTTTCAGGTGTAGCTATATCAATTTTCCCTTTCTCGGTACCATGGATTTAGGAACCACCTGATTTAACAACAGTTACATTTTTGTTAGGTTTTTCATCTTTTTTTCATTCCAGAAAAATGTTCACATGCAGAATTCAGCAGTGATTGCCCTATTCAAATATGCATCTTGTTTACTCTTTGTTCCTGCAAAAGTTTTATTCAAAGATTTCGAAGCCGGGGATGAAGTATTTTTCTTTTAACTAAGATCAAATTCATCTTTGATTTTCATGTCACTCATTGCTCCACCCAATGCTTTCAAAGTAGGAGAAGATGTGGACGGAGACATAGTTCTGTGTCGGGCCACAAACTTTGCAAGAACTTCTGCATTGCTGGGACTGTATGATCTTTCTCCTTTGTTTAAGTCTTGATCAGAATAACTCTTTTTTGCTTTGTTTACTAAAACTTTTGGTTTTCCATTACTGTTTTTATTTCCAATCGTCGGACTGCTTTCCTGGGGAAAGCTGCTTCGGACTTTAGTTCTAATACTGGAAGCTGTTTCAGGACTTCTGAGTATTTCATTCAAATCTTCCTGTCAATCCAGAGAATGATTCTGTTCTACCATACCATTTTGTTTCAGTTTTTGTCCTTTAATATCTAGTTTTTTGTTTCAGTTTTTGTCCTTTAATATCTAGTTTGCTTCTTGTTTCTGTCACACAGATTTCATCTTCATTCCTTTTAAGCACCTTTGTCCCATTTTCTGTAGACAAGTTCACCTTTTTACCACTACTTGGGTATTCTCCATCAATCTCATCAAAAGACCTTCTATCTAGACTTGTCTGTTCCAGTGATACTGACTCAAGTTCCACACACTCTTCCTTTAACCCTGTACTAGGATTTATTACACTGTATTTATTGTTTTCTGTAAGTTTACTACGGTTACTTCCCTTTGCTTGTGTACCTGAATTAGTATAAAATGGTTTCATAGGATGTATGTTCAAGTTCTCAGCTTCCTCACTTACTGTCTGCATACCAGTTTCTTTACAGTTTGTCTTTACAGCACCTGTAATACATTAACTCTATCTTATAAATAGGCTATGGCCAGAACCAAATCCAATATTATTTTTACCTTTCTATCTGAACTTTACCCACTTAATTTAAGTTTTAAGAGCACCTTTAGGAAATCATTCATAACATAATATTGCCCTAATAAACTTTCAACAAGTCTAATAGGAATATCCCCTATTGCTGAAGACTGTTCATATGGTTCTACCTATACATCTTATATAACAAGATATGTCGGTCTCATGACAGCATACTTGATATTTGCTGGATCGTTTTCATTGGCACTCAATGCTTGTTTTAGCAGATTTTCAATTATTTACAGGTCTGTTTACCTAACCAAAGTTGCTAAGAATAACTCTCATTCAACGTAACTAGCTGCGAACTTTGCAATTGACATTAGTAGTTTATTAGCAGGGCTAGAACCCATGACCTTCTGTAGAATTTAGTGATTTAACCTTTACCATTTGACCATTGGTGCAATGTATTTATTGACACTTTTCTTCATTACACAAAGTTTGTTAGAAAAATGTAAAACATCTTGAGATACACAGATATAGAAAAAGAAGACTGCTCAACAATTTATGTGAATGACAAATAAACAAATGCATTGTAATATATACACATGTATAAAGAAGCATAATGCAAACATAGAAATGTTTAAACCTATAGCCTTGTTTGGTGACACAGAGACTTGTGTAATGTTTCCATCAAGTTTCTTTATTTGCAAACACAAAAAAGTTGGATGCAAAGGTTTAACCTGAAATTCAAAAGAGGCATCTTGCCACCCCATATAGATCAGTTTGAATTTAATGTATAACTGAAGGAATGAACACATGCCTTCCCACTACTAATTATCTACCATAGAAATGGAATGCCAATGTAGATCTAATATAAAAATCCTTCAAAATATAATTACTATGACTTTGAAAATTAGAAACATAAAATTCAAGTTAATATAAAGAATTCAAAACCGTTAACCAATGTACAAACCTTTAAACAGCTCAAAGACAAACGGGAGAGATGCCAATGCCAGGTGTCGATTCTCGTATAAAATTTTACCAAACAAATGAACACCTACTTCCATCAAAACCCAAGTTTACTTTAAGACATCTGAAAAAGGAAATCCAAGAATTTCATTCTAAGTATGTCTTAGTTCCAGCAGACAAGGCGGCCAACAATATTATCATCATTTGACGCCTACATTATATTAATGTTTTACAAAACGAACTAAATAGCACTAAAGCTTATATATTGAGTCCTTCCGTTGAACAAAATGTGGTCACTGATCACATCAGTGAAGTTTCTAATTTGAAAGTTCGTATAGATGATCAACATATTAAACTTCCTACTATGTACTGGATTCCTAAATTACATAAACAACCATATAAAGCTCGTTTCATCGCTAATTCAAGTTCTTGTACCACTACAAATATTTCAAAACTATTAACATCTTGCCTAACTGCTATAAAAGCCCACGTGAAAAGATATTGTGATAAAGTAGATCTATACGAAAACTCTGGTAAACATTTATTTTGGTCGATCAAAAATTCTGGCGAAATCCTGGATAAGTTTAAAGTTAATAATTACAAAGTAACTTCAGTCAGTACATACGATTTTTCTACTCTGTATACCACTTTACCACATAATTTGATAAATGACAAGCTAACTGCCCTAATTCAAAAGACTTTTGCCAGGGAGAATGTTACATTTCTCGCCTGCAATTTCGATAAAGCTTTTTTTACTAGCTGTATTGTTAAACATTATACTATGTGGACCTGTGACGAAGTTTGTAAAGCCCTTTCCTTTTTATTGAACAACATTTATATAAGGTTTGGGAATGCAGTTTTCAGACAAGTAATCGGTATTCCCATGGGAACAAATTGTGCACCCCTTGTCGCAGATTTGTTTTTATATTGTTATGAAAGAGACTTTATGTTGAGTCTTTCTCCAGATACGCAGACAGACATTATCACTGCTTTTAATAATACATCACGCTATCTGGATGATATTCTTAATATGGATAACCCGTTTTTTGGTCAATTGGTGGACACTATTTATCCCCGGGAACTCCAGTTAATTAAAACTAACAATTTGGATACTGGTGCTTCATTTTTAGATTTACATCTCTCTATTTATAACAATATTATACATACCAAAATTTATGACAAGAGGGATGATTTTAATTTTAGTATTGTAAATTTCCCCCATTTGGATGGGGATGTACCTCATGCTACATCTTATGGGGTATACATTTCTCAGTTAATTCGGTTTGCCAGAGCGTGTAGTCATGTTGAGGATTTCAATGAACGTAATCAATATATTACAAATAAACTTCTTCAACAGGGCTACCGTTATTACAAATTGCGTAAATATTTTGCTAAATTTTACTATCGTAATTCTGATTTGGTTTTGAAATTCAATAGTAATCTAAAGACTCTTCTGCGAGAAGGTATTTCAAAACCCGATTTTTATGGGGATGTGGTTTACAAACTTCGTAAGATTTTGGGTCATGGCAATTTTCCAACTGTATTTGCTAAAATTATAAAACGTTTTGTTAAAAGAGGTTACGACCCAACTGTTTTGAGACACACCGCATGTTTGGTGTTCAACCCGTTTACAGTTGGACGCTATGCTTCCCTCTTTGATTGTGTCTGACGGAAGAGGGAGATGACTCTGTGATGGGCAGTTTTTAAATCCCACTGGGACGAAGCTGTTTTGATTTCTGTCCTCTGGCCTGTTTCGTCGGGCCCTTAAGGGTGTTTCTCTTGGTGCTCTGCCTTCTGCAAAGGCATTGAGTACATACGTTTTTTGGTTCTCAAGGTTTGCTTTTTATATATTTATACACGAGCATTTTTGTGTTTTACATACCATGCCTTTTGTTTCCATTGCGTGTGTTAGAGATTCACCTAGCAGGGATTACTTTTATTTACACTGTCCTGTGACTTTGGAACATGGTGGGGGTAAGAGTGAGGTTGGGTGCGCACCATAAACCGGTTTAAGCTCCCCAGTGGTGTTTTTGCCACTGACCGTTCCAAGGCGGTGCCCCACTGTGTTCCGTTAATTGTTCGTTTTGTCCTCGTGTGTTTGCTTTGTATGCTTGTGTGTGTTGGTAGTGTATGTTTGTGTGTGTACATGATTGTGTGTGTGTGTGTGTGTTGTGCGTGCGTGCGTGCGTGCGTGCGTGCGTGCGTGCGTGCGTGCGTGCGTGTGTGTGTTGGTGGTGTGCACTTCTGGGTGCTGTGGGGCTCGTTTTGGGGAGGCTGCGTTTTTGGTACGTGGCATTCCCTGTTTGATATTATTTTTGTTTTTAAACAGTAGCCTGGTTCGGTCAGGTATTTACCCCAAACCGTTACGGATATGCACGGGTTTTATCGATCTACTCCAAGCGCCTACCAGCAAAGACTTTGGCGGGGGAATCGGAAGATAAATTATTGAAATTACCTTTGAAATAAAATTGGGAGGTAAGAAGCTGAACGGTGTTATTTTGGACAACAGTGTCATAGTTATCAAGACGCAGGAATTAAAACTGTTGGTCCTTTAATGCTACAGGACTATTATGTTCTTGGGCTAGACACAGAGAAATTATACCACACTTCCTCTCTTTCTCTTAGACTCATTTTAGATCGTTTATCAGGGTGAAACCTAAAACAACATCAGCGTACCCGGTTTATATGCTTGACAGAATGGGTATGCTGAAGCTTACTCCATCTAGAGTGGGTGGACCAACGCTCGGCATAAAAATTCCATGTTATAAATCATCAGCAGGAGTCTGTGTCAACTAACCTCAAATTTTTTATGCTCAGTTTCAAGACCAATCCCAACCTTTCAACCATCGTTGTTTACATATTTAAAGTCACATGGTGACGAACTTGGCGGGAGCTAAATATAGGCCTAGTAAAACTGGTGCGGCTCGTCCGAAATTCTACCACAGCTCGGCGTACGCCAGATACACTCCAATGTTTTGTTTTTAAAATATTTCTGTTTTAAACCAATGTTGAAGATGTATTTAACAAAATTTAGTAGTAATACGGATTGAAATAATCTATTAATTGCGTTAACATTAATTTGATTTACACTGTCTTTCTCCCAGACTTTTGTCGAGTTTTACGAACCAGCGTTAACATGTCTATATACAAACACATTTAACAAACATTGTATAGAAAAATTCATACAGTTATAAACTTGATTCATTTACTGATTTAATCATGTATAATGTGGTCTGTATTTTTTTAAAATAACAATAAGTAATAAAAAGTATACCTAGGAGATTTATGTCTTGAGAATCGTAGGAACAAGACAATATTGCTAGAGGGGTCCGTATAGATTGGCGCTATTTAACTTAATTATATATTATAAAATAAGAAGAATTAGGTAATGTCTGAATATAAATGACTTCTCTATAAATTATACGACTCAATTTCTTAAAAAGTACCTATATAAAGGAGAAATCTTAGTTTAATTGAGTATGGAAAGCATTACGGGACGGGTTATACTCTAGGTCTGCGGCTCTGCTATAGTCACGTGACCATTCCGGAAGTCAACCACATCGGATAAAATCACACACGATGTAAACAAATTTAACAGCACCCTAAAATTAAGACTTTTAAAGATTTTTTTCGGAAAATCACAAAGAAACCTCATTTACGCCGAGCATTAGTATACGCCGAGCGTTGGTCTACCCACTCTATAGGGAAATAACATCAATCATGGTGTCAGAAATCTGACACGCTGGCATTGCGGTATTTCATGAAAAAGAAATTGGCGAAAACAATAATTTTATTCCTGAGAAGCTTTGGAAAAGAATCCCTGTATGAAATTGCCAAAGTTTTATGTTTCGATTGACGTCACGAGGACAGTCTTATTTATTTACATGTCTGTGACTTGGCGCGAACACTTTCAGGGGCTGCTCTGAGTCGAAAATTAAGTACATTTATATTGAAATAAAAAAACAATGGTAAATGCTATTTTATATTTACACCCATCAGGGGTGTAACTTGTTTAAGTTATTTTGAAAATAACTTCAGTAAGTGATATTTGAAACATTTTGTTAATAAAATTACTTCCTTTTGCTGAAACAATGACCTCCCTTGAAAGTTGAGGTGACCAAAATTATGGGAATTTCTGAAAATAACATAACGCTTACAATTCAACATTTCACTTTTTCTTGAATTTCCTCATTACTAGCAGATTACCTCTGCAAGTACCTTTAGATAAGAGAAAGAAATGCAGGTTCTTTCTTTATAGCTGACAGTAATGACTTTTCAATTAGACATAATGGATTTATTGCCAAAATTGTCTTAGAGGTGACCGAAGAATGTCCTACTTCAAAGCCCTTGCATAAGAAGCTTTTGTCATGGCGTAATAGATTTTATTTCATGATCTTGAAGTTCAATGATCAAAGAAATAGAACAAATATGTATAACTTGCCAGAAAATTTGTATTCTTGTGGAAAAATTAATTAACTCTTTGTACTATTTGAACGAAAATAACTTGAACGAGTAATTGTGACTGAAAAATAACTTTAAGAAGTTATTTTAGTGAGTGATGAGTAAAAGATAAATATATCTTGTAATAACAAGTTACACCCCTGACTGTACACCATATACAATAGTCCTTAATATCATCTGAAGTCGAAACAAAAGGAAAATTCCAAGTGTTATAATCCACATGAAAAATGAGTGCGATTACATCATACAAGATCTTGTGAGAGCAGGTATTTTGAATGTCCGTTGTACATGTTAACACTTTGACCATGATGTAGGTTTGAAAAATAAATGTTTATGGTCAACTTTGGATGTAGAACATCGTAAATGGTATTCAACATGCATTAGATGAAAATGCCCAGGTGTTATTCTCGTATAGTTTCATAATGGGGCTGATCCAAAACTCTAAAGCTGCACATGACGAAAAACAAAATATGAAAATAATGGCATTTAGAGTTTTAGATGTACTTAGTCACAGCTGACACTGGGATTTCTCCCCTGCTGAACCTGTCAAGATATCTGACAGGCACAGGGTTGAAGAGACAGATACAAGAAAATCCATTCCCAAAACAGATTCAGATACGATCCACTCCCAAAGCAATGCAAGCTTCTAGAAAATGAACTTGCAAAATTTAATTCTCACTCACATTTTGTGAGTGTTAAATTCGAGCCCTGGGAGTGGGATGTAAGAGGGTATTGTTGAGTCAGAAAGACCAAAGTTGTGAAGTAACGCTTAATTGTGAAAAATGACAAGTTTGTAAATTGGGAATAAAAGATGTATCAGACCTGTAAAAAGAAATAATATAGAGTTAGTATACCCGATTTTGCACACTTTTCATGACAAATTAACTATTTACACAAAACAGCTTAATATTCAAAACATTAACTGTACTGATCATAAAAAATGAACATTCTTTCACATTTTATTTCTACTTTCACTTTCTTCTATCATGACGTCATACCATGGGTCTGCTCGATTATAACAATCTAAAATGTGACTGGTTCACCTTAAATTGTGGACCCGGTTTCGCTCACCCTGCTATTTTTAGAATGAGGGACCGGTTAGCAAAACAAGTTTATGAAAAAGAAGGAAGAACATCTTAAAGCTTGTAAAATTAATATCATTTCACATTTTTTGTCTATTTCGTACACACAAGCCTGAAGGAATACCGTATATAGTCACCATCTGCAAATTTATGCAGTGGCTTTATCATGCTGTTGAGATTTCAAAATATCAATGTTTTGTTACAAAGTTTAGCTAAAACTTTAGCATAGAGTGACTGGGTTGTCCTCTACTGTAAATAAAATTACTCATATTTCACTATCCGAAAATATGAAAAATGCTAAATCAAGTTCAGCTTTACGTTGGGAGAACAAGAAAAACAACTGATTTTTCACATTATTCTACGTAAAAAACATTAAAAAAAACTTGCAGATTCGCTGGATTACAGATTGAAGTAGATGACTGTTGCATCACAGTTGTGAAAACTGCCACTTTTATTGATTTATTATATATTTTTGCAACTGACCCAGTGGCGTCGGTATGATTTGTTTAAGTTTACGTCTGCCTTTTCCAAAGCGAGGCTCAGAAACAGGACCCTTCCGATGTCTTTTCCGTCTGAGACTATCCAAATCCCATAAAAATAAAACAAAAACAAGCCAAAATTAACAACAGTTTATTCAGAATTTACATAGAACTAGAAGGTGTGCGAAATCGGGTACACTGACTCAAATCAAGCTGTATAACTATTTAATGTTTGCTATAGACGTAAATTCCTAGTTTCCTTGAAATCTTGATAACAACCAAAATTTTGTTTTTATAGATTTTGAGACAGCATGCATGCATTTTTGAAGACAGGAACTCTTGGTACAGCTGTTAAAGACAAATCTGAGGCGGGAGCTTCAAAGGAAAGCAAAGAAAAAAGAAAACATGTACCATGGGTTGAAAAATAGTAAGTTTGTTGTAGCTGAGGCTTAGATTTATGTTTTTACCATTTTGTTTCTGGGATTTAAAATATTTTAACAACTTTTATGGCATATTTTGTCTCCTTAAACAAGTCGTCTCTCAAGCAAAATTTTACTGTACTTACATGTACAGGAAAGATCTACAATTTACAACAAAGGCTGCCATCCACGAAGACCACTGACTAGATTTGAACTTAAATGTTAGATATCACACTGATTACTACGGAGTCCTTTCTTTCAATGATATTACAATGTACATGAAGCTGTTAAACATTGGTTCAATGTGTCCTACTTTAAACATTGGTTCAATGTGTCCTACTTTCAGCCGACCTCGGACTGTAGATGATGTTGCTTACCAAGACGAGGTTGTCGCTGTATTGAAGAAGTCCTTGCAAGGAGTAGATGTAAGTCCTTTTTCTTTGTTCTGCATTTGAACTATGGCCCTTTTCGACTTAAAAACTCGGTTAAAATTTTCAGTCTTGTCCACTTACTGACTTAACCATTTGAGATATTACTTTGGAAGTTTGAATACTTATGAACCATGATTATGACACCTATCTGTAAGCAAGAGAAGATAACTCTGAAAATGTTTCTTGATTTGTACTTAGAAATTCCTAGTTAAAGTCTTGTGTGCAACTTGCACTGTCATATGCACATATATCTGTCATCACTTGCAGTATTAATTTAAAACTTTGCTGTAGTATTCAGGGAAATCAAACAGTTAAGTTTTTGATAACTCTTTACTTAATATCTTGCTACTTGAGGCCCTTGTTTATACAGATTTTTATTTTTTTGCTGACAAAGTTTTGTTTTATTGGCAAGCACTGAAAAAAGTCGAGCGTGCTGTCCTACTGACAGCTCTTGTTTATTGTACTTGTGCATTTAGTTTCAGGGTGCATAACTGTGCCACAGTTATTTATGTCCCTTTAAAGAACTATAAATAAATATTTAGAGTTTAATGTGAAACAAGTGTAAGTTCATGTGAGAAAAAAGAACTAAGAGCCACCTTCAGTGATAGCTGGCTTGCTTGGTGAAATTTTACAATCTTGGTTGCTATCTTCAATTAAAACTTTCAAACTACAAAAAAATAGGCATTAGATTTATAACTAGATAAAAAATGTAACCAAAAACTGTGTGTTTCAGTTGCCCAATCTGCTGTTCTATGGACCACCAGGTACTGGAAAACATCAACCATTCTAGCTGCATCACGGGAACTATTTGGGTAAGTTTCTTATCTTGATAGTTGGGAAGTCCCATGATCACTTTAGTATAATCAATTTACTGATAGTATAATGAAAGAACTATGTTCAGCTTACTCTAAAACAATGCATAAACACCTTTCTTTTGTGTTTGTGTTGCTTTTTCGCCAAAAAAAAAAGTGTTTTTATTTTGCTACATGGTCACAGAATAAAGTTAAAAAATACTGTTGAATATTACATTTGATAAGTCTTCTAAAACAATTTTTAAAAAATGCATAAATTTTAAAGTATGTGCAATAATTTGCTTAAAGTCAAGTAATGTTTGTGTTTCAGTGATATATTTAAGACAAGAGTTCTGGAACTGAATGCATCAGATGAGAGAGGTATCAATGTTGTCCGAGAGAAAGTGAAGACATTTTCACAACAGGCAGCCGGCAGTGTCAGACCAGAGTATGTACAATTTCTAGTGGGTTTTTTTGTGATCACAGGAGACATGATTTTTCATGCTTGATTTTATCCGTCATGTTCAGACTGACCATTGTATCATTTGTTTGTTTAATTGTTGATTCTTTGTTATCCCCTGCCACGAAGTGGGAGGGGCATTGTAGAAATGGTCTCCGTCTGTCCTTCAGCGCCCCAAAACGTGGGGTTTAAGTGGCTATGGCAACAATAGGTAATAGTAAATTCTCTTTGATATCATTCAATCCATTTTGGTTATGTAGATATTTTATGGCTTATGTGGCTAAAAAGAACACTGAGAGAACAAAAGAATAGCCATGAATGCCAATTTTTAGTACATCCGTCATTGCAGCTGTAACATTTCCTGTCTGCTCTTTGCCCCTTTAAGAATTTTAATGAAACCTCATCAAGACAATGTGCAGAACCCATGAACCGGTGCTGCTGGCTAAAGGTCAAGGTCACAACTTAAGGTCAAAGGTTTGAGTCTTGAATTTCCTGTCTGCTCCATATCTCCTTGACCTCTTGAAGGATTTTGATGGAACTCTGGTCAAATGTTCACCTCATCAAGAGGATGTGCAGAACCCATAAGCCAGTCATGCTGGCTGAAGGTCAAGGTCACAACTTAAGGTCAAAGGGGAGCGGTGGTGTAGAGGTTTAGGTATCTGCCGCTCATCCCGGAGGTTGCGGGTTCGTGCCCTACCAAAGTCAGGACCGTACCTCCTCATATGACACCAGAACTGGTTTTTCCAGGAAGCGGACTCAAGAGTGACTCGATAAGCTCAAAGCTTTCTTCACAATCGAGCTAAAATAAATTAGTATAAACTAAGGTCAAACATTTAAGTCTTGAAATTTGTGCCTGATCCATATTTCCGTAACCCCTTGAAAGATTTTTATGAAACTCTTGTCAAATGTTCACAATATCAAGAGGATAAGCAGAACCCATGATCTGATCAGAGGTTTAAGGTCACAACTTAAGGCGAAAGATTTGGGTCTGTCCGCACAGTATCAGGAGTCTTTCCTTGACATCCCTACTTCACAGAGGCCTTTTCCTCGACATCCCTACTTCACAGAGGCCTTTTCCTTGACATCCCTACTTCACAGAGGCCTTTTCCTTGACATCCCTACTTCACAGAGGCCATTTCTTTGACCACTTGAATCAGTAAATGCACGCTGTGCACCTCTGAGAGAAAACTACACTCTGTAACATTATTTAGTTCAGTGTTCCTATGTGTAGCGGGGGATATAGCTGTCTTTCAGACAGCCTTGTTTGCTCAATTGTCTTGCATTGTGAACAGCTACTCTGGTGTAGCATAAGTGTCGAAGATTGCTAGTTATTGCAAGCTCCTACAGCAGCTGGAGGGATATAGTTTTTGTATTTTTTGTTTGTTTCCTGTCTGTCCAGAACTGTATCTAATACAGTTTTGTGTGATTTCAATAAGTATGAATATTTCCATCAAGAAAGTTTACATAATTGGGTACCAGTATTAAATGAAAGTGCTGGCATTTTCTCACATAAGAGATTAGTTTTGGTCACTGAAGGTGTTTGGAGCATATTGTATTAAATTGTGCAGTTTTGTTTTGCAATCTGGGAAAAACAAAGTACAGTTAATAACAAATAAACAAGTTTACTATTTATAGAGGAAGTATACTGAAGTCAGTAATGTTTACTTTTTCAGTGGTAAGCCGTGTCCACCATTCAAGATAATTATTCTTGATGAGGCAGATTCCATGACTAACGCAGCTCAGGTAGGTCCCTGGTGTACTACTTCTTTTAACTGTCTGAAGGTGGCAAGTGATACTGCCTTTTAACTGTCTGAAGGTGGCAAGTGATACTGCCTTTGCAACCAGTGCAGATTATGATCAGCCTGCTCATTGCTATAGTCTGATCATGATCTGCAGTGTTTACTATACTGTCTGTAAAATTGCACATAGCAGACTGTTGAGAAGACAGTAAAGTTGGCAAGGTAAGGGTTAAACCCTTCATTATTCCTTTAAGTCAAAGAAATTTCACTGAAAATGCTGTGATTATTTATTAGCAAATATCTCGGTCAAGTTCATTAACCAGCCAATTCACCAAAAAGGTAAAGTTTATTTAATTTGGTCATTTTTTTTCTGATTTTTTGTTGCTAGATATATACACTATTATAAATGCTTTATTTAGGCAACAGTTAAGAGCAGAGAAAGAATAGCTTGGCTCTATTATGTAGACTTTTAGACTATTCTATATGTTTATATTTTGTCTCACTTGACAGGCTGCCCTGAGAAGAACAATGGAAAAACAATCAAAGACAACCAGGTTTTGTTTGATTTGTAACTATGTGAGCCGTATAATTGAGCCTATAGCGTCACGCTGTGCCAAGTTCAGGTTCAAGCCTCTGGTAGAGGACGTGTTGGTGAAGAGGCTAAGGCATATTTGTGATGAAGAAAAAATTGAATGTGATGATGCTGTAATAATTTTATAAACTGTTTGTTTAAATTTTGTTTTCTAATTATCACTGAAGGCTTAAAGATTAGTTTGAAACTTTCTTTCCTGATCTGTAGAGGTTTGCATGATAGTTCCTGTAAGAAAGAATTGGAACTCAGTAGTGTGCAGTTTAAAGGTTGTTTATCTTCTGAAATGCCATTTATTCATGTATAGACAAATAGTCAAGTAAAGCATGATTAAATGCTCAATAAAGCATGGCAAGTACGTTTTTATTTCATTTTGATGATGCATTACATAACATAAGAAGAGGCACTGAGGGTAAAAGATATTCTAGATTTGTCAGCTTTCCCTTTGAAACAGATTTTCTCATCTGAAATCTGGCTTGATTATTTTGTCGAAAGTCATACTTTTATATTGATTACTTCTTACCGATATGATTATGACCATTGATTTCAGGCGTTGACGGGATTACTGGAAACATCAGAGGGTGATCTACGTAAAGCAATAACTTTTTTACAGAGTGCCTCAAGATTAAAGGCAGGGGAAAACATTACAAAACACGATATATATGAAATAGCTGGGGTAATTCTTTAACCTTCATTTTTCATTTTTTATGTCTGTTTAAAACAGGTGCAGTTGTGTCCATCTCATTTAGCACCTCATAGTGCTCTTTCAAAAATGAGTCATTAATTTTACTTTTTGTCTGAATTAAATTATTTTTCCCTTTCAAATAAAGTTGTAATTTTACCCAAAAATAGAATGTTCTGTTATTTGATGTAATTATTGCTCAATTTTTGCTCTTTGTGATTTCAGGTGATTCATGATGATGTGCTAGACAACCTACTGACTGTGTGTCGTTCAAACTCGTATGAGAAACTTCAGAACTGTGTACAGGTATGAATTGTATGAGTGTTCATCGGAAAGGAAATTCTTTTATTTGGGTTTTATTTTGATTTTTTTACCAGATTTTCTATGAATGGTCAAATATTGAAAACCTGGATTAGTGACTGCTCATTTCTTGTATTATATTTTATATGGGGTGAAAGTTTGGAAATCTTTTCTGCTCGGTATCCTCAGATCTATATCACCCACAGTCTTCAAATTTGATTGGATGATTGGTCTTACTGAGAAGGTGATCCCTACTGTTTTTATACCCCCACAAAACGATTTTGGGGGGAAGCAGAGTGAGCCTTGTGGTTGGTCGGTCGGTCTGTTGGTTTTATGGTTTCCTGATGATAACTCATGAACGAGGTGACCGATTTAAATAATATTTGGTACACAGGTGCAACATAAAAAAAATACAGGTCAAGTTCGACTTTGGGGTCAGTAGGTCAAAGGTCAAGGTCACAGTGACCCTGAACAGTAAAACAGTTTCCGGATGATAACTCATGAACGACTGGACCAATTAAAAATTTTGTTTATACACAGCTGTAGCATCATGAAATACAGGTCAAGTTTGACTTTGGGGTCAGTAGGCCAAAGGTCAAGGTCACAGTGACTATGAACAGTAAAACGGTTTCCGGATGGTAACTCATGAACGACTTGACCGATTTAAATAATTTTTGGTACTTAGGTGCATCATCAGAAAATACAGGTCAAGTTCGACTTTGGGGTCAGTAGGTCAAAGGTCAAGGTCACAGTGACCCTAAACAGTAAAACGGTTTCCGGATGATATCTCATGAAAGACTTGATCGATTTAAATAATTTTTGGTACACACGTGTAACATCATGAAATACAGGTCAGGTTTGACTTTGAGGTCTGTAGGTCAAGGTCACAGTGACTCGGAACAGTAAAACGGTTTTGGATATAACTCATGAACGACTTGACCGATTTATATTATTTTTGGTCCACAGCTGTAACATCATGAAATACAGGTCAAGTTCGACTTTGAGGTCAGTAGGCCAAAGGTCAAGGTCACAGTGACCCTGAACAGTAAAACTGTTTCCGGATGATAACTCATGAAAGGCTTGACCTATTTAAATAATTTTTGGTACACAGGTGTAACATCATGAAATACAGGTCAAGTTTGACTTTGAGGTCTTAGGTCAAGGTCACATGACTGGGAACAGTTAAGGGGTTTCCGGATGATAACTTAAGAACGCTTGGGGCTATGATCATGAAATTTGATAGGGAGGTTAGTGACATTAACATGTTTGAAATAAACCTATTAAATTAATAATAATCATACTTTCAACCTTACATATTTTGTGTGCTATTAAAACAATACATTTACACAACTTATTGTATAATAACTGAAATGTATGTCCTTGTGGCCATTCCTTTCTTATGGTTGCCATACTTCTGTGACAAACCTGTATTGTGGGGGTATAATTCGTCATTCTTGTGACAGTTCTAGTTGGGGTCAGTGGTCAAAGAAAAGGTCACAGTGACCACTGTCGGCTTTCCTTGATAACATTCCAAAAGATTTTCACAAAACTTGCTCAGAACAGTCCAGTCTGTCCAGTAGAGCGATACTGGCCTTTATGGGCCTCTTGTTTCAAGTGATACCTTCTCAAAAATGCTTGACCAGTTTTAACCAAATCCTCTTTTAAAATTTCTTTAAAGGTTCCTCTTGCTTCACATAATGGCACTAGAGTTGAAAAAGAAAAAAAACCTTTAGAATGACATCTCCTTAACCATTGTAGCAACTTCAGAGAAAATGGTTCAAATTGGCAATCAGAAGTGAAAATAGAAAAAAGCTTTAGATAGAAAATCTCCACCTTAACCACATGTGTACTTCGTCTTTACTTGATAACAAATATTGAATATGTTTTATAATTTTATGTTGCAATTTCAGGATTTAATGAATGAAGGGCATCCAGCATCACAGTTGATTCTACAGTTGCATGATAAACTGGTACAGTTAGATGAACTTGATGATAAACAGAAATCTGTTGTTATGGAAAAGCTGGCTGTAAGTATATCTAGTGAATACAAACAAATCTCCTAGTTTTTAAACCTGTGACAATATAACTACCAACTTTTTCTGATCAACCTTAAAGTTGCCATAGATTAGTTGCACCTTTGGTGAAAGTTTTGCTTGCAAGTTTCATTCATAGACATATTTTTTTGTGTTTTTTTTTTTTTTTTTTGTTTTTTTTTTTTTTTTTTTTTTTGGTTTTTTTCTACTAAGACAACAAAAATCCAGAACTCTGACTGAATTTCTTTCAAATTATGACCTATATTCAACTTGGATATATTGGTGTAAATGATAATGTAAATACTCTTTACTATGGTATTATTATTTTCAGATTGTAGACAAATGTTTGATGGATGGTGCTGATGAGTTCCTACAGTTGATGGCTCTGTGCTCAGTCATCATGAAACAGTTTTGTTCACCAGATAAATGATAAAGCGCTTGTTTTTTAGTAAACTTTTAATGGTATCAATGAAGTTTGCTGGGAACATACAAGTACTTCAAAAGACAAGTCTTGTGAAATACAGAACCGAAGCTGCGTTTATCTGGATTTTGTTGGAAGTCAGCTTGTGGGTCATTACTTAAAAAGTCAACAGAGACATGCAGTGACTTTAAAAAATGGCCCATTTCCTAGGGGAACCTGTGAACTACCTAGAAGCAGCATGTTTTTCAATATATATATATAAAACATACAATGTACCGGTCAGATGACAAGATACGGTACTTACCTTGAGCTATATTCGAAGTACACTTCTATTTGTTTGAATTTAATATGGATCCCCACCTTGGAAGTCTTCAGAATGATGTGTGAACAAGATCTGCACTATCAAGTATTTATGTAATGTGTTCCGTCATGTTTTCAGTTTAAACTGTTCCTTCAGGATTCGAGATATGAATTTCAAAATAAAGTATGCATAATTTAATGTCTTCCAAGACTTGTTAATTTTTCTTTACCTGACTACTTCTAGAATAGGGATAGCTGCTGTTTCTCATCCCCTGACACGAACGGGATATAACAATTTGTGTCTACTCTGCATCTCCAAAACCCTTTGTAGTATTCATGAAGTTTGGGTCAAATATTCACGTCAACCTTTGCCTCCAGGTAAAGGCCACAACTGAAGGTTTGACCCTTGCATTTTGTAACACCTCCATATTTGCCTTATTGATAAGAGCTTTTCAGTTCACTTCGGCCCACTGCATTGAGACAGTGTAAATAAACCCTTAGCTTTGAGGTCAAGGTCATAGTTTGACGTTGCATTTGTCTACTTTGTATTTCCTTGAATGATTTTCATAAAACTTCAGTGTTCATCTTATTGGGGTGGAGGTATAAGCATGGTCTTTGTCCATCTGCCGTAGACATGTGGCTGCTATGTATCTCGTGAACACCTTGCAGGAGTTTCATTAAACTGTAGTCTTAAATATTTAAATTACAAAGATGAAGAGCCTGAGTTACAAATGGGCTGCCTCAAGTTAATGGTCTCAATTTAAGGTATAAGGTCCAAGCCTTGCATTTTGTGTCATATGCATATTTCTTCAACACCATGAATGATTCACATTTAACTTTCTCATGGAGATGACCAGCAGAACCAGAGGTATCAACCACATCACCTATGATCAACATAACTCTCGAGGTCAAAGCATTTGTGTCTGCTCCATAATTATCTTGTGAATCTTTTGCAGGATTTTAAGGACACTAGTCTAATTCTAACCTTACTGTATCAAAGAGCAGCATTGTTTGCTTATTTTAGGCAAAGGCTCCGGATGAGCCATTATTATGGATGGATGTTCCCATGTCCAGCTTCAACAGTTTACGTAAATCTCTTCTATGAAACTACTTGTCAGAATTTTTCTGAACTTTTTTACTACACAGAATATCAGTGCTTTACTATAGAATACCACAATAATACATGCATACAGAGATTACAACAATACAGTCGTAGACATTACTATGCAGTACTCTTGTAATCTAGCTTGCTCAGAAAAGACGTTTAGGGGCCAATTTGACCCTCTTGTTTGTCCTCATTTCAGTATAATAATTCTTGGTAATTTTTAGCTCACCTGGCTATGCCAGGGTGAGCTTTTCTGATCAATGATTGTCCGTCGTCCGTCAACATTTTGATTCAAATGACATCTCCTCTGAAACCTCTAGGCCAATGTTGATAAAACTATGCAGGAATGTTCCTTGCATGAAGCTCTACCAAAATTGTTCAAAGAATTCCATTCCATGCAGAACTCTATGGCAACAAATGGGAAAAACTTTAAAAATCTTCTCTGAAACCACAAGGCCTAGAGCTTAGATATTTGGCATGTAGCATTGTCTAGTGGACCTCTACCAAGATTGTTCAAATTATGACCCCCGGGTCAAAATTGACCCCGCACGGGTGGGCCCTTAGTTTTTGCATAGGCATATATAGGAAAAACTTAAAAAATCTTCTTCTCTGAAACCACAAGGCCTAGAGCTAAGATATTTGGCATGTAGCATTGTCTAGTGGACCTCTACCAAGATTGTTCAAATTATGACCCCCGGGTCAAAATTGACCCCGCAGGGGTGGTCACTTAGTTTTGCATAGGCTTATATAGGAAAAACTTTAAAAATCATCTTCTCTGAAACCACAAGGCCTGGAGCTTAGATATTTAGCATGTAGCATTGGCTAGTGGACCTCTACCAAGATTGTTCAAATTATGACCCCCGGATCAAAATTGACCCCACACGGGGGTCACTTAGTTTTGCATAGGCATATATAAGAAAATTTTTAAAAATCTTATTCTCTGATACCACAAGGCCTAGAGCTAAGATATTTGGCATGTAGCATTGGCTAATGGACCTCTACCAAGATTGTTCAAATTATTACCCCCGGGTCAAAATTGACCCCACACCGGGGGTCACTTAGTTTGACATAGGCTTATATAGGAAAAATTTTAAAAATCTTTTTCTCTGAAGGCCTAGAGCTTAGATATTTGGCATGTAGCATTGCCTAGTAGACCTCTTCAAAGTTTGTTCAAATTATGCCCCTGGGGTCAAAATTGACCTTGCCTGGGGGGGGGTCACTTGTTTTACAGGCGTATATAGGAAAATCTTTTTGGTATATAACATTTATAACATTATCTAGTGATCTTCCACCAGGCAAGTGGATTGTACCAAGGTGAGCGATATAGGGCCATCTTGGCCCTCTTGTATTAATTATGAAATTAGAAAGTTGTATAGCAGCAATTATCATTGAGCAAAGTGAATGAATAAGGTATTGCAACACCTACCTCTCTATACACACTTGAGCATTGAAATACTCCCTTGCAAACAGATCAGTTCTGGTTATCTTTAAACAGTCGTAGGTCAAACTGCAGTGAAAAGTTGCTAGTAAATAGATCTTACTTTCAGAACCAATAGTATAGCTATGCAAGTCAAAATAGAGTATGTCACTTGGGAGGAAGACAATTTCAACATCATTTCACTTTTTATCATTTATTTTGTATAATCAGTTGGAATTAAAATGACACAATACAACAGAAATTACACCAGTTATATAACACAGCATTTGTAGCAAGGAAGTTCAGGATGTTGCTTTATTCCTTGCCACATTTAATAAAGACTATTTGACCTTTGAAATACAAGCTTGACCTTGATATGAAAAGTTGGAACAAAAGTTCTACACAACACAATCATGTGAAGGAGACAGTTACTGTTATTGGTGTAATTCTTAAGAAATTCTTTAATTGGTCACTAACAGGAGATGGAAGCAACAAGGTCAAACCTGAAGGTATAGCATTGAAGAGTGATCTTGAACTGAAAAAAACGAGAGCGATTGATCTAACTATCTGAGCAAAGATGATAGAAAACACTGCAAGGATTTTTTGAAAATGAACAGAAATCAAAAGTGAATATTTCGAAAAACATTTAAGTCAAATGTGACAATGAACCAAATTGTTTTTAACAGTAAAACATATAATCAATTTTGCTGACCTGCAAACAAACTACTAACTAGGTATTTGGCTTGAAAAATACTGATTTCCTTTGAAAAGTACCTAGTGAATACCTCTATCCAATCTTTTATTACTGCTGATCAATACTTTTCTGACTACTCATATATACACCAGTGATAATGTTTTGTGTCTGTTTATATTTATACAATGTAACTATATACAGGTAAATTTAAAATGCTTTTTGTTACTAAAACATGCAATAAAATATAAATGTATTCTGCAAGAAGGTATTATTTAGGAAAACTGCACAAATAGCAAAAAAAAAATGAAATACAGTAAAACTTGTCTGATCAGTACCCTTGGGGACCACTTGGATCACCCTGGTGAAAGGTCGTCAGTTGACACACCTTTCTAGAACAACTGTTTTATGTTAGAACCAACTGGGGATTTAGACAGGTTTTTACTGTAGATATTTTACGTATAAATGCAACTGGGCTTTCAACGAAAAGATAATCATAATTTTATTAACACACCATTAATAATAAATTACAACACACAATTGTATAACTTCATAAAGGATGTATTTTGAAATAGGAAAAAATGCATTCTTAGAAAATAGTCACACACTTCTTTACCTGGGCTTAAATAGAGAACTTCATACCGCAAGTTTGCAGAAAATGGAACACATTAGAGCCAAGCAGAAGAAACCTGTAGTTGAATGGAATGATTATAAATCTGTGTCCAGATTTACATTTTCAATTACTTAGGTATAGTGTTAGCATTTAAAACCAACCCAGGAAATTTCTGACAAAAAATGACTTTATGCTATGTACTAGATGTATTATCTCCTACATCCTGAAGGTAATGGAATGACTTTTATACCAGAAAATTCCGAGAGCATCAAACTGGCCATAGCTAACTACTGCATGCACGTAAAAAGCATTATAAACAATGTACATTAGCGTATACAGTATTGTGTATAACAAAATATAAAATAAACACCTGTTACACAGCAAAATAGAATAGAAGCATTTCTGCAATTTGCACTGTTTCGAAACGTAAATGTAGCATAATCAACACTATGAATACTCCTTGTTCACTTCAATGATAGAAATTGAGATCATTCTATAAATATACTATACTCAATTATCAAGTTTTTCAGTCCGTTACAAAATTCTTTTGCCTGCAGTACGATTTTCATTAAATGCCGAAATGAAACAGTAAGCCACAAGTTAAGTGTACTTGTTGTGACACATACATGTACAAACTCAAATCGAAAAAAAATCAAACTGCAAAACGAAATCAAATCGGTTGTCAGCTGAATAATTGCAGCTCTTATTAAATGTAAATTTCCCAGACCATGGTTGTAACTGGTTAAATAGAACCCTGTACAGCAAAGCCTCCTTTGAAAGATAAACACAATTAAACACTGGAAAGTTTCTATCTCAACTTTGCATGAATAAAAGATTCTTAAAATTTAGTTTTCATTATTCATGTATTCACTGCTACCCTATTTGCAATCTAAAATACCAGCTCAGCCGGTTTTGTTCAAAAGCACACATAGGACAGTAGTACAAATAATAATTCAGAAATCAGATATGATTCAATGACAGCTGAACACCCCCTCCATCAAGGTCTAATGTTTACAAATCGGATTGATTGCAATGTTGTTTCTACATACACAAGCAGACAGGATATCATACAAACAATTTTTAAAAAATTGTGCCAAACATAAAGTCTTTTGTTTGGGCATGTGAATGACACATTATGCATTCAAACAATTAAAAAACATATAAACACATACAGCAAACTGCCTTTGCAAAAATCTGACTACAATATTAAACAGTTAGTGCCACTGGCAGAACATAAACAATATAAAACATGATAATGTGCAATAATATGAATGTATGAACACATCTGCCAATGATCAGTGGAGAGTAATAACTCCTTCATCGCCGAGACAACCGTCCTGAAGAAACTCTGATATATACATCAAGCGAGTGTAAGCCATTTATTGTAGCTTTGAACAAACGCCATCATTCATCAGAATCTTGAGAAGCGCCATCTGTTGATACAAGGGGAAGTAACTCTGGTCTAATCAAGGGAGATCATTACCATCAACATGAAAGACATAATGATGAGGCATGGTTGAGGACTGTGGAAACTGAAAAACAGAAAAATAATACATGTCACAATGATCTTAAAAGAAAATTGATAATTTCCCCTTGATACATGAGACAAGTAAAACGAAAACAGTATTTTTATTTCATGTAATCTACTGACTTAATCTTTGTTTGTACGAGTACCTGGAAGGAAAAGGAAATGCAAGGTAAATATATTAATGCTAAGTTTGACCATTGTAGCTTTAAAAAAGGAGGTCCCCAGAAAACCCCAAGTCAATAATACTGCCTAAAATTCCTGGCAGATATGGACTGGCACATGTTGTTGAATGCTGTTGATCTGTACAAGAAGGTAGAGGCTTTACTAAAACAAAATCAGAACTAAATGTTCCAATTCAAGACTATCAAAATATCAATAACAAGAGTCACTCTAATGGGCCGACTGCACTGTTCTGAGTAAATTTGTGAAAATCTTTTGGAATGATATCAAGAAAAAACTAAAAGAGGTCACAGTAGCCTTGACTCACTGACCCCAAAAACAGTACTTGGGGATCATCTACTCAGTAAGACCAATCATCCTATGAAGTTTGAAGAACTGTGGTTGATAATTATATCTCAAAATAGTGAGCAGAAATTATTTTCAAATTTTGGGTCACAGTGAACTTGATCTTTGACCCACTGACCCCACAAACAGTAGGCAGCAGGCAACCTTCTGTGAAAGTTTCATGACAGTCACATGAAAATTGTAAACTGTAGAGTGTTATCAAGGAAAAGCTAACTGAGGTCACTGTGACCTTGACCCCCAAAACAGTAGAACTCATCCACTCAGCAAGACTAATCATCTTATGAAATTGAAAGACTGTGGGTGATATAGATCTCAAGATATTGAGTGGAAAAGATTTTAAAAGTTCAAGTAACTATGGCCTTGACCTTAGACCAACTAACCCCAAACACAATAGGGACCATCAACTGGTTGCAGGCAACCTTCTTAGCAAATTTCATTAAAGTCAATTGTAGAGTTGAATGAATAAATACTAATCACGGACAAACCACCATGGATAAGTAGAGCTAAAATTAGCACTTGCAGATAACTTGTGCTTTCATCAACTGTCAAGAGTCTGATGTTATTAACATGCATTTTTCTCTCTCATATAACATTTAAAACAAAACCCTTACCTTGGCTAGGTTTTACCAGGAGTTTGACCAAATCGCAAATGATTTTCAATAATTTGAAACATTTCTCCTGCATTTGGTATTCTTCCTGTATCTAATTTCGACCAAACTGGAACATCTAAAATATCATGTGATCAAATAATTAATACAATATGCTAGCACAGAATTTTACTGCTCCAACAATTCACTGGAGTTAAATCTCAAAACACCAATTCTCAAAAAAATTCTAACTCCATACATTTTTAAATTATTCTTTTTACAAAGGATGTTGTCAACATCCACATTCGTGTATCTTCAATGTAATATAAAACCCAATGGCCTGATCTACTGACCACCTACCATCTTATTATCATATGATCCCAGTTCCCACTGGTGAGAAGCCTGAGTGCCCTAACCATTGTTAAAATTTTCGGAAAGTCACATATAACCATTAAAGTAACAAAGAGTCAAAAAAAGTTAAGAACCTACCATTAAAAGATATTTCAAAGGCCCCTGTGGATATAAGCTGTCCTTCTAGTGCATTGCTGATAAAGAAAATCATTAAACAAGCATACACCTGGAAAATAAAAAACAATCAGTTTTTTACAGTACTAAAGTGCATTGCATCCACTTTAACCATGGTTACATTTCAAAACATTAAACATGTTAAGGACATTATATCCACTCGCTTTTTGTATTGCACAATGATTTGTATTTACATGTTTTGTGAAATTTGGCGAATAAATATTTTAAACGAAAGACAGACATTAAACATGACACAAAAAGCCTTGTTTTGAATAGATCTAAAAACATGCACGTTTGTGACAAATAAATCATTTTTACTAGCACATAATTTTTTAAACATAGATAGGTAGATGACTGTGAAAATGTGAAAATAAGTGTGAGTTCATCAAGTGTACAATGAGAAAAACTTGAAAAACTTACTTTATTCTCCACAGCCCAGGTGAAGACACTAGGAGTTTCCATGTTGAGATGAGGGAATGGATTTTGGCCAAGAACGACCATTGCGATGATGACAAGTTTAAGAATACCAAGTCCTTGAGCAAAAAGTTGCCGCATTGGTGGAGGAGGGTAATTATCTCCTTCTACATTAAACTGCGGAAACTTCTCATGCAGCACATGTGCATACTGCTCAAAGACCTTTCGGTACCCTCAGGAATAACTGAAACAAGAAAATTTAGTTTGTGTATTTAATTTAGTTTATACTAATTTATTTAAGCTCGATTGTGAAGAAAGCTTGAATCTTATCAAGTCACTCTCGAATCCTCTTCCTGGAAAAACCAGTACTGGTGTCATATGAGGATGTATGGTCTTGACCCCAGTGGGGCTCGAACCCACATCCTCTGGGATGAGCGGCAGACACCTTAACTTCTACACCACCGTTCTTGTATTCATTGCAGTCAATACATAAAAGTATATATATTATAAATACTATAATGAGTTCTACTTCCCTGTTAAGGTCTAAACCACTAGTATATTCTTTATGAAATATTGAAAATTTCATAATTTTTATATGACAATTGAAATATTTTTTGATAAATGAAGTTCCTTTCGATTTTCATAATTGGATTTACATTATTTGGCCTACACTACAGCTGCTACCATGGCTACAGGACTATTTGAAATAAAAGTTTCTTGTTTGGGAAATTATTTTCATTATCTGTGTATTACATAGCCGAAAGAATTAGTCCTCTTTTATCATGTTTATGTTGGTATTTCAAGCGTTTGACGCAAGTGGAGATCGTCAAGACAGAAATGACAAGTACAACATGTACAACATAAGCTTTCCTGGAGCTTTTGAACGGACTATTCAAAACAAGAGTAAACATACTAGAACATTATGCATAAAAGCTGTATAAATGAATAACAGTTAGTTTTAGGTGATACAGCTACACACCCCCCCCCAAAAAAAAAAAAAAAAAAATATTTTTAATTTATTAAAAATTAATAGGGGGGGGAGGGGGGGGTATAATTTTTTTTTTCCCACGGGGCCCCAAAAAATTTTTTTGGGTTTTTCAAAAAAAACCACGTTATTTTTGTTAATGAAATTGAAACAGAACTTTTCTTAGTAAATAGCAAAACAAAATTCTGTCAACTCTAGAGGTATAAGTTATAAAACTATAATCATTCAAAAAAGTCAAATGCTATCTATGATAACTTAATTGTTTGATACCCCTGAATGCAAAGTGACTGTAACAGTTCTCCTTTTTCTTTGAATAGTCAAGCTAAAAACTGCCCTAAAACATGAAAAAAAGTATTTTGATCAGTGACCGGGAAAGAATTTTTTTCTATGTGACAAATGTCACGAATGTGTTAAAAGTTATGTGACATTTGAAATTTTTATGTGACACTAAGAGTACAGTAAGACAATTTACAAACCACAAATTAATTAATGTGCAAGACACTTCGGTTGGTTTAAAATATGGCCCTGTCTGTACGAAAGTGAGGGTGCATTAATTGTCTTCTTCTTCCAAGTTACTGGCCAGTGGCCACCTTCAACTGGTTGATGATTTATCCCACAAGGGTTGTAAAATATACGCTTATGTGTTGAATTACTATTTTAATATAAAACAATAGCAGTTTAAATCAAGATAGTCACATGCTACTTAAAATTAAATGAGTTTTAAACGAATTAATTAATTAATATTCATTTTTCTAACAGTGCTTCAATATGGGACCCTTATGGGCAAACCCACATGGGCTTGCCCACAAGGGTCCCATATGGATCCAACATGGGCATGCTCATATGGGTTTGCCCAGAAAAAAGCCCATATGGGACCCATATAATTATGCATGTTTGCTGGGGAAGAATAAAAACAAGAGGAAGTTAGATAAAGTGTTTGGAACTGTTGAGCTCTGAAAGAGTCAGCTGACATTATATATGCAGGCAGCTTATTCCAATGGTGCGAGGGAAGGATTGCTGTCGGTATTGGGTTCTGTAGAATGGATTGTAGAACTAACTAGAAGAATTTTATTCCGTTTTCATTGTCTGAATTTAAGATGTTCTGTTGAAGAGCACTTTTGGTGTTGATGGCAACTTTATTGTTCTGTAAACATGTGTGACCACTTTGCACCCAGATACAAAGGCATTGTGCTTTCCAGAGTCAACACACTTTTTACAGAACAAGGCACCCACACTTTTCTCGATAAAATGCTTTATTTCGTCAAAGAAGCGCTTACTTGACACCGATCATATAAACGCTTGTAATTATGGCAAAGTATAGAGTAAAGCGCCTGATCGAATACACGTTCCGTACTCATAATATTTCGATTTTTGTTTGTATGTGACACAGGGTGCATTTGATGGATTTTTATGTGACATTTTTTCATTTTATGCGCAAATGGCGCATGGCGCGTGGGTTTCCCAGTCACTGTTTGATATAAATAGATTGTTACAAATTATATTTCAAAAGAATCAGCAGCTATTACACATGATTAGGATAAAAATACATAACAGCATGTAAAAAAAAAGCTGAAAGCACATCCATATTAAAGTCAATCCACATAAATCAATAAAAGGTTCTACTATTAAGAGATAACTCTTAATACATATTAAAACTTCCCAAAGAGTACAAGTGACTTTAGTGTTCAACTGGTAGATCTATTATTTACAGGTCTGCTTCAATGAGTGGGAAAATACGAGAAAATAGCGACTGGAATTGTTTGTCCAAAATATCGAACAAATAATTGACTTTGTTTGTTGAATAAACACTGATTATCAGTGTTTCAGTCAGCATGGTCAGTTTCTAAATCTCAGTGACTCATAAAAAATAACGGCAGTGGCTAGCAAAATTCTAGACAGCGATATTAGTAATTTAGTAAAGTGAAATTATTTTTCCACTAGATATTTCATGTTCATGTAGTTTCGAAGCCAGATATGTAATCCATATAAACAAATTTGTTTCTTTTGGCCCGTTTGTTTTGTTTTCCCAGTTTTCAATTTATTCAGTTTTTTGAGGTTCCGGTTCTCCTTGATATTCTTTTTAATGCCAATATATTGATACTAATGGATAAAGGTATGTATTACTTAAATCATCTTTATAATTGTTTTAACAAGTTTTTATTGCGTGTAACTTTTTTTTCTGAGTCTGACTAGTTTCCATTCGGCATGTTCGGTCCGACAGGCTGTCCTGGGTTGTCAGACCGAATGTGACAGGTCTTCAAAGCCTTTCAACACAACTGGAAGTTAACAAAGTAAAGAAACAACAATCTTAAGAATCACACTTTTACATCCTTGGTATCTACAGATCTGCAATAATATGTATAGGAATAATAATTCCTGCTCACTAATGGGCAATACCATTCAGACATGCCGGCATTTCCAAAATGTGCCAAATTTCTCCTGACTTAGACATTGTTAATTAGAAACGACTAGACCAACGTACGCGATTTGTTTGTTTAATCTAACCAACTCATCGCTAAATGGGTGGGAATTCTTCAAGAGCGTAAACTACTCGACCACCGCACCACCCATCCAGCGAGCGTGAAACGTATAGCCCCAATATCGTTGTCTTGAGAACCGATTACGGTTCGCTAGCCACTGCCAAAAATAAACTGCGTCTTTGGAACCACAGGCACTTGGTTGTTCTGATCAGTAAAAAAAAGGGTATTTTCTGGTCTATATATAAAGAGAAGGTTAGACAGCTGCCATTTTTTAAAACAACGGAAGTCCAAGACTGGTTATCGTTTTGTAAACGCTAAGTACTGGCTCTCTCCTCACGTGCTATTTTACCTGCAGAATGGGGAACCACTGTGTTATGTGTTTTCGCGAAATATGTCAAACACAATACACAATAAAAACAAACAACAAAATGGGTATAAACAATAATTGTGCAAACAATTCATTGAAAGGGGGCGTCCTTGGACAAGCAATTGTGCGGTAAAACATATTTGGCGAAGGGTCGCGGTTCCCGTTCTCTTATGCAAACACAGCACAAGCGCAGGGAGCCAGTGTTAAGATGACATCATTGTGTAAAAATAATGACCAGTCTACCGACTTCCGTTGTCTAAAAAAATGGCAGCTGTCATACCTTCTCTTTATTTACAGTTCAGTTTTATAAATTCAAGGGAGGTAACAACCAAGTGCCTATGTTTGGAACCCACCAGTATAAAAATTTGATTGTCGGTGTGGCAAATTGGGCTAGTTTTGGGGCCTTTATATCTTTTTGAACATGAGATGTTTGTTCTGTTCCTGAAAGATCCCTCCAAGTAAGGAAAACAAACAGAAACAGTCCTGCCACAAGTGACAGGTGTGATAAGTCGGCCATTTTTTTCCGAAGTTGTTGTAGAAAATGTTTTTAGACGGAATTTTAAATTCATATTTTTCTTTCTTATCATTGAATTCATATCTTTATGCGAATTGCTATGCTGTATTGAAGGTTTCACAATTAAAGAAAAACATTTTTGTCCGTAGATCTATTTACCATCTTTCGAAAGCTTAAAAAACACATTGAATTTCGTTAACTTTCATTTTGTGTAAAAATATCTGTAAAAAAATGTCAACTGTCCCAGCAAAAAGTTCGCCTCGAGATGCTCAGGTTATGGCTGCAATATTAAAAGACATGGGTGTCACAGAGCATGAGCCAAGATTGATCAACCAAATGCTGGAATTTACATATCGTAAGATTTATTGTCATATGAATATGCTGTGATAGAAATGAGTGTAGTAGTTACCGGGTGCTGTAGGCAGGTACATGTACCCGGATAGAAGCCTAACTTAATTTCGAGTTGCAGTGTGACTCCTTTCATTGATCTGACATTTAATAAATTTCACACTTTCACACCTTAATTTAATGCGCTCAAGACTAAATGGGAGGTTTACTTTTACTATCTGGTACCATACTACCAACCCTAGCCTAATTAATTTGGCGTTTCAGTGTGACCCCTTTCACAGATCTGATATTTCATAACTGTCACACCACAAAATATCAGCCTATAAATTCGATTTGCCTTAATAGTTGAAATAGACTATACCGACCCATATTGCAATTTAGATTATTTAAGTTTATCTCATTCAAATCACATTTCCACTCTAAAATAAAGGATTAATTTAACTTTGATCAGATATCTTTAAAGTTGTCAAACCTCAGAAGTAAGGCTGAATCCAAAGACTCTCACTGGCTTCAACGTCAAATTAATAAGACTACATTATCTGAAAACCTAAAGGTTTATAATATAATTTAATAAATGGAAAATATCACCACTGATTTTAAGGATGTTTAACAATAGATAGGCAATTTTATAGCACATTGTTTATTCACAGGTACCACGTTAATAAAACTTAACCTTCATCACCAAAGGCTTCAGATTGTTACGATATTTTCATATTTCACTGATTGATGCGCATAGGTAAATTGAACTTAGAACAAGGAAATTGCATGGAATTTTTTCCAGGTCAGGTGTAAAAATGAGCACTGTCCATTGTAGGGTTGGAGTGAGTGTCTGAGTACTAGGTTAACCAAAATCTAAGATAAGTTTTATTTTGACTTAATTTGAGTCTGCAAGACAACAAACATATGTTTATTCTTGGCATTGCATATCCCGATACTATTCATATTCGTTGGGCATCTTTGATTTGAAAATGCACTTTTAGAAATATGAGACGAAAAATGAAAGAAGACGACTGCCTACCATAAGCTTATTCTCGGCTTTGTTGTGACATAACTAGCCAGTTAACCAAACTGATTATGAGATCCTGTTCATTTCTTCATTCAGTTTAAGGTGAAAACTCGGTCTTTACTGTAGACACATATGCAAGTTTAAATTTATTAATGAAACAAAAAACTTGTAAAAACAAGATTATTATAAATTCAATTCTATGATTATAAGCTTATCATACAGGTACGCAGTCATCTTTCATTTTTCTCTGTGAATTTTGTACAATTTATAATTAAAGATGGATGCGTAAAGACAAGAATTATCATAAAATTGAATTTCTAATAATCTTAATATGTAGTTATTAGCTTTTTGATTTGTTTTAGATAAATTTAAACTTGCATATGAGTATAGGTAAAGTCTGAATTTTCACCTTTTACTGAATGAAGGAATGAACAAGATGATCATGTATTGTTCCAACTGATTATACTGTCCGGTATGACATCAAGGCGAAGCTGAGAATTGAACTGAACTACTTGATAGTAGTAAAAGTTTATTCTTCAGTCCTTCCCCCAGTGAGTGTCACCTGAGTTTTTTTCGCTAAAACTTATTCAGTTATTGGCCATCTCTGGAATGGACTAAAATATCAGTTGAATAGGTGTTAAAGCCAGTTGTTCCAGATAAAATTCGAACCACCATACGATTAACTAGTACTAGATCTATAAATCAAACCACTATAAGATTTTCATTGCCTTAATATGGCCATAAAGTCAGTTGCTATACTTCCAACTGAAACAGCCCCCAGAGCTGGAGCCTGGTACAAATATTAGGAATTTCCCCATCTGTAATTTTTGGCCTGTTTACAGTTTTGTTCAGTCAAAAATTTCTAAGATATTCTATACTCTCACAAGATCTTTGAACAAAGTAAAGTACCACTTGGCAATAACAGAATTAAGATAAATGTGCCAAATGTAATTAATAATTGATTGCTCCCTGGTATGCATGAGACACAAGCACACTTTATCTACAAATTGACTTTTTTCTGGAAATTAGAGGAAACTTTTAATGAATACTGTGTTAGAGGGAAAATATAAAAATGGCAGAAAGCAGAAGGCCCTACACAAAAAATGAAATATATGTACTTTACATGACTGAAGAACACACTGGGTACTATGTCCGTATATCTTTTTTTTAAAGATCTATGCTTCTTATTATCCTTGCACTTAATGAGATCTCTCTTTTTTTAACCAAGTCCCTGACAAATTGCAGTGTTTATAAAAAGTATTTGGGTTTCCAGAAATGCCTAGAGCTGATAAAAGTGCACAGCCTCACATGTTACTAAGTGAATAACTTAGATTAGTCTTCATGATGCTATGCTAGATTAAAACTTCTATCAAAAAGTGATTATTTTTTCAGGATATGTTACTGATGTTTTAGATGATGCTAAGGTATATTCAAATCATGCAAACAAGAAGGCTAGTGACACAGAAGATGTGCAGTTAGCTGTACAGTGCCGCATGGATCACTCATTCACAACACCTCCACCTAGAGATGTAAGTATTTTTACAACATCTTACACAAACTGTAAATGGTGCTCATAAGTATTTATGTACACTGCCGTAGAAATTTGGTAGTCTGAGTGTGCCAGAACAGTCAGATTGGCCTGTTACTCTGCTTCAACAATCCCACTTAGAGCAGTCAGATTGGCCAATAACTGCTTCAACAGTCCCTACCAGAGCAGTCAGATTGGCCAATAACTGCTTCAACAGTCCCTGCCAGAGCAGTCAGATTGTCCCATGACTGCTTCAACAATCCCACCCAAAGCAGTCAGATTGGCCCATGACTGTTTCAACAATCCAACCCAAAGCAGTCAGATTGGCCCATGACTGCTTCAACAATCCAACCCAAAGCAGTCAGATTGGCCCATGACTGTTTCAACAATCCAACCCAAAGCAGTCAGATTGGCCCATGACTGTTTCAACAATCCAACCCAAAGCAGTCAGATTGGCCCATGACTGTTTCAACAATCCCACCCAAAGCAGTCAGATTGGCTCATGACTGCTTCAACAATCCCACCCAAAGCAGTCAGATTGGCCCATGACTGTTTCAACAATCGCACCCAAAGCAGTCAGATTGTCCCTTGACTGCTTCAACAATCCCACCCAAAGCAGTCAGATTGGGTCATGACTGTTTCAACAATCCCACCCAAAGCAGTCAGAGGGGGGGGGGGGGGGGGGGGGGGGGGGGGGGGTTTTTTTTTGGGGGGGGGGTTGAGCCAGAAGTCACTTGATTTAATCATTTATACACTTAACGACTTACTGAAAATAACTTTTCAACAACTTTCCAGTGTTGCCTTCTAGTTTTTGTTTAAAAGAGTGTTTTATGAATGTATATTTTACGCATGACATGTATGTACATGTATATAATTTATTTTAGTTATTGCTAGAGGTTGCACGACACAAGAATGCCCAGTCTTTGCCTCTTATAAAGCCGTACTCTGGTCCAAGACTTCCGCCTGACAGATACTGCCTGTCTGCTCAAAACTACAGACTTGTCAGCAACAAGAGAAAGGTAGATACATGTATAATTAGAATAGAAGGTAATGGTACAGCAGGAGGTCAGAGACCCTCAAGGGTAGTGGGAACAGTTTTATATTTAACGCTAAGAGCTGAAGTACATTATGATAATCAATCTTGGGTGTTACAGTTTTAAGGGGGGGGGGGGGGGGGGGGGGGGGGGGGGGGGGGGGGGGGGGGGGGGGGGGGGGGGGGGGGGGGGGGGGGGGGGGGGGGGGGGGGGGGGGGGGAGTGATCATATTCATAACTCAGCTGCGCTATTCAAAGATAACGTGAAGGGATACGGTATCAACTACGCATTGCAGTTACAAATCATGCATCTAGGAGAAATTTTCTAAACATATTGACTGTTCTGCTATTTATTCAGTGGTCTGCTGTATGTATTTCCAGGTTCACTTAATGAGGATCTTGACGTCTGTGCAATAATAATTATGGCACAGAATTGGGGAAAAAAAGTGATGCGCAATTTTTGAAAATGTCAATTCTAACCTTATATTGACACACATACACCTTACCTGTATACACATGTAGGGTCATGATTTTCACTCTTTTTCTCAGTTACTCTTCAGTACATAATGTCATTGAATGAGCAGCAATATGCTGGTAATTTTACACCAGGGAGCACATTACCAGAGTATATTTTCTTTTTTTGCAAAGATGACTGAAGTAAGATATATCTTCCAAAAATAAGAACTATTTAAAAGTTTCTGCATGATAACAAAGACTTTGAGACACCTCTTTTGAGGCATTCGTCACTTGTGGGGGACAGGTCTTGTTGATAATTAGCAATTTAGAATTAGTCCTGTGCAGTGGCATGAACGACAAGAAAGATTTTCTTCAGAAAAGGTACTTCACCATCATAATATAGATTGGAGTTATGTTTGATTTTTCATTTACAATACGTGTTCTGTATATTTCAGTTACATAGAAATCTTATTGGTTTACCGATAAATCCTCTATCAGGTGGTCATAGAATCTCTCTCACACCTGTACAAAAACAACAGACAGGTAAGTTAGCACTGTAAAGGGTCTCAGCTTTTGTGTCAGTTTTACTAACCAGCGCCTCTGCTGCAGGCCAGTATAATCAAAGTAACCACTGTAGAAGGCTGAACTGTTAATCTTCTCTCAGACTCTCACATACACCTGTACAATGAAATCCTATCTCAGGCAGTCACACAATCTTAACTACACCTGTTCAAAAACAACCTTATAGATAGGTAGTGACAACGGTAGTAAGTGGTCACTGTAGGAGGTTTACCTGTGAGGCTGTGAATCTTCTTTCCTGATGCTCACAAAATGTAAAACATGATCATGAATGATGATGTAAAAACAAGATATTTACTTTAAAATAACTAGACTATTGAATCGGAAGAAGATAGCAACAGGTGACTTTATTTCAAAGCTCTTTATGTAATAATTATTTTGAAAGTGTTTTGATAATCTACAATGTATTGAAAATTGATGCACCTAGATGTATACAAGATATAGGCTACAAGATATAGGCTACAAAATATAGGCTATCAAGAGTATTGTATACCTTATAATGAGAGATACTATCCTGTCTTGTTTTATTACAGGTAGAATCCAGATAGGGACACCAACACAACCTCTTACAGTAATAAACAGACCATCGCAGGTGAAACCCATTGTGAGAGTACAACAAGGTATAAAACCTCTTATCTTATTTATATAAAACTCTTTATATTTTCTTTATTTTGTTTTTGATTGTTTTTTGATATGTAGGAATCTCAAACATTGGAACAATAACTTGGGATTATAAATGAATAAAACTAATGTGTATGACAATACAATTATGACAGGACATTGATTTAGTTATCTTTTACTCTGCCAGTTTCACCTTTGGTTATGAACTTGTCCATTGCTCGGTTTGAACTGAGCCAGTGACACAGTTTTCCAACCAAGTAACAAACTTGTTTTATTTTAAACTAATTTTTTTATTCAGAATTGCTAAACAAGTATTAACTACTTAAATAAATCGCTCTCAAGACTCATTCCTGATGAAATCAATCTTGAAGAGAGAGAGAGGCAAGGTGGAAATATCTGTGTCTTGCCTAATGACAGAACAGCCATTGCTCTGGAGGGGATTGAACCTGGACCCTCGGTGACTATGCCAGCACTGCGGCTTCACTAACAAACTCTTTAGACTATGATCAGACTGTATAGACATGCAAGTTGAACATAGTTTCTTCTTGACTGCAAAAGTAGAATTATGTTCCTGTAGGGGAGGGTTATTAACACAAGATGATGTCTGTGTTTGGCAGTTTTGCTCGTTATGCATTGATAGCAATAAGGTTTTGACCATTATCACCAGATTGTATACAGAACTGTGAAGTTTGAAAAAAAAATTGGAATACTTAAATAAACTTCCATTTAAAGCCGTTAAGATCTTTTCTTAAATTGTTCTTTTTTTTTCAGTTAACCTGGAAACTAGACTTTTTAATCACCTTGTGTATGAATACTATTTCAGATGCATTGTATCGTTCAAGATTATAATCTGTTCTATATAAGTGTCTTGTTGCATACTCTGTTTTTGTTTCGCAACGTTTACAGCTATAACATACATGTATACTTTATATTGTAGGCCTAGGAATGATGCCTAGTCAACTTAGCGCTGGCGGTGGTATAATGCAGACTCAAATAATGACAACAAATCCACCAGTTGGTATGGTACCTACAATGAGCGGCAATCCTCTTCTCCAGGGCATGAATCCTTTAAAGAGAAAACTTGACGATGATGATTATGATACTTGATAATTGATGTTATTGTTACAAAGATTTTGCGGGTTTTTTTCTAGATGTACAAACAGCTCGTAATTGTGACTTGACTTTACTCTGGTTACAGTTGTTAATAGTTGTCATGGACGATTTGAGATGTGCGGAATATGAAACATTAGGATCTGAAAAGACAAAAGAAGTGATATATTCTTGAAGTGCAGTAAAATCTTGACTCTAACTCACCTGTAGTTACTGCCATCTTTTATTTGACAGCTTTCTTAGTTGTTTAAGATATTCCAAGATGTTTTAACAATGCCTGACTTTTACTCTGTCAAGTTTCTTGAAGCAGTTCTGCTCCGATGTTGTGACTCTCGCCCTTTATGAGACCATGACACTGGGCCTCCTCCCTCACCAATGTTGCCGGCTACAACTAGTTCTGAGTGAGAGAAATTGAAACTTCTGTCAAATCTTTCAGTTATGTTTTCTTTAACAACTATTTGACCAAAAATGGTCACAGATTTTACATGTAACATGAAACATTAAAGCACATAAGGGAAAGATGGGCTGAATGTGGGAGGGGATCAACACTGTCCATGTGTAGAATGAAATAAAAAAAATAAAAATATGAATGGCATGAATCAGGGATTGAAAAAATTCTTAATCACCATGAATTTATACAAAACCTAGAGGAGATACTGTTACAGATGACGTTCCTTTCAGGACAGTATAGGATTAATTGGTATAAGACAAACGTTAGTTTCATGTATCTACCAATTGAAATTACACTATAAACTAATACACCTGTGTTGTTTTTATTAAAAGAAAAGCATATACCATATACCATGACCCAGAAATGTTTTTTTTTCAACAAGTGTTATTAATGTTTTGTTTGGTTTGAAAGTTTTTGCTTTGACAAACTATTCAAAGGTTTGAAACACTTAAAGTCCAAGTATCACTTGAAATACTGGTACATGTATATATAATAACGAATTTACATGTAGAACAGTTATAGATCTGTGTTTTATTTAATCTAAAACAACCTTTCTTGCATATTTTAGCCGAATCTTCACATTTTTTTTTTTTTTGGTGTTTTTTTTTTTTTTTTTTTTTTTTTTTTTTTTTTTTTTTTTTTTTTTTTTTTTTTTTTTTGTTTTTTTTTTTTTTTTTTTTTTGTTTTTTTTTTTTTTTTTTTTTGGGGTTTTGTTTTTTTTTTTTTTCCCTTTTTTTGATTTGGAACTGGGTTTTGCTGGGTTTTCCATTGGTGGTCTTGTCATTTTATCAAGATGGCATTGACCTGAAGTTTTATTAAGTTTGTATCAGAGAGACAGGTGTACTCGGATTAAAAATGTGTAAAGTAGGCATTTAAAAAACATGCCATATATAAAGTTATCATCACATTGGGCTTCTGCAGCTGTCAATGACACAAAGAGTTGTTTGTAACAAAAGACCCTCGTTCATAGTGGAGTACTTCAGACTGCTGACTAGAAAACTGATTGAAGGTCATGTGTTTGAGCCCTGCTACTGAAGGTCATGTGTTTGAGCCCTGCTACTGAAGGTCATGGGTTTGAGCCCTGCTACTGAAGGTCATGGGTTTGAGCCCTGCTACTGAAGGTCATGGGTTTGAGCCCTGCTACTGTAGGTCATGAGTTTGAGACCTGCAACTGAAGGTCATGGGTTTGAGACCTGCCACTGAAGGTCATGCGTTTGAGCCCTGTTACTGAAGGTCATATGTTTGAGCCCTGCTACTGAACGTCATGGGTGTGAGCTCTGCCACTGAAGGTCATGGGTTTGAGCCCTGCTATTGAAGGTCATGGGTTTGAGCCCTGCTACTGAAGGTCATGGGTTTGAGCCCTGCTACTGAAGGTCATGGGTTTGAGACCTGCCACTGAAGGTCATGGGTTTGAGCCCTGCCACTGAAGGTCATGGGTTTGAGCCCTGCTACTGAAGGTCATGGTTTTGAGCCCTGCTACTAAAGGTCATGGGTTTGAGCCCTGCTACTGAAGGTCATGGGTTTGAGCCCTGCTTCTGAAGGTCATGGGTTGCGCCCTGCTACTAAAGGTCAATTGTTTGAACCCTGCTACTGAAGGTCATGGTTTTGAGCCCTGCTACTAAAGGTCATGGGTTTGAGCCCTGCTACTGATGGTCATGGGTTTGAGCCCTGCTTCTGTAGGTCATGGGTTTGAACCCTGCTACTGAAGGTCATTGGTTTGAGCCCTGCTTCTGAAGGTCATGGGTTTGAGCCCTGCTACTGAAGGTCATGGGTTTGAGCCCTGCTACTGAAGGTCATGGTTTTGCGCCCTGCTACTGAAGGTCATTGGTATGAGCCCTGCTACTGAAGGTCATGTGTTTGAGCCCTGCTACTGAAGGTCATGGTTTTGCGCCCTGCTACTGAAGGTTATGGGTTTTAGCCCTGCTTCTGAAGGTCATGGGTTGATCCCTGCTACTGAAGGTCATGTGTTTGAGCCCTGCTACTCATCTGACTATATGCAAGAAAATCTTTATTACATTTTCCCTTGTATTAAATATTAGACATTGACCTCTGCCATCATGATGAGATTTACATTAATGGAAATCTTTCAAAATATTAAGGAGATAAAGAGGTGACATTTGACCCTTATATGTGACCTTGACATTGAGCCAAGCGTGGTTAAAAAGAACATTCTGGATATCCACATTTACCCACAGTTTCAAACAAATCCTCTCAGGAGTTGAGGAGATACAGTCCTATGACCTTTAACCCTGCAGTATGACCTGTCCTTGAGCGGCCAAGATGTAGGCAACAACTGTGAGAAGTAAAATTAGTCTATGCATTTTAAAGTTAACAACTCCGTCACAAAATATCAGAACACTACCCTTAAATACAAGTATGAGCCACAAGCGTGACCTTTACCTTAAAGAGGCACACCCTACAACTAACAGATGATTTTCTCAAAACATTTAAAATAAAATAAGTGTACGTAAAATTATAAATAAATTATTTTTTTAAGAAGAACATATATCGAGAACTGTCTTGTTTGTGCACGGTTTTCCAATGTAGTGACCTTTTATAATAAATAGCTTTTCACTCAAAATTGTAAAAAGAAGTTTATGAAGGTTTTTCCGAACTACAACACATGAATATACATGTGTACCGATGTTTTACTGAAATTGTTAGCTGAAACTTTAAGGCTTGGTAGCAATCCCTTCAATCATTTGAATAAAACAAATTTTAAGGATATTTAAATTGCTCCCAGTTTTAGAGTGTGTCCATTTAAAGGTACCCACTAGATAATGCGCATCATGGACCAGGCACAACTTTGTGGTAAGGGCAACTATTTCAAAATCAGTCAATGCATGTAGAAGTTACAGCCGGACAAGAAATACATCACAGGATTTGAACCGTAAGTGTGACCTTAACCTTCAACGTAGCTTCCTGAGTATGATGCATGACACCCCTCGGGTATGGGCATCAATTCTATAAAGTTATTACAAAGTCGGTGTAAAAATTCAATACGGACAAGAAAAACTGATATATACTCTACGTAACTTAACTGGTTTTGAGTGTGAACTTGACCTCGGAGTTAGCCATCTAGATGTGATGCATGACACATCATTGTGTTATTGGCAACTACTGCATGATATAATTTGAAAATCGGTCTATGCATTAGAAATTTCAGCCCTGACCGGTTGGGGGCTAATAATCATTTATTGTTGTTTTAGCAGATAGGAACCCAGGGTAACATAGATTTCGTTTGTGTAAAATCTTTGTTGATGCTTCATTATATGTTCACAATCAAAGTTTGGGGTTGATGCAAAATAGGAGTCGATGAGTCTGTCTGTCGGTCTGTTCGTACATTATGATGTTTTTGAAAATGAGGAGGTAGACAATTTAAGGTGGCTAAACACAGAGCGACAGGTAGCCACTTATTCAAGAATGTTGCTCAGTGAAGGGTCACGATGGTAGCGACAACATTATGCAAAACAATTACTACAATCCACATGACAGATGGAAACAATTCAATCTGACGTTTTGGGGCGCGGGAAGCAACAGCCCCAACGAATAACAAACAAAGAAAATAAGTACAGCTTTGTTCAGTCTGTTGTAGTTCCAATCGTATTTTGGTCAGTTTTACAGACTCGCAGTTTACTTAACTATCATTCACAGGAAAAATATATGTATAAGGAAACATGTTCGGTAGCAGGGCTCAAACCCATTAACCTCAATATATGAAAGGTCACAACTGTGAAACCGTTTAATATTTTTTACAGTCCACCAACCAATACGTCATGCTCTTGTAACAAGAGCGTTCGGTAGACCCGAGCTCCCGGGTTTTGACCCGTGAACATTTCGAAATACCCGTATTTGACCCGCAATAAAAACGCCCGACGAGTCATATTTGACCCGTAGGAATTTTCATTCATGCGTCGATTATTTAGCGTACGTGTCAATCAACTTGTTAATTCCAAACACTCGGGGCGTTGCAACCGTTGACGCGTCAGAAAGTGAGAACGGAGGCGGAGCTTGTTTTTTAATCTACTTGCTTTCAGTCAATCAGCAACGATCACGCACGTGCCCATTCTCTAGGCTTTGATAATGACGTAATCAATAGATGATTGGATTTAATTGACGAGCAATAAACACATGTTCGGCATCTATATATGTGTAAAAGGTGATGTTAACACTCGGCATATAAATGATGCAATCAAAAGGGTATGCGCATTTATAATTAGTAGATGATGGTGACACTCGAATTAGATAATTAGGGGATGTTTTTTCGGCGGCCTAGACGAATAATATATTCCTATATGCCTTTCTTTTCCACCCTGCATGAAAAACTTGATATGGAAAGATAATCAAAATAATAAGCCTTATAAATTTGTGTCAAATAACCTTCAGATTTTGTTAATTCCAATAAAATTGCGGGGGAAAAAAGACGAAAATCGCGGACATGGGAGATCGCGAAAATATGTGACAAACGGGAAAACAACGTACATTTGAGTCTGGGAAAAGGATCAGCAGCTAGATCTATCTAATTTAGATTTTTTCTAAAATATAACAGTAGAGCTTCAGAACACAAACTGAAAAATATGATGTGCAAGCGCTAGAGTACAAGGCCGGAAACCCTATGACACATGGTTCGACCCTTAAAAATCTCACATTGACTCTTGAAAATTTGATTTTGACCCTTGAAAATTTAGGCTGAAGAGTCAATGACCCTTGAGTTTCAAAGCCTACCGGACACCCTGATTAAGTCTTGTTGTATATTAACATATTTCTTAGGGGGCGCGGGGGCGAGGCAAAGAATATAATCACTTTTGCCTGAGTTCACCGAACTGTAAATGGGTACAGGCAATATATGTATGATAACTTGATAAGTCTGATTATCAAATAAACTGTAACAACATTAGATTATCTGTAAATAAGATTATCCAAATAAGATAGTGATGTATTAAGTGCCCATAGATGAAATAGTTACATCAGCTAGGTATACTGATCTGACACATATGCATGTTGCTTATGAATAAATGTAACTCCGGGTTGTAAATGGAATAACATGCATTGTAACAATTGTTAATAAATTCTTAGATAGTTCCACCTTTTGTTTGGAAAAGTTTCGGATAACTTAAATTGCTATTATTGTATAGAATAAAAACGCCGAGTAGATATGATATATATCAGTGCAGTATGTTTTGCAGCATTAACCATTACTGTTAACTCCTGGATGTTTAATGGCCGGCCATTTGGTGGGAAAGTGGGAGCACCTAAAACTTCAAGACGAATACATACACCTGATGAACAGTTCTACGAGTTACAATCAGTCAACCATTTTGACGGCAGTGATTTCAGATACTGGAAGCAGGTAAATAAATGTCTTTTTTTAACTTATTAGGTTAAATCTAGAAGGGAAGTCTTCCGACATAATGTGAGCTTTGATTAAAGATACTTTTTGATCTTATAAAATATCTTTATACAACATGAAATATAACACCTGACAGCTGCCAGACTGACAGAAAACTAACACATTGAGAAACAACGCCAACTACAGGAAAATATTCACAGTGCACGATACAATGCTGTAAGGAACGCCGTTGCCACTAAACAGCAAATCCGCCTGAATATGTATCTAGTATATAGTTCTAATTGGACATAAGTTTTAAATTTACAGCATTTATTTTACTACATAATTATGCCTTGTAAATCAAGCGTCTTTGAAACAGGTTGTAGTGCAAACCCATGGATAAATACCAAATCTGTGAATGTATTGTTAAAAAGTGGTCTTTCTTGGCAGGTAGTATTCTATGCTGTAAAGTATTGAACGTAGTTTAATCATCATATTTGAAGGCGATGTTATAGAAACTGATGAAGTAGAAAATCAGTAATTTATTCAACACCATTCTAAAGCTTGTATCTTTGCTTTATTCTAGCGCTACTTCGTCAGTAATGCAACATATAGATCTGGAGGTCCAATTTTTCTCATGTTGGGCGGTGAGTCTGAGGCTTACCCAGCCTGGTTAACTGATGGCGCATGGCACCAGTATGCACGTGATCATGGAGCATTCTTAGTTTTATTAGAGCATCGATACTACGGAAAAAGTCAGCCTGTCTTGTACGTCTTTCTGACGCTTTATTCAAAGAAATTGACCGATTTAAACTTTGAATAAACTTATATAATTCCTGAAATTTTGGAACCCGGAATGGAGATAGAAGATTTTAGAAAGATTTGATTGTTACATTTACAAATTGATTGCTTACCTAGTCGATCAGTATAAATAAACTTAATGAAATAGTCAAATGATATCCAATTATTCTGATACAAATGCATATTTAAATCTATAACGTCCATTTGATGTAATTAAGTATTTGCTAATGTAGTCAAAATTTATTTCATTCATACGATTAAACGTTATTTTACAGGGACATCAGCAAACCAAACTTGCAATACCTAAGTTCTAGACAGGCATTGGCAGATATCGCTCAATTCATAACTTACTTCAAGAATTTATATGTCTACCGGTATTTGCAGAACACCAGTGTCATAGTGTTTGGTGGCTCTTATGCAGGTAGGCCAAATTCATGTCTCAAAAATAAATGTTATTTCATCAAAACGTGACGAAAATTTATTACGGAATCAAATGCCACACATATTTCAAATGCAATTTGAGTTTCACTTATGTAAAAGGGTCTATAAATTAGTACATATGTATATATTGATAGCTTGGCACAATAACAGCACTTGATGTGCAGACGAGCATGCATCGAAGAATTTGTCTTTGCCACATTACTGTCGGAGTTATGGCCCTTTCTTTTCGGAATATCCTATATAATAAATATTTTTAATCGCAATCCCCCTACAATTTGCATCTGAACCTTTCTTGCTTGGCACAGTAACTACACATCATGTGCAGATGTACATAAAACAAACAATTTGCTGATGTCACAAATACTGTCAGACGCCGTTGTGGCCCTTAGATTTCTGAGGATGCGTTATAAGGTATATAAAGAGTACACAATCTTGCGGATGTAACTCCTCCTACAGTTTTGCACCAGATGCTTTCTAACTCGCATTCCAACAAGAACTACCTTACGTGATGATTAATTAGGTTTTGTGACCATTTAAATAGGTATCAGATACCTTACTTATACCTTTTTAATGCCAAGGGATACATCCTAGCACCTAACTTCTATAGCGACAAATCTACGATGTTCATTAGTTGCCCCCTAAAAGGGGGAAAAAATTTAGGGGGGGGGGGCATTAGACACCTATGGCGACAGTTCTAGTTCTTATTATAAACTGTGCAAACATTTGCGAAAGTCGAACAAATCGTCACTTCTCTGTCACATTCTTTCTTTGTCTTACCTCTCTCTATCTTGGTTTTGCTTTTTAGTTCGTTATAATTCAATGGATTTGGTACTTAGGGCATATATATCACGGCTAGAATTATATACGTGTTCTTTTTGTATTAATCAGTAATTATCTATTATTAGTATGCCAGAAGTGTACTGCGTAAGTATAAAAGCTTCAATATATATGGCAGGTTCTTTAGCAGCATGGACTAGATCCCGCTACCCGTACCTTGTTAAAGGCGCTGTAGCTTCAAGTGCTCCAATAGTGTCACTGATGGATTTTCATGGTATGATATTTCTAAATGTCTTCACCTTTACTATTGAACATGTATAATGTTAAGGGTTTATCCCATTTGATTACAGCCGAGTGGATAGCATTTATTCATGCTTAACTAGAGTGGCTAAAGTTTTACAGCGAAAACTTCCCCATGTCCGAATGGTCACTTACCATAACGTCAGTCCGTTTGTCACTTTTTATGGTTAGACGAATGAATGTAAATTTTTCCTTCAGATTACTTTGCCAAAGTTTCAGAGGCCCTTGATGGTATGGACAGTAAATGTAGAATGGAGGTTCAAAACGCAACGAGTAGTTTGTACGACTGGTGGGGCCAACCAGAGAAATACGGGAAATTACAAACAATGTTCAGGTTCTTATGTTTGTGGCGATTAATAATATCTATGTAACATTTAACTTCTAAACGAACGTAGCTTTTAAAGCATATATTTTATTCATCACTTCTTCAATACGACTGTACTTCAAAATCCCCTTGGTCTAAATCCCATAGGTCCCAAAATGGCATAGTAGTCATAATCCCGTCAATGGATTTTACAAGTAGAAACACATATTAGTATATTGAATGAAAAAAAATTTTATTTGTCTCTAATTATACTTAACTATCGCGAATGATTGAAAAGATTTAAATGATTGAAAATAAAATGTAAAATCCATTGCGGGGACCATGACTACTATACCATTTTTGGACCAAGGGGATTTCGACCAAGGGGATTTTGAGTGTCTCCCCTTAAATACATTTACCACAGAAATTCAAACAATTATTAGAAGAGTAATTGTTATCAATTACACTCTATTATGTTCGACACGGTCGTGTTCTGCTCATCAGTGCATCAAGATTAGGTTTTAGACAATACTGAACATTTCAATTATATAAGAGTATTCTTCAGTTAATAGTTTATGTTTGCATTTTGTCCAATTATATGGCGATTCCGGTCGCGGTAATTGTTAATTTATCAAGACAGTATTTTTTGATGGGTCAAAATATTTTTTTCCCGTAATTTCAAAGTTGTTTTTTGCCTTGTATGACCTAATACATTTACATGTACAATGTATATAAATGTATATATACTTAGAAGTAATAGCTCTTAATTTTGCTTCGTTTGAAAATGTCAAAAGAATTTATAAACTTCACATAGGCGACATACAGTACAACATAGTTAATGCAAATAGAATTCAGAACGAACTACTGCATGCATGTTCAACATAATGTAATAAAGTATGTTTGTACAGGCTGTGTGATAAGATAAACCACGAGTACGCTTTAGATTTGTCAGTACTGTTCTACAACCTGGCTGAAAACTTTGCCGGTGTCGTCCAGTACAACAACGTTAACAGGGAATTCTTGGTATGGTACATTATGTCTTTCTTTAGTACTCAAATCTTCCTAAATCTGCTTTAAAACTTGCAAAACTCGATCCATGTGATTTAATAATTGTTCTGCATAACTTTTATCGTACAGCCTGACAATGCGAGGCAAAAATTGTGTGTTATAATTAGTGTCTTTAAAAGCTCTTATACCTTACAATATGCTTGGAATTGTTACAAAAATAATTCAAACTTTGTGAATGTAATAAGAGCATTTCTTGTGTGCAAACATTGGAGAAATTGCAGTACATACAGTTTTTCTGAACGTTTGTAATTTTGTTTATTGCAATGCTCTATTATAGGGAAATAAAGGAACTAACATAACGATTCAGAAAGTTTGTGACATCATGACCGACGAAAGCAGAGGCGACAGTATACAACGTTACGCTGACGTCAACTCTCTTATTTTAGATACGTACGGTGAACAATGTTTAGATATCCGATACAGCAAACTCGCTAATGCTCTAAATGAAACAAGTTGGGACAGCGCCTTAGCTGATGGAAGTAGGTGTGCAAGTCTTGGTCTCTCAGAAAGTTTACTTCGATAAAAAGTGCAGATATAATTATATTCCAAAACCTACTCTATGTGCAGTATACCCATTGCTCTGTTTGATTATGATACTGTAAATTAGCACATTTTTTAATTGCTGCATTGTCTATTCTTATATTCTTAAAAAAATTACAATTCCAAAGATTAAAGGATGCACCGTGATGTTTCCTCACGAATACATGTTTTGCTTTTACTTTGGAAAAACGTCAATTTTGAAAGTAATTATAATGCTAAGTAACTGTTACATGTACCCTTTTGAATTAATGATATCTAACAGTTAAGAAAGAAATCACTGTTGTCGTAGGTGTTATGGAATTGCTATTTGAAAACTTGGCACTTTTATTGAAGTTGATTCTTCATAATGACTTGAAAGCTGTAACTTGATTGTTTTCAAAGGGCCAGAATGTGCTTTAAATATCCGGTTATTATATAGCTAGACAGTGGTTATACCAATCATGTTCAGAGCTGGGATGGATGCAGAGCTCCTACACAGCTCAACAGACGTTCGGGCCCTGGTATCTTTTTCCATTCAAGTTAGTAAAGTATTATGCTAAGTCAGATATGGATTTTTATGTAATAAATAAGTAAAAATTGAGAAAGAGCTTTCCAGGTGCATATAGAAAAAGCCATGTCAGTGTAAGCTCCAATGCTATCTGCAGAAGACTATGTAAGCTTCTTCAGGTGAATCGTTTTTGTCGTGTGTAGTTTTATGCCTTCTACTGATTTAGCTTACATTGTTTTGTCTAGTCACGGCCTGTCACTGGTCTAGTGTTTCTTGGAATGAAGTTGTCTCTTAATTCTTTATTGTACTACATTTACAATTTAAAGTGTTCCTATGCACTGACGTTATTTTTGCTTGCAACAATGCCACATTTATTTCGTCAATGCAGGCAGGGATTGCTTTCTTTCGTTTAATAGCTTCACAATAGATCTTTGTGACTCCGTATTTAATCCTCCGTCACATTGGGTATGGTCGGAAGTTATGAACAACTGCGACGATACGAATAGGTTCTACGGTGGACTTGAGATGCCTTTGTCTTATACGATCTTCGTTAATGGCATGCTAGATCCGTGGAGAAGTGTCAGCATTCTTTCAAAACCACCAGACGCAGCTACTAATGTGGAAATTTTCAATATAAATGGTAAGGTTTCAGAAAAAAACATTGCACATTTACAAATGCATTGTAACTTAGTTTAGAGTTATGTCAGCTAAATGTATGATGCTACATATTATTTCCAAAAACCATTTTCTATACCATGTGATGCTAAGATACTATGGAATAGTTAGAGGCTAAATAGAGAAATGTATACAATATAGAAACCCAAAAGAGGGAGCGCCAGCGACCGACTTGGTTTCTATGTTGTATAAATTTCTCTATTTTAGCCTCTAACTAACTTAGTGTTTGCTCTACATTTAGTCTTTATTTACTACATTTTATGACGTGATGCGCAAACAGATCTATAGAGTATACATAGAGTAACCTGTCAGAAGTTTATGGCAAATAGACAGGGATCATTTTAAATTTTTAGATATTTTCGTTGGACAGAAATGTAAGGCAAGCACTAAAAAGGTACTCACTCTCTGTCTGTTTAATATTTCCAAAAAGTAATGCCGCGATAAGTAATGAGAACATACGACTGATGGTACACATACTAGTATTGAGGGATTGTACCGATTTCAAGATGTATCATCTTCTGAGTATGTGCTAAGTATTTGCATATTGTGTTCTATATTATCCAATATGTAAAATAAAACTTACCCGATTCCCGCCGTGTTATGTAAAATTTAGTTTTGTTTGCAGGGTGTGATGAAATGCCGGACGTAGTATTTCGAAGAGGCAAATTTAAATACCTAACTTGCTTAAGTTTTCTGGTCATACTATTTTCAGGAACGTCGCATTGTGCGGATATGTACCCACAATCTGCAAGTGACCCACCACAACTGACTGAAACCCGGCTTCAGATTTCTAACATCATTGGGAAATGGTTGACGACATGAAATTAACCCACACATTGTATCTATCTTGAATCAAAATTATTTAGAAGGATTTTGTGACTGACACTGATAATTTCATTGGCGTCTATAACATCTGTTAGTATTATTTAAGAAATAATCTATGGCTTGGAGTGCTTTATCGAAATCGAAGCATTACCCGGAGGTGATGTGCCTGGCGGAATAATTCACGAGGGCGAAGCCCGAGTGAATTATTACACAGGCACATTAACGACGGGAAATGCTTCAATTTCGATAAAGCACTCCAAGACATAGATTATTTCGATTCTTATAAGCCGAATTTTTGAAAACTATCGTTACTACTTCGGACTTTTTTTTCAGCACGGCGGTAATGTGTAAAATAGCATAAATAGTGGCTGTTGGAATACACTCCCCTATTCGGGCAGCCATTCAAGATATCATACATAACTATATTATACCTACTTATTTTAGTTTAATCATCTAATAAATAAAATATAAAAAATACCTGTCTGTGACATTATGCAGAAGACGTCAGATTAAGAACAAAGCAGACAATCGATTTAAATGCGTACCGTTAATTTAAACTGTACAACGTTTTAACGTGGAGTAATGACGTCAGTGTGATGACGTAAACGTTTTCATTCATTGTTTTGTCTCCCGGAATCAAAACATTGTTTGACTCTTAATGCTGAATGTCTTGGTCTTTTTAAAGGAAAACAAGGTGAGGGTATTCTAAGGCTTACTTGACGCAATCAAAAATAATATTTATGTTCTTAAACACAACTTTTTCATGCGACTGATGTATTTATACAGATATTATTTCTATTTCTATATTTTATTTTCTGTGCGGGAGTAAATAAGAAAAACCGGAAGGAGCTACTTCCATGTCCGAAACTCCGCCTATTTTTCTGAGTGCATTAATCATATTAAAGCACTCGAATTGACTATACAAATATACCATAGGCATATTAGAATATAGCGTTCAGTACATTCATAGCGCAAACATATATTGCAATAGTTACCTGTGTTATAAAGCAAATAAACAGACAATTACTTTCTCAAGTATATTTCATTTATATGCATAAAAATAATTAACGATATTGACAACATGTACAGAAAACCTAAGCGATCCATCCGTTGCTGGGCCTTTCACTAAGTTGTTCGGTGCTGGTTTTAAAGATACATGTACGTATACATTACAACTAGCTTATTGCATAAAACAAACGATTGCGTTAATAGCAGAAAACATATAACAGAATATCAATCATAGACACACATTTGCAGAAGAGTAAAACATTATGAATTTCATAACAATATTAATTGTGTTGGATCCTGCGTAGATCTTGCAAAACTATAGATATACACAGATTTCTAGTGGACATCAAATTTATGAAGTTTATTAGTATATTTAGTGCATATAAACAAAAAGGATGTAATTGCCAATAAAAAAGATCTCGACGGATCGCCGGCCTAGTTCGATCGAACTGATGTAATTAAGCGAATCAAATTTAATTGTTTTGTTATTCGTTGATGGTTTTTCGTCATGATATCGATGAAGTGAAATAGGAAATTTTGGTCCTACACTAGTTGTTTTATCTTCAAGCATGAGAAGAACTGAATGGAAATTTAATATATCAGTACTCATATATTTAGAGTAGTCAAGGTTCGGTTTGTTTAACTTCGATTGTTGAAGGTATGATTTAATATCATTTATATTGTCTACGGAATCACTCTGAAGTTCTAAACGTAAAAGGTCTTTATTCAATTGTCCTAACCTTGGTTGATTTGTTCTAGAGGAAATCAAAACTTTGACCCATGGGGGAAATCGATATAGCCTTTGTTTCAATAACTCAAGGATTTCGTTTACACCTCGGTTTTTATCATAGCATTCGTCTAGTCCATCTATTACAATAATGAACGGATCGATATTGAATAGCTCAATTTTTTTCAGTGGAACCATTATACACTGATCCAAGCACCCGCTTGGATCTTTCTGGCACATCCTTTTGTCAAATATTTCTCCAACCAGCAAGAATGGGCAATTGCGAAGATATCATATCAATTAAACGTAATATAAATACGAATGCCTTCTTGGATACCAGCACATCAAATCTACAAACATGATACGCTATAAGACGACTCCGTAGTCTGTGAGCAGGACTTTGTTCAGATGCACAAATAATATGTTTCATCAAGGCAGACTTTCCGTATCCCATGTCAGCTTCAAGCAGAATTCCTCGATTATTTAGATCTCGTGATTGCAGTTCCGTTTCAATCTGTTTAAGCAGCCAATCTCGTCCAACGAACGTCTGATGGTGTGATATGTATTCAAACAGCGATATTCTACCGAATGATGTCTCAGAGAGGCAACCTGAAAATAGATTAATTAATACATGTATAAATGTAGACTATTAGAATAGACCATATTATTTATCATGATAAAGCTCAAGTAAACATCCATTCAATGATAACATTATAGAGTTTATACATAAACGTTGGCTAAATGATCAAAAACAGCCATATACTAGAAGCTGGAATTTTGACCGCTTTAGTAAAATTTTAAGCGCTTTGTGTAAAAAGTATAAACTAAGGTTTGAATTGATCAATGAACATAAATACTCTATTAACTAGATTAATGAAGTGAAAAATGGCACACATGATTTTGTTTATGTAATAAAAGAGTTTTTTGAATCCGTTGGGATTTCATTTACCTTCTGTTGAAGTCAAGCTGTTTACGTCTCTGTGTTGTCCCGAAAGGTATTCTGTCTGTGGAAATTGTGTATTGCTCAGCCTTGTGCAAACTGGGAATAAATGGTGGCTAAGGCCAAGAATAAACGCAATTATTACTAATGCAGTCAAAACGACAGCTTGCCTTGCAGCATTCTTTTGTAGTCTGTCATACATATGAACAAGCAATGCTACAGACGTTTTTGTTTCATGCATTTCAAAAACAAAATTGTCTAAAGTATTTTTGATAGCACTATTTTGCATGCCAATGTCTCTGAGAGATGATACGATATCATCTTTAAATAATTTACCCTTTTTAAGGTCATGTATAAATTGAGTCACTCCAACATGATTTGGTATCAATGGCCTAATATCTGGATGGTTAATCACATTACTGATATTTTGAAATACTACTTTCTTCTTTGCATTTGTGAGATTCATCTTTCGTGAGAAATGTATCAGTTCGTTTCGACATTCCTTCAGTGGGTGTAACACCTGTACGACATTTCTTTGAAAGTGCAAACATCTGTTCCACACATTAAATATTGTAGATAAATCTTGTAAATTTATGTCGCCAGTGGGCCATCCTGGTAAAATGAAAACTTCCGCAATATCTTGAGCAGCATTTGGCCAGCGCAGCATGACTTCTTGTCCTGCCAGTGCATCTTGTGATGGCGGTTTCCTCGAGACAAAAAATTTTCTAGTTCAGTCCTCCAACTGGTACATGTCACACACCATCTTTAAATAAAAGGTATTCATAGAATTATGGAACTTACATTAATTTTGTTGTCAGTCTCTATTTTATACACAAGTACAATGTGCTTTTAGATGTGAATAGAAATGATATTGTGGTACAACTAAAATTAAATATCAGTCACAGTGTGGGTGATATAGGTCTACCGGAACAAATTTTTTAAGTAGGGCATAAACATAATTTTGCTTTTGTTTTTATATTTAGCATAAAATTAAAAAGAAAATTTGTTTGTTTTAAGTGGATATGTACGGTGCCCGTGAAGTGACATGTGATACTTTTTTTTAAATTTCGTAAAAACCAAATATTATTTCGCGTAAGAAAAGGGTCACAATTACTTACAATAGTTAAACAATATATCTTAACAACACAAAAGACCACGAAACACTGCTTTTCGCTTTGTGATACTTTTATGTAAAATCCCCTTTATGCGGTGTAGTTTAACACGTGTTTAAACGTTGGTTATGTACCGTTCCAATTTTTTACGACAAATTTCAAAGCATACATGTACCTAAGCCTATTGTTAAGGGATTATTTTCATTTCATGACTAGGTCAACTGCTCACAAACAGTATCACAAACAAATCCACGTGTTCTTTTGTGCAAACCAGATCAACCATTGGACACGTGATGTCCCAGTATGGTCATTGGATAATCTAGCGAGTAAATTTTAATAAAATTGTAAACACTGGAACCGTCCATTCCATAACACATCTTCAGAAAATACAGATAATAAGAGTAGTATAGTATGCCCTGTATTCGCACTATTTCCTGTTCATGTGCCATATGACCTTAATGACCCCACTACCCCCTCCCCAACTCCACATGGCAATGATGCTAGAAAGTCTGCGAGTGTAGACGCGTCGCAGAGCAGGATGGGAATGAGGAAGGCACCTTTGGAGACTCTGGAACGGCTTCCTGAAATTCTGAGACCGTCTCAGACCCTGGTGCTAAGTTGTTTTTTTTAAAGAAAATCAGGAAATAAAGGTTGATGACCTATACAGGTCAGTAAGTGGCGGGAAAATCGGTCTAATTAGATGTATGGCTTTGACGTGGGGAAAAAATGTAAAGAATTTTAATTATCAAAACCGACCCAGTTCATTCGATTATCTCTCGTAAGATTCATTAGCATAATGACGTATATTTCTAGGGTTACCTAGACATCATGTCACCTTTAACAATAGGCTGTTTTTTGTGATGAACAAAGCCAGTCATGGGGGAAGGTAGATACGTCTAGATTTGATTTGAAGAGAATTTTATCAAGGTCCGTCCAAAAGAGCACTTATGTTAGCTTAATATTTGGATGAGACCCCGGCATGTCTCCCGTCATGCCTAAAAATAAAATTTTGAAGCCAGAAATAAGAGAAATTTACCTGACTGCAATTTCCAGCTAGTATAGCCAAAGGTTGAATTTAATTGGTTACCAAAGAGTAGGCCAATCACGGCGACCAATGAGATCTAAGTGTGATTGACCTAGTTTGTATGTCTGGATCGTGGTAGCCTAACAGTTTTTAGAAAATTTTGATACTAGATGTTATATGTGTTTGTTTTGTAAAGTAAAAATCCCCTTTAATAAAGTGTTGTCCTATTTTTATTTTGCTTAGCTTTTTGTGATGATAAAAATTTTAATTGTCCTGAATGAGAGAATAAAATGTTGTCCGAAAGATGGTTTTACTTATTTTAACAAGTATGCATGAAAGTTTGACTTATGTTCTTACTCTGAAATTTTGAAAATATAAAAACCCCTTAAAAGCCAAATAAGCCAGCAACCTCAGAGGCTACTTGTTAACTTTAATTCTTTAATTATAATGATGTACAATAGAAAATTATAAAGAGACTTGTACTAGTTGGTTGTTTACTACCGGAGCTTGAAGCAAAAATCTGATAGTAAATTAACCAATGGAGCCAGGAGAGACAAAAATGATTAGCCATTCAGCAGGGTGCTAATGGCCGCCAGTTCGGTCTACTACTGTTGAAAAAGCACAGTCATTAATGTAATTATTTGAATCATTTGTATTATAAAATGGATAGAATGCCAAAATTAGTCTTTAAATATATGAATGTTGCTGTAGATCATGATTTCGTAAAAATAGAAATTTTATTAAAGTTTTGTGGAATTTTGGTGAGAAATTCATTTTAATTGTTTCAGAAGGAAATTTTAATTTTAATCTGTTAATCTGTTTTACTTTTACTTACAAATAATAAAAGAAGTAAGTGAAAATCATGATCTGCATGATCGGCGATTCGGTTCTCGGACAGATGCTGGTGAACTACTATTCCTGATCCTGGTGACTAACCAGTACTTTTCACATCGTCGTTGTTGTGTGATTGGGTTTTTCGTGCCTATGTAAGATTGTTCTTACTGTAGTCTTATTCTTATATTACACATCTTTAATGTTCCGAAAATATAATTGCGAAAGTTAGATGTGCTTTTTAAGATTAACATTGCTGTTCGTACTACTTGACCAGACCTACTTGTTGGTTTTGGGTGATCTACTGCGACTTAAGTGCGCACGAACCGGATGGAGTTATAACAGGTGCGCGTTTGGCTTTTTGGATCCGGCTGTTATTTGACAGTAGATTACTGGTTCCATTTTGGAAATAATTAGTGTTTTATGCATTTTCTGCAATGTCTGGGGAATCTAGTTATAGGATCAATCACTGTTTTTGGTTAGTTATGACTCTTTATATGGGCATTAAGTATGCGTTTTCTTGTTTAAGCAGTCATTAATTGTGATTATTTCTATTTTCTACGTTTTTCCAGTCATTGTCCTGGTGATTATTTTGGACATTTATTAGTTGTATGTTGTCTTTTTTTGTAATCACCATGAGTTTGTTTATGCATGGGTTATAGTGGTATGTTGCCACAGACACTATTTTTTCCTACGTAGGTATCAAATTTCTTACTCAGACACTAGAACCGCTAAAAAGTAAAAATTTGTTAATTTCATATATTTCTATGAATTGACTAATAACTATCTAATCTACTGAGCTTCAGTCACATGTCAAGTTGTAAAGATGTAGTTGTTGTAAATATATAGTACTTTTATATGCTTTTTTATATATTTATATAGAAAAAAGGATTTTTTGCCGATTTTGTTTAAATAAAGCTTTTTTCCTACGGTTTTTGGTGTTATATCTTTATAATAATAATAATAATAATAATAATAAAATCTTTATTTCATGAAGGTTACATATCAGACATACAAGGATTTACATGTAAATCAAAATACATCTTATTTTCATATGGCCTTCAACAATGTAAAAGAAGAATTAAAATGCAACAACAATAACATACCGTTGATAGAGAAATATGAAACAAATATGATTTACTAGTTATACATTTTTACAATTTAACAATCATATTTTTCAAAAGTCTATTTTTTAGCAAAGTTAGATATGACAAAAGTAAGACAAAAATTGTTGCAACTTTCTTTTGATAAGAAAGACACTCAAAAATTTAGACCAAAAGTTAGTGCGGAAATATATTTGTAGAAGTAAATTTTTAATTCAGAACAATTTTATTTTCATATGGCCTTCAACAATATAAAAGAATAATTAAAATGCAACAACAACAACATACCGTCGATAAAGCATTATGAAACAAAATATGATTTGCTAGTTATACATTTCAATTGAACAATCATATTTTTCAAATAGTATATTTGTTTGGCAAAGTTAGATATGCAAAAGTGATACAAAAATTGTTTAAATTGTTGAAACTTTCTTTTGATACGACAGACACTCAAAAAATGTGTCCAAACTGTAGTTGTTAAGTGTTACTTAATAGATAGTTCTTGTATTTGTATTTAAATGTTTTGAGTTCAGGAATTCCTCTAATATCAAACGGAATATCATTCCAACCTTTGGTGCTTGTTATTCTAAATATAATTTGGTCGAAATATTTACTGTCATTGTCTTGTATCATTTATAAATTGTTTTTTTTTATGCCCGAAAATTTTGGAAAATCGCGGGATAAAGTCTCTGTAACAAATTTGTCAATTTTTTTCAATCTTTACAATTTTCAGTTCAGATCTTTTCTAAATCGTGCTTAATAATTATAGCTAGGGTGTTGGGTAACCCTTATCTAGTTCTAAAGTATTTTACTAATTAGTAATTAGATATGTGTTTTGCCGAAAAGATTCACCTGAGGGGGGGGGGGGGGGGGTTAGTGTCCTTGACCTTTCTGTACCGGAAGCTTCTTCATTTTAACGTATATACATGTATAATAAAGTATACTAAGCTACTTAAAGGCATATTACAGGACACCCCTGGTTTATTGGGTGTGTATTAGGGGTTTCTTAGTGTGAAAAATATTTGTTTTAGGTCACTAAGAGACGATACTAGCTTCTGGAGCTTCTGGCCCAGTATTTTAATGCTTGAAGTTCTCTCTGCAAAGGCAGTGGAATAATGGCGGTCTCGGTATGTAAAGGGAGGGTCGGGGTGTGCCTCGGACATCCTTTAATGGTTTTTAGTGCCCTATTTTGTATTCTTTGAATTTTTTTCAGTTGGGAATCTTTAGCGGATGCATAAACTATGCTGCCATAGTTAATTTTGCTTCAGATGAGGGCATTGTAGATATTGAGAAGGCATTTTTTGTCTGTGCCCCATGATTTCCCTTTTACTGCTCTTATGATATTTAAGTCTCTAAGACATCTTTTCGACATGTATTCTACGTGCATTTTCCATGATAAAGTTTTGTCAAAATTAATTCCTAGAAATTTTGCATGCTCATTATATGTGAGGTTCGTTCCACATAGTGTTAATTTGGGAAAGTTGATGGCTATTTCCGGAGGGGGGTTAGTGTCCTTGACCTTTTTGTACCGGAAGCTCCTTCTTTTTAACGTATATACATGTATAATAAAGTATACTAAGCTACTTAAAGGCATATTACAGGACACCCCTGGTTTATTGGGTGTGTATTAGGGGTTTCTTAGTGTGAAAAATATTTGTTTTAGGTCACTAAGAGACGATACTAGCTTGTCACTACGAAATAACATATTTACAACCTATATTAGTCGTGCTATATCTACCCCTATGTAATACTACATATTTTCTCCTACATTTTACCCTTATAAGAGACGCCTGTACATGACTGTTGGTATGGATGCTGTGAGGCGGGGGCTCATACCGGTCACTTAGCTACTAGCATGACCGCATGCGATCGCAGATTAGTTATCACCTTTCTTTCGATCGGAGCCGCCATAACATTGGCAGGAGACTATTCTGATCTCGTATGTGTCAAGCTAGTATATCATTTTGCTATTTTTCTACCCTCCAGACATGCAAGTCGTCTCCATTTTGCTTGCCACTTACTATAAGTCAACCTGGGATGCTTGTGGTTTGTGAAGTGGGTGTGTGGGTTTGAGTGTTTGCCGAGCAGTCCATTGTGTAAACAGTCCTTATCTATATTTTTTCATTGTATCCTATATTTTTGATAAATTCGAATACGGCCAGGCGAATATCTTGTGCTACTTCTTTTGGTGGATCTAACAGAGTTTTTTCCGTAATGGCTACTAATTCTAATTTTAAAAGTTTTGTTTCAAATATTTTCCTTTCTTCAGAATATGGGCAGTGAATTAGATGGCTAAAATTTTCTATTTCGTTACAGTGTTGACAGTTTTTGTCGTCTACATATCGGTCCCCTTTTAAATAGCTACTTTTAAGTTTAAGTCTAGTATACATTGTGTCTATTTGTCTATCATGATGGTACGTTTGTAATTTACTAGGCGGTTTAATATTAATTTCTATGTTATGTGTTGAGCAATATGTTTCCCATTGCTTTAGACATTTCTGTTTAACTTTATCTTTAATGATGCTGTAGACTTCCGGTACGCTGAGCTTAATTGGAATTTCCGTGTACCGGAAGTGCTGCCGTATTTGGCATTGTCGTCTGCTATTTCATTTCCGTTTATGCCTACATAACTAGGTACCCATATTAATTGAATTTCGTCCCCTCTATGCTTCATGGCTGTGACGGTCTTTAAAATACTGTAAATCATTTCTTGCCTATGAGACTGACCCGATTTTATTGCTAATAAGGAACTCAGACTATCGCTTATAATGACCGCTTTTGGAATATAGTTTTCTTTGCAATAACATATTGCATAATCTATTGCTGCTAACTCACATGTAAATATTGAAGTTTGATGGTTAAGTTTTAGACTCTTGTTATGTAGAATTGTGCCGTCTTCTGCTATAACTACTATGCCCGCCCCTGCTATTTGTTTGGACGGGTCTTTACTACCGTCTGTATAAATTTGAGTAAAGTCTCTAAAGTGTCGAATAATGTTTAAATTTGCAATAATTTTGTTTCTTTCATTATCTTCTGCTTTGTTAATTTTCCCAACTAAATCTAGGTTAATCTCAGGCATTTCAATATTGATAAGTTGTTCGTAGCACGGTTCTTGAATTTGGGTTTCGCTTAGGCCGTATTCTGTAATTAATGTTCTAATGGTTTGTGCGTAAGGTTTCTTTAGGTTTCTATTGCTTTTGGTTTTGTAAACATATGCAGGGTGGTCACATATTTCATCATTAATAGGTAAATTTGGGCCCAGTCTGGAGCTTCTGGCCCAGTATTTTAATGCTTGAAGTTCTCTCTGCAAAGGCAGTGGAATAATGGCGGTCTCGGTATGTAAAGGGAGGGTCGGGGTGTGCCTCGGACATCCTATAATGGTTTTTAGTGCCCTGTTTTGACTTCTTTGAATTTTTTTCAGTTGGGAATCTTTAGCGGATGCATAAACTATGCTGCCATAGTTAATTTTGCTTAAGATGAGGGCATTGTAGATATTGAGAAGGCATTTTTTGTGTGTGCCCCATGATTTCCCTTTTACTGCTCTTATGATATTTAAGTCTCTAAGACATCTTTTCGACATGTATTCTACGTGCATTTTCCATGATAAAGTTTTGTCAAAATACATTCCTAGAAATTTTGCATGCTCATTATATGTGAGGTTCGTTCCACATAGTGTTAATTTGGGAAAGTTGGTGGCTCTTTCCGGAGGTTTTACGGCCTGACGGTGTATTAATAAAACTTGGGTTTTAGTCGGGTTAATGATGAAACCCCATGAATTGCTCCATTTTTCAATTTCGTTCAAAACAGTTTGGGCTTTTTTTACGGCCTGCAACGGACTGTATGAGATTAGCCATGTTGCTGAATCATCCACAAATTGGGATATTTGAGCATTTATAGTTGGGTTTTGCGTGTTTGGTTCTTTAATTTGCGTTTCAAATGTATTCATCATCAAACTGAAAATTATATGGGACAATATCGCTCCCTGGGGGCATCCATTTACTGTTTCAACTACCTCTGAGAGAGCTCCATTATATTTTACCTTAATCTGTCTGTTTTGTAAAAAGCACCTTTACCATTTTATCATGCGTCCTTCTATGCCAGAATTTTGGAGTTGCATGAGTGCTCCTCCGTTCCACATTTTATCGAATGCATTACTCAGATCTAAAAATATAGCTATAAGATATTTGTGTTCTGCCTGTGCTTTCTTGCAATCGGACTCTAATCTAGTGATGTTATCATCGCATGAGTGATGCGACCTGCATCCGGACTGGTATTTGGACATAAGATTGTTCTTTTCTAGATATGTGCACAGTCTGGGTTTGATAATTTTTTGCATTAGTTTTGTAAATTTGAAGTTAAAGATATCGGTCTGTATGAAGCTGGGTCGTTTTTGTCTTTATTATACCCCCAAAACGAAGTTTAGGGGGGTATATAGGAGTCACCCGGTGGTTGGTCGGTCGGTCGGTCGGTCGGTCGGGCGGTCTGTTGCATTTTCCTTGTCCGGAGCATAACTTGAAAACTACTAGTTGGAATTCAATACAACTTCATACAATGGTCAAGCACATTGAGAGGAAGTGCAGTGCACAAGAACTATAACTCCATCTTGACTAATTACAGAGTTATTGCCCTTTGTTACTTTTCCTTGTCCGGAGCATAACTTGAAAACTACTAGTTGGAATTCAGTACAACTTCATACAATGGTCAAGCACATTGAGAGGAAGTGCAGTGCACAAGAACCATAACTCCATCTTGACTAATTACAGAGTTATTGCCCTTTGTTACTTTTCCTTGTCCGGAGCATAACTTGAAAACTACTAGTTGGAATTCAATACAACTTCATACAATGATCAAGCACACTGAGAGGAAGTGCAGTGTACAAGAACTATAACTCTATCTTGAGTATTTACTGAGTTATTGCCCTTTGTTACTTTTACTTGTCCGGAGCATAACTTGAAAACTACTGGTTGGAATTCAATACAACTTCATACAATGGTCAAGCACATTGAGAGGAAGTGCAGTGCACAAGAACTATAACTCCATCTTGACTAATTACAGAGTTATTGCCCTTTGTTACTTTTCCTTGTCCGGAGCATAACTTGAAAACTACTAGTTGGAATTCAATACAACTTCATACAATGATCAAGCACACTCAGAGGAAGTGCAGTGTACAATAACTATAACTCCATCTTGACTCATTACAGAGTTATTACCCTTTGTTACTTTTCCTTGTCCGGAGCATAACTTGAAAACGTCTGGTTGGAATTGAATACAACTTCATACAATGGTCAAGCACAGTGAGAGGAAGTGCAGTGCACAGGAACCATAACTCCATCTTGACTAATTACAGTGTTATTGCCCTTTGTTACTTTTCCCTGTCTGGAGCATTTTTCGAAAACTACAAGTTGGAATTCAATACAACTTCATACAATGGTCAAGCACAATGAGAGGAACTTCTAAGAACAATATCTCTTTTTAGTTTGTTTGCAAGGTATTATGTTACTACGAACTTCTTCAGTTTATAAAGCAATCCTTTTGGGGGTATTAATCACATTTAGTGATAGCTCTAGTTAGGTTTTAGTAATGGTATGATTACTGCGTGGTTCCAATTTTCTGGCGTGGTGCCTTCAACCCATGACTGATTAAAGATTTGAAGTAATGTGTTCCTGCTTTCCTGTGGTAATTTTTTGAGTATTTTGTAATGAATTAGGACTTCTCCCGGTGCCCCATCCTTGCAGTTCGACAAAGCTTTATTAAGTTCGAATAGAGTGAATTCTTGGTTATATTCTTGAGAATTGTCATTATTCCTAACATTGATATTCTCATCTACCGTTTTATTCATTATCCTTTTTTTTAGTAGAAAATCTTAAGTATATCCTTTATTACTGCTAGCTTCAGCATATTGTTTGACTAATGCGTTAGCGTTTTCTTTTGGTTCTGTAATAATTTGTTGTCCTATCTTAGACTGGGTTACTTTTCGGTAAACTGCCTTTAACTTTGTTAACAAAAGTCCAAACTTCTTTAGAGGATGTATTGCACGTGATAGTTGAGCAGAAGTTGCGTCAACTGTCCTGCTTTGCTTTTTTAACTACCCTTTGTGCTCTTGCTCGGGCCATCTTGAAAAGAATAAGTGTTATGGGAGTTTTTTCCCTTTTATGAATTTTACGTTTAATTTCTCTGCGTCTTATGGCTTCGTGGCATTCCTGTGTCCACCATACTTTTTTGACTCTGGTTTTGATAATTTTTGGTTTTGATTTTGGTATTGTTCTTTCTAAAATACTATTGAGATTTTCTAGGAACTCTCTGAAATTTTCTTCAACTGATTGATTTTTGATCTTGTAACTTAATTCTATCATGCATAAATGATGAAATTCCATCCACTGGGCGGCGGATGCTTTGTCTATCAGCCATTTTTCAGTTATCATTACATTTTCAAATTTTATTGGAGTTTCTATTATTGTAATTATAGGAAGATGATCACTATTGAAGCAGTTGTCGACTACAAGGAACGTTGCCCTAGGATGGAGACCTGCGGAGACTATGGACAGATCCAGCGCTGAAATCTTATTTCGACTTTTACTATGCAAAGGAAATTGTGGAGAAAACGACTGGAGTTTTAAGAAAAGAAATGTAGCGGGTTTATCACAAACGGATCATACGTGTCTGATGTTATCCCAAACTGAACAGTTAAAACTGTATTTTGAAGATATTTTACCGGTTAAAGAAATGGATATACTAAGGAACTGCGACAATGCTGTGTCGCATTTGGAGCACGATTACGCCGGAATCGTAGGATTATATAGAATGGAAATCTATATTCGAGACCATGAAATCCGAAGCTTGGAGACGTAAAATGAAACGATTGACTCTTCAGCTGTTACGTTTAGAAAAGAAAATATACTGAAGTGAACCATTATCATTTTTTTCAAGTAAATGTTAAGTGTATTGTAAAATATAGTGTACCTAATAAAACTCGTGCAAATTACAATTTTGTTTGTTTTCTATTTAAATTCATCACTAAGCTTCGAATTTAGTAAATTCCCAAATTTCGGGAAACAAAATGTTACAAATAAAACATAACAACATCATAACTACTATACATTTATTTTTATTCGTTTATAAAAATACATATACAATTAGAATAAAGAATATATATCATATGTAGAATCTATGGTTTTGATAGATGGTGATGTGGTTTTGATATATGGTGCTGTGGTTTTGATAAATGGTGATGTCGTTTTGATATATGGTGCTGTCGTTTTGATAGATGGTCATGTCGTTTTGATATATGGGGATGTCCTTTTGATATATGGTGCTGTCATTTTGGTATATGGTGCTGTCATTTTTACATATGGTGCTGTGGTTTTGATATATGGTGCTGTGGTTTTGGTATATGGTGCTGTCATTTTTACATATGGTGCTGTGGTTTTGACAAACGGTGATGTCACTTTGATATATGGTGCTGTCATATTTATATATGGTGCAGTTGTTTTTATATATGGTGATGTCCTTTTGATATATGAAGATGTGGTTTTTATATATTGTGATGCTATTTTGATATATGGTGAGGTCCTTTTGATATATGGTGAGGCTATTTTGAAATATGGTTCTGTCATTTTGTTATTACGATGATGTTGAACTATTTATAGATGACGTAGTTGTTGACCGGATCAGGGTAAAACTGTACTGACACCGTGAAAATGGAGGCAATTTTGTCGTCAGTTGGTTTAGGATATTTAATTGAAAAATTTAACACTAATAAAGTAGGGATACCAGCACCATCTATCAAAACCACAACATCATCTATCAAAACCACAGCATCATCTATCAAAACGTCAGCATCATCTATCAAAACGACATCACCATATATCAAAACCACAGCACCATATATCAAAACGACATCACCATCTATCAAAATCACAGCACCATCTATCAAAACCACAGCACCATATATCAAAACCACAGCACCATATTTAAAATGACAGCACCATATATAAAAATGACATTACCATACATAAAAATATCAGCACCATATACCAAAACGACATCACCATATATCAAAACCATAGTACCATCTATCAAAACGACAGCACCATATATCAAAACGACATCACCATTTATCAAAACGACATCACCATTTATCAAAACGACATCACCATCTATCAAAACCACAGCACTATCTATCAAAACGACATCATCATCTATCAAAACCACAGCACCATCTATCAAAACGACATCACCATATTTAAAATGACAGCACTAATGTAACTACAGTTATCACTAAATGTGATTAATACCCCTGAAAGACTGCTTTATAAACTGAAGTTCGTAGTAACAGAATACCTTGCAAAAACAAACTAAAATAGAGATTTTGTTCTTGGCAATAACTCTGTAATTAGTCAAGATAGAGTTATGGTTCTTGTACACTGCACTTCCTCTCATTGTGCTGGACCATTGTATGAAGTTGTATTGCATTCAAACCAGCAGTTTTCAAGTTATGCTCTGCGACAAGGAAAAGTAAAAATGGGCAATAAATCTGTAAGTACTCAAGATATGGTTATGGTTCTTGTACACTGCACTTCCTCTCATTGTGCTACACCATTGTATGAAGTTGTATTGAATTCCAAGCAGTAGTTTTCGAGTAATGCTCCGGACAAGGAAAGGTAGCAGTGGGCAATAACTCTGTAATGAGTCAAGAATGAGTAATGATTCCTGTACACTGCACTTCCTCTAAATGTGCTTGACCATTGTATGAAGTTGTATTGAATTCCCACCAGTAGTTTTCAAGTTATGCTCCGGACAAGGAAATGTAACAAAGGACAATAACTCTGTAATGAGTCAAGATGGAGTTATGGTTCTTGTGCACTGCACTTCCTCTCAATGTGCTTGACCACTGTATGAAGTTGTATTGAATTCCAACTAGTAGTTTTCAAGTAATGCTCCGGACAAGGAAAATGCCGCAGACCGCCCGCCCGCCCGCCCGAACGACAGACCGACCGACCAACCGACCGACCAACCACCGGGTGACTCCTATATACCCCCAAACTTCCTTTCGGGGGTATAAAAATGACATCACCATACATAAAAACATCAGCACCATATACCAAAACGACATCACCATATATCAAAACCACAGCACCATCTATCAAAACGACAGCACCATATACCAAAATGACATCACCATATATCAAAACGACATCACCATCTATCAGAAAGACAACACCATATATCAAAGCGACATCACCTTTTTCTCACTTATGAGATACATAGTTCCGCGCATTTACCCATGTGAGATAAACTTATCTCACATCGCTTATCTCACATCGCTGCCGGACTATTTTTACGTCTATTGTAAGCAGACATAAAAATCGAAAAATGACTGTAAAATTGTTATTTTTGAAATAAACATAGGGTTGTTGGTATTCATTTTCTTAGTTAGATCATTTTCTATCCATCTATAGCAGTTTTGAAGTAAAATTCGAGAAAAAGTTGATTTTCATTTTTTCATCCCCATCCTACATTTGCACTTATTCCTTCTTACATACGTGAAAATGCGATTTTAACGGTGAGAAAATAAATCTACCATGTCCATTGAGTTGTGGATAAGGAAATCCCACCCTCGGGTTGAGATACGTCCAAAAAACTCGGCAGAGCCTCGTTTTTGGACGTATCTCAACCCTCGGGTGGGATTTCCTTATCCACAACTCATGAACATGTTAGATTCACTTTATCAAAACCACATCACCATCTATCAAAAGGACATCACCATCTAACAAAACGACAGCACTATATATCAAAACCACAGCACCATCTATCAAAACCACAGCACCATCTATAGAAACCTCATCACCGTCTATCAAAACCACAGCACCTTCTATCAAATCGACATCACCATATATCAAAACATCACCATCTATCAAAACCACAGTACCATCTATCAAAACCACAGCACCATCTATCAAAACCATAGCACCATCTATCAAAACGACAGCACCATCTATCAAAACGACATCACCATCTTTCAAAACCATAGCACCATGTATCAAAACCACAGCACCATCTATCAAAACGACATCACCATCGTTCAAAACCACAGCACCATGTATCAAAACCACAGCACCATCGATCAAAACCACAGCACCATCGATCAAAACCATCTATCAAAACCACAGCACCATATATCATACTGACAGCACCATATAACAAAAGGACATCACCATTTAAGAAGTATGTATAGAAGGCAGCAATGGCGTTCCATACACTGTAGTTGCGACGTATCCATTATTGGAGGATAATATCTATTGCCTTGTTAATTAAAAAAAAATCCCGGTCCTTCGCTATAGGCGATGCAACTCATGGGTTCTGTAAAATATAGTATGATTTATTTTAATCCTCATTCAAGTTTGAACAACATATTGCTGAAAACAGGGGACCATATCTTTCAACTTAATTAAAAAAGTTTTTGCATTTTCTCAAACGCCTAAATTATGTTCGTAAAAACATAATTGAATAGACCTAATATAATTATTAAGTTTATAGAAAAAAGAACATTAAAGTCTTTGAATGACTCAGAAATAACGAAAGCATATACATTACCTGTTAACGGGGTCTTAAACACGACATCCAATCGAACGTTTCCCGTCTTCACTACGTATAGGTACTCTCCGTGTTGAGAGAAGTTGGGCTCAAACTGGAAAGCGAACAAGGTCGAACCTGTTAAATAGTGTGAACTGTCCAGGAGATTACATTCGTCTTTCCTCCATTTCCCAGAAAAGCTCTACTTTTCACACATCCTAGGATCAGTCTGTCCGGACGTCTGCCTTGAAACATGTTATCCCACGTATAGTTAGTGGAAACGGTGGAGATTATCACTGACTTCAATCTACCTTACTAAAGGGATACAACGCATTTTGTTTCTCCGGAATTTTGGGAAGTCCGTATATGACGGCGGGGTTGACTCTGATCTTTTTAGCCAGAATGTAGAAGTCTTCTATGCTCACTTTGTAGTCCGCATCGTCTCCCGTAGGCGGGACTTCTGTACATCTTAATTTCCCGATATTTAGGGATAAACTCTGTGTATCACTTGGGCGAACACGAGTATACATTGCATATAAGGTATTAATGTTCGGGGGTAAAGTTGTCATGGTAACGAGGAATTTTAACAATAGAAGTGCATACATTAATCTCTTTTGTAAATTTTATGAGACGTTTATACGAAAGAGTGTAATTTGATTTCAATCTACATTACAAATTTGATATTTTACAATTTAAAGCAACTATCCCACACATTTTAGACGAATGTTTTATCTCCTCATTGATGAGTGGTATAAAATTGATAAGACATGATTTGTTTTGCAACATGTCCTTAAAGATATCCAAAAGGGTATTGTGCAGAAGGCAGTAAACCGTTGTAACACTTATGGAATGATACAGAAGTTTTATTTATGTGTTCACCAGCTTTAACACTTTTCAGTGTTCTATATACATTCTTGGCCAAACTTTTTCGGAAACCAACATCTTGAAAACATTCACCCAATCTGTGGGCGAGTAGCTTTAAACCAAAACATATTCTTTATCATAAAGTACACCAACGTGAAATATAAATTAAGATGAAAACCTGTGCTGACACAGGTAAAATTATTTGACTTAAGGTGAGTCAGTACCTTTCGTCGGTGTAAATTAAAAGTTGTCACATTTATTTGAAAGCGGTACATGCGTATATTGTGACCATCTGCATCGCATGGTTACGTTGTTATTTTCATGACGTCACATGACGACATTTAACAACGCCCTCTAGTGGCAGCGTACCGGAACAATTCCGTCATAAAGTTTTCTCAAATAGATTTATTGATATTTAACCGATTTTCTTTCTGTAAATTCTGTCAAAGTCATTAGAAAATGTACTATACATACGAGTAAAATACATTTCCCTTCTTTCATAAAGCATGTCATGATTCCGCTTTAAGCAATTGAAATAACGTTTGAAACGTCATCGTTTTTCAACACTTTTTTGTCGTTTTTACAAAAAAATCAAAATCGGGACGGTAAAAGTTAATGTTATTTTGACGGTGTTCATTTAATGATATTTGAACACAATTAATGAAATAAAAACGGGAAGTCTTCGACTTAGTTTTTTCACAAATAACGCGTGATAAACACCACTTGAACGCCAAAAGAACGACGTTTGAGACACGTATAGACAATTGGGTTCCGTATCTCGCTATTCTGGCCCAACAGTGTCTCTCTTGTATTTTTTTGCATATTCACATACTATAGCAACTCAGTATACACACTGAAAAGTTTAAGTATGATCAAATAATTGATTTTCTCCAGGTCTATATAAACAAGGATTCATCTTTTTTACCGAGAAACGTAGAAGGCCATAGTCCTGAAAAGTCAACAAATAATGACACAACACAACAAAACAGAATGGAATGACCTTCTAAACTTTTAATAATATTCGTAACGTTTTATCTATCTTTTTAAGATAGTACCATTTGTTCTATTATTTCACAGTGCTATTTATATAAGTAAGTTTACAGCCGTTGTGAGATGAGCTGGAGTATACATGTATATACAAAATATTACAACGGCCCAAACGGAAGACATGATTATATCGATGCTGGTTGGCAAAGTTGGTGAAGCAGCCGAACATCATTCAGAATGTTTTCCATGGTTTAGAACTATCGAAATAACTTCTTTTTTAAAACTTGAAACTGTAAGATATAAAACTTCGAATAATCTAGATAATGTTTGACATTATCGTGATAGCTATTTCGCCATCTCGTGGCAGAAATATGCAACCACATTATTGCACAAATATTCCAAAACATGAAATTGCTGATTTCCAATCAAGGCACGGAACCGTCCTGCTGATTTGTGATCAGCGGCCGGTAAATGGAAAATTCGTAAGTCGTTCCTTACGAATGTTACGATTGACTTATAGTCACCATATTTCACTAGCTATGTCTTATTATTCGTAAATATCGCACTCGTAAGTTATATATAGGTGTATCATTGGTTTTCGCAAGTTAGCACTGAATTCTTTCGCATAAATTGCCTTTCTCCTGTATTTTAGTTAACCCTGAACACGCAGTGACCTCTCCCATCATTCGCCATCCATCGTGCGCTGTCATCCGTCCGTCAGTCAAATATTTCGTGTCACTTTCCCGGCATCTCCTATTAACTAAATGATGAATTTTGTTCAAACTTTACAGGGATGTTTTGGGTGGTTTTATTTGATATTTGTTATAAGTATGCATTCCATCATGGCAATTTTTTGTTGTTGTTACGGCAAGAAAAGAAAAACATTCTAATCATCTTGTCCGAAAGTCGAATACTTTGACAGATTTTTAACTGCACAAACTTGATAGTATTTCTCTTTGAAAAACATTTGATGATACATGAAGATATATGAACAAAGATAATCCCAGAAACTTAAAGCAGTTCCTTAACTCAAGTAACATCCTTCTTGCTGGTGAATTTTCAATTCCTCAATTTTGAATTACATGTACAGTTACGACTCAAAAGTGTTACTTCCTGAAACTTGTCAAAATACCACTTTTTGTGAAAAGAATGAAAGTCGGCCTTTTATTTTATTTTATTACTTTTCTTTAAGCAAAATAAACTCAATTTTATATTAGTTCTGGGATATAGATATGGCAAGCCAATTTACTATTTCATCAAAAAAGAGATATCTCTCTGATTTCATAGAGATATATCTCCTAAAACAGGGGAGATATCTCTTAAATTCAAAGATATCTCTGTAAATTAGGAGATATCTTTCTTTCAATAGAGATATCTCGCCTGTTTAGAAAGATATCTCCCAATACTAAAGAGATATATCTCAATGTTATAGAAATATCTCTCTGTGGTACATAGATATATCTCCTTCTTAAAAATATAACTCTGTAAATTTGAGAAATATCTATTGAAAATAGAAGGATATCTCTCAAATGATGTTAAACAGATATCCCTGTAAGTAGAAGTGATATTTCTTAAAGTTCAGGAGATATATTTCTGTGATACAAAGATATATCTCAGTGTTAAAGAGATATCTTTATCAAAATGAAAGTGTGGCTATCCGCTTAATCGTTTTCCTTCCAGTGGTCTGTAATTTCAGGTTTAACTGTAGAGCATTTGCTAAAGCACACAGTATTCTTTGCATAAAATTTCCCACAAGTTTCACTTTAGATGTATTGAATTTCTTTTTATGGTATTTTTCGGCGTTGTCAATTCTTCCTTCTTAGTGTTCCGAGACCTACATCATAAAACTACGGTGCACTTATTATTAACGGTTCAACGATTTTTGCAGTCAATATTATATTATACTGCAGACCTAGTTATAACTATGACATATTGTGTGTCTAAAATAAATGTCACACGTTAGGTTTTTGTCTACACATACTTTTGCGGATTAGTACATGGTTTGAAGGACCATATTTTCCCAGTGTGTCGCAGATGTGAAGAATAGGATCTCATTGAAAGTAAAAATTTGAAAACTGATTCATCATATTTTAATTTATGTATCAAACACGGATCTAATTATGCACGTTCATGTAATGATGTGGATTTTGTGGTATAAACTTCTGCAGCATCTTTAATTTAAAAACTATTCTTTATTAAATATTTTGCATTTTATTATTTGATAGCTGCACCATTTGTGACCAGAATAGCATCATTATCTAAACGTTCTTATTTGTACACAAAGCATTCGAAATTTAAGAGATTTTTATTGCGATCCGAGGCAGTCTGTATGCAAACATAATTAAAATTCTGATCTTCGAATCTGATATAACAAGTCATCTTTTAAAAGCATTACTACAATAAAACTTCGCTTGTTATGGTTAAAATGTTTGAAAGGGAATAGGATACTTGTAGTTTATATCCTGAGAAACTGTATATGCTTTAAATACGTATTATACGTTATGGCCACTTTTGCATTTTGTATTAAACCCGATTTTCATACGCGTCCAAAATGGAACATACTTTTGGCGATTCGTCGAACGCAGGAGTTTTGTTTTCATTCCATCAATTTGGGGTCAGTTCGTTTTAACAATGTTTGAAATATCATAAGGGTCGAATGGCAAAATTAACTTTATGATAAATCGGTTGTACAATTTTTTGTTCTTCAAAATTACGGAAAGACGAAGCTAGGCGGGAAAATCAGTGCATTACTAACAAATTGATCTCAGTGACATGATAACACTTTGTAACCACGCCCACATGCCGGACTACTTCCAGTTCAACAAGCAGGACTCATCAAGTGCAAACACAGAGAAAAAGGAATCAAAATATTTCATTTATCCTATCATTTTTGTGTTTTCGTTTACAAATCTTGGTTAATGACGTATTTATTGCATAAAAAATACAGCCCAAATAAATAAATTGAATGTTGTAAAACAAACAGCACGGCATCATAAAAATAGAAAACTGCCTGTAGAATCTTTATTTTTGAAATAAACATATTATTGTCGGTATTAATTTTCTTAGTTAGATCATTTGCTATCCATCTACGGCAATTTTGAGGCAAAATTTGAGAAAAAGTTGATTTTCATTTTTTTTATCACTATCCAATTTCCACAGTAAGTTCTTAATGCGTGATTGAAATGACCTGAAACATATCACCTACCTATCAAAAGTTGAAAACTGTCTTTGACTGTGACCGCTCACTTTTCACTCAGCCTCGCATTTTCCGACCGCATCCACCTCACCTGATATCACATCTTATCAAAAGACAGTAACCTAATATTCTCTATATCCGTCACTGAGTGTAACTGTTTTGTATGAAAATTTTTCTTGCATACCGTCTTGCACTTTAAAGAAGATTTCTATATTCAAACTTATCGAAATGATGCATTTTCATATAAAACAAACGAAATACAGACGTTGTGTTTTGGAAAGTGATGTTACAATGTTTATAATGTTACGTCACAAGCAATTCACGAGAATCGTCTGGCATAGGAGGGGTGCCAGACCGATTTTTACGGCATTGGTAAAATCACCTGAAATGCTGATCCGATATGCAAGAAAATGTTTTCCGATATAATGTCCTTTCATATATCACCCAAAAGTTGCAAGACACAGTGAAAAAGGGACGCTGCATCCACAGAGTAGCTCTTCCATTAACATAGATGATACAGAGTAATAATTTCTGTCATGAGCACGAGGATCAGATCGAAATATCCGTCACCGAGGGTAACTGTTTTGGCGGGAACGAGGCTCTGCCGAGTTCCCGCAAAACAGTTATCCCAGGTGACGGATATTTCCATCTGAGCCAAATGTCTCATGAGAGAAACTTCTTCTTGCATGTCGTCTTGCAATTAAAAGTAGATTTGTAAATGCAAACTTATCAACTTATCAAAATGATGCATTATCATATAAAACAAACGATATTCAGACGTTGTGTTTGGGAAAGTGACGTCACAATGTTATAACGTTACGTCGCAAGTAATTCACGAGAGTCGTCTGGCATAGGAGGGGCGCCAGACCGGTTTTTCCAGTATGGGCAAAATCAGCGGGAATGCCGATCCGATAGTCCTTTGCACAGCCGGCATATTTTGTTACACACTCTACAGACATGCATGTGTTTTTGTAAACATTGTACATCACGTTATGTTACTTTCGGTTTAATGCGCGTGTTGTATACGTCAGCAAATAGATTGAGCTGTAACATGAAAGTAGAATTTCCACTGGCCCACCTACAGAGGTCACGCGCAGGGGTAACCGTGTCTGCTAACCTGCGCATGGACATCTTTTTTTTTTTTTTTTTGCTAACGAGAGGTCCATTTTATGCGTTCTCATAAGATATCAATATACCTGGGTTTTAGTACGACATGTCTGCTTTATGTCTATGAAAAAATATTTGCACGCGCTCAAAACACTATCCCACAGGGGCCTGTACGCGAACGTTGGTAAAATGAAAATTTTCAAACCTGGTAAAATTGTGTCCAAGGTCGTTTTCAAGGTTGTCTTAAAGTGTCAGCATTTGCCTCGGACAAAACGTGTTCAATACGGTAACTGTCACTTCTATGGAAGGCCAAACCTGTCTTAACCTGCGTATACGGTTTATTACGTAAGGGCCGTTCAAAGGATATGCAAGAAATGAAAGATATCTCATAGCAGAAGATATTTTCTTAAAACTCCAACCTAGAAAGACACTTATCATTAACTTTGCAATGTCATTTTACTTTACAGATAACCTGAGAAAAATTAGCTTTAAAAATCCCAGAAACCTCAACTTGAAACAATTTTAAAAAACAATTTTAAAAATTGTGGATGCTAGACAAAAGAAACAATAACGTTTCTAGGTAATTTTACATTTTTGTATTGTAATCGTTTGTGGATTCACTGCTCTATTTTTGTGAACATTCTAAATGGTTTAAAAAGTACAATTCATAAGTTTCTCCCCGAAGTGTTCTGTTATAACAATAAGTTTTTCAAAGTTTTAAAGTGTGTCCCTGTTCATTTTTTTTTCTCTCGGAAAAATGCAGATCAGCAGTCTGTGTCTATATTTCCGATAATAAGCAGTATACCTAACAACGCTTGTGTCAATGGGATGCCATGCATGCTATAAAGTAATGCTATGATACAACTAGAGGGATTATGAAACAATGTTTCGTCTTGAAACAATGCTCTATCAAAAAATGCAAACCCCCAGAAAACCTCATCTGGCACTGATATACGTTTTAATTAGCAGTAAGTTCTAGTCGGATTACAAAGAAGACTTTGTATTTTAAGTTACACAGATAAAGGTGTTTTCTCTTTTGAGTCAAAATATTAACGATTCTTTCTCTTTTATAACCGTAAACGCCGAATTGAGTATTGAAATACTCGTTTCGCTATGAATGGCTGATTGTTCTTCTCCCTAGAGTTATCAACGAGAGAGCGTCTGTGGGAGCAACCGCATTTTTTCCACAACCGATAACAATAATACATGTAGGTCTAGAGAAGCGTTCGAAAAATTACTAACACATATGTATGCTCTGTTGATGCTCATTACTTTTCTGCAACAAGTGCAACTGTCAAAGGGGATTTCTTCAAACAATGTCCGTGAGATTTACCCAGAAAATACTTGTCAACATTCGACGAGCCGTTCAGGAATTTTAAGTGTTTGAGATAACTACCGAACATTGAATTGTAAGTAAAGCCTTTATTTGGAAAAAAATGGAAATGTACCTTTACTTCTTCATAATGCCAGGTTTGATGCACTCATGTTTGCAAGTACGTGTATCAAGCATAGGTATCATCATATCTGCCTTAAAGGCATAAGTTTGCTATTACACATGGTCCTTTGAAAAGGACAGTTCTTATTCGTGGGTCGGTTGGCTATAATCACTCGGTCTGCTGAGTTGTCAGGATAAGTTTTAACTCGCAGCATTTAAGACTTGTATTTTCGAGAACTTGTGAAAACCGTTTAAAACTGCTTCTGTGAGACAACACTCAAGAAATAGTAGGCTGGTAGAGTATTTTGCCATAAATATATAGGTAATAATTGAGTTATTGAGAACTTGCTTGTTCCATCCTTTAAAATATTGGACTTTTCGGAAGTTACATATGAAAAATGAGTCCAGTGACTGATATTTTCACTGCGTGTACGTAAACGATCACTTTACTCAGTAAATACCCATTCCTAGAAGCGGCATCACCTTTTCACGTTATAGTGGCATTATTCAAGAGCACTTACTGAAAAATCTAAGTCGAACACATCCCATTTTTATTCAATTATTCAGTTTCAAATGTCAAAAATAGTAAATTGTCAAAATTTAAAAAAACTTTCACCGTCTATTTTTTTATGTTATTATCTGAAATGCCAAAATTAATGGAGCAGAAAAATGACGTTTCTGACCTTTTTCTGTACGTTTTAGAATTTTTTTCAAGTATTATAGCAAAAATTGAAAATTAAAAGTCGGTCCACAAATGACAAAATAACATAACAATAACCACATGACGGTATGCTTCCGGTACGCTGTCGCGAGATGGCGTTGCTAAATGACGTCATGTGATATCACATGAATAAGAACGTTACCATGCAATGCAGATAGGCGCGATATACGCATGTACCAAATTTCAAACAAATGTTACAACTTTTAATTTTACAGACGAAAGGTACTGACCTACCTTAAAGAGCGAATTGCGAAAACTTATGGTAACGAAGTATTTTTGGATCGATTGAATTTATTCAATCGTATCCAAAGTTAACAGAGTATTTCAGACCCTTACGGCCGAACTCTTAACACATTTTTTTTGTCGAATACCACCGAAAAGTAGTTCTATATATTCCATGAAATAAAAAGAATTGTAATGCATTACCTTGTATTCTGTTTTCATTATGATATATTGATGAATAAATGTAAAACATTAAGAATTACTAACTAAAGTTTGGTTTATTTTGTGCGATGTTTTTATGAAAAGTGTGATATTTACATTTCAATGATCAAAATAAAACATTGTTTTTACAATTTAAACCAAAGGAATTTTAAACCATAAAATGCAACAAAGTATTTAAAATCTTTGGAAAAGATTTACAAATACTTGATAGAACGTTAAAACCAATCACATATTTTCCTGTGTAACGATTCTAATTACCATAAAGAAGAGTTTTCTGTCATAAAACGAAACTACATAAGTTACATATATAATAGGAAACAACGGGTGTTAGATGATCGTAATTACCCTCCTCCATGACTGGCTTTGTTCATCACAAAAACAGCATATTGTTAAAGGTGACATGATGTCAACGTAACCTAGAAATGTACGTCATTATGCTAATGAATCTTCAGAGAGTTAATCGAATGAACTAGGGCGGTTTCGATAATTAAAATTCTTAAAATATTTTCACACGTCAAAGCCATACATCTAATTAGACCGATTTTCCCGCCACTTACTGACCTGTATAGGTCATCAACCTGTATTTCCTGATTTTCTTTAAAACAAATAACAAACATTAGCACCGGGGTCTGAGACGGTCTCAGAATTTCAGGAAGCCATGCCTGAGTCTCCAAAGGTATCTTACTCATTCCCATCCTGCTCTGCGATGCGTCTACACTCGCAGACTTTCTGACGTCATTGCCATGCGGAGTTGGGGAGGGGAAAGTGGGGTTATTAAGGTCATATGGCACATGAAATAGTGCGAATACAGGGCATACTATACTACTCATAAGCTTTCTAATGGTCCATCAAACAAGAAACTATGTCTGATGTGTGACATAGTGATAAGATGTTAAGACGGCAGATGGTTCTCAACGTGTTTTGGTGCAGGACAATTTGTTAGTAATATGTCCATACAATTTTGTACGTCTAAAATGGTTTTAAATGCATCGAATAAACGTGCAGCGAAAACTTTACTTTAAAAGAAATTAATGCAGTTATAAAACAGAATTTATTATACTACATACCTATTTATGTCTCTTATGTTTCGGCTGCACTGGTTTTGGCATACTGGCAGATTACACAGTGTTTTCTTTATATGTTTATGAACCGATTGCAGTCCATATTCTGTAAAGTTTTCAAGTGATATTCCTGTTTTGTATGTTGCTACAAAAGCACACATATAATTTCTGAACTTTCTTTTTTGTCTTAAACTGTGTATGTCCGCCATTTCTGTCGCACTAGTTTAGATATAACAGTTTATTTAAGATATCGTATTTCATAATTGTATAGGCATGTTAAACTTGAGTATTCTAATATCTAATACACCCGGGTAATCGGCTACCTACACGCCTGAACGATACCTAAAACGTCTGTTCTATGTACTATGTCGATCAAAGGGATACCACAATCGGCCTATAAGTTAACCATCGAAATGGATTGTTCTAAAATTGGGAGATAATTTGTAATGAACCAAGTGTGGTATAATGGTATAATGAGTGTGTAAGTATGAAAATAATTACCGGAGGTTGGAAATTAATTTTAATTTGGACTGAACACCATATTTTACCAATACTTGATATCTTATTCATTGCGTTTAGAAAGTATGTAAGCCTATACATCTTTGGAAAGGTCTTATGTACCAATATTAAACTAAACAAAAGAAATGGTGATGCAAATGACTACAAAATGAAAATGGTCGCTAGTAAAATGTAAAATATCTGTTAAATTTTAAATACAGTTTACAACTAAGGTGTCATCTATAGTGAAAGCTGTATTGTTAGTGAACTATCTCTTGCCTCAGGGAACCTAGCCAGGGATATTCGTCTTCAAAGTTTTTTAAGCTCTTAAATATGATATGCTTGGGATGGCCCCATCAGCTACGGATAGCCTCCAGTATATTTAAAAAGACAATCAATTAAAACTTCCTTCGTAGGCGACCCCCCCCCCCAAACCGCAGGATGTCTAATACCTTAATTGTTTTATGACCCCTTATCAGATAAGACACTGTCTGAAAAAGTGTCTTTAGACTGAACATTTAGTCCAATAAACAGACCATACTTTTCATTGACATGTAGAGATCATTGGTTTATTGCTTATTTCCTGCTGTTTGTTTTTTTTTATCCTACAATGAAAATGTTTTTTATCACAAAAAAGAGAGCTTTTATTTCAGTATTTTACATGTGATTTCTTACACATATTTAGGAATGTTTGATGCCTTGATTATAATTCATTTGCAGAAACCAATTCTCACTTTAGAGAATTGTGTGAAAGTTGAAAAAAAAAATAGATCAAACTTAAACATTTTGTTTAAGAAAGATATAAAATAAAATGCAGATTTTCATTAATGTTTTTTATTCTGACAGATGCGATTTTTTTTCTCTAGTCTTGAAGTAGAGTGCGTCTCTTTGACTAAAACGAATCATTTGTTTGTGGCAGAGAAATATTGAACAATTTTCTCAGGCTGTAGCAAAAGTAACTTACTTGAGTAATTTATTTACATAACAAACTTTTAAATTACATAACTCAACACTTTACTCAATTTGAAAGAGAAAATTCATACGCTAAGGCTATTGAAAAGTATAAGTAATATTAAAATTTGTTTTCACTTTTTGAAATAAGAAGGTTTTATCCCTTTTAACCATGAACACTTTTACCTACTGTAATAGTAGCTATACAGTGGCTGATTATGAAAAACAGAAGCTAGTCTATCATTCGCTAAGATCCCTACTGTGAATACACAGGACTGTCTAGACCCCTGTGGGCACATATCTCACATTCCTGTTCGATACGCTAGTACAAACCACAATAAAGACAGTAAATGTCTACTACGTTCTCAAGCGTATATGGATTCCTTAGATTTATCATGCAAATTGTTCGTACGTTTTTCGGCATTTGGTCATTTGTTGCAAGTCAGATTCACTTGCTTTTGTAATGCACATTTTGAGAAGGACTTATCCAAATTCCTGCCATTCTGAACCGCCAGCGGCTTTCGAACAATATATTTTTATTTTCAGAAACCGATTCTCACTTAAGAGAATTATTAAAGTCAAAAAGTTTTATCAAAATCAAATACATATGATAAAAAACAGATTTTCTTCAATGTTTTTATTCTGACCAAACTATTTATCTGTAAAACTGGCTTTTTTTTCTGTCTATTTCTTTTTATGAAATAAAGTTTGTCGCTTTGACTAAAATGATTAATTTGTTTATGGAAGAGCAATATGTACAAGTTTCTCAGACTGTAGCAAAAGTAACAGTATTTATCTGGCACTCATTAATCTTCGCCAATATCATCGGCTTCGTTCGGGTGTGTTTTCGTTGTTTCAAAGGATTATTATATCGAACAACATTATATCGAACAAATACATTTCACCGACTGAAGTTTACACCGAATAGACAGTGGCGTAGTGGTAAGATGCCTAACTTGTATGCAAGGTTCCATGGGTTCGAATCCTGCATATAGTAGAATCTTTTATGGGAGTATGGCTATTTTTATTTTATTTGTGACACTGTCTTATGCACCGTTTTCGCTTTTATATATTCTATGATTTCTGTTTTTTTTTATTGTTGATTAACTTTGCTTTGTTTTCTGTGATTTTTTTTTATGTATTAATACTCTTATTGATATTCATGGCATTTCAGGAATTACATAAAATTACATCGTCCGAAGAATGAATGTATTTCCGTCTGTCCCTGTGTTATCTTCGAAACCCTTCGATATATTAGCCGAGGCAATCTTATCTTTAGAGCGTAGCTGTTTTGATGGTTTGCTCGTCTGTATACAAATGTATGCGGGACGACAGAGAAAGCATGCTCAAATAGTATTTAAAGAAAATTGAAACCAAGTGACGAGCAAAGACAATAGTGAATAAATTTACATTTAATTTCTGGCCTGATACCAGCAGTTGCAAATCGAGTCCAGGGGTGTATCATATTGATGTCAGTAGTCCGTGGGACCAGACTTACGGAGCTAGTACTGGGCGCGCGTTCGGTGTTTAAACCCGAACGGTAAATTATTAAGGGAAGTTTCACACACCAACGTGTAGGTGCTAGGTAGACCTTCAAAATGGTACCAAATGTCGCCCAGTTCTGTGGCCGACTCACGGAGCAGTGGGTGTTGAAAGATTTCACTATATATTCTATAGGACAAGCTACAGGCCGTCATAGGTACAGGGAACCGTATACTGTGGGTTTGGTGTTTTGGTCCGCCAGGTGAGCGAGTTCGAACCCCGGCCCACCCGATTGGTATCCAGCCACGCGTCAGTCTGGTCAGCAGCTGTGCAGGTGCGAATCGGGTCTCAGAGGTGTATCATATTGATGTCAGTAGTCCGTGGGACCAGACGAACGGAGGTAGTACTGGGCGCGCGTTCGGTGTTTAAACCCGAATGGTAGACTATTAAGGGAAGTTTTACACACCAACGTGTAGATGCCAGGCAGACCTTCAAAATGGTACCAAACTTCGCCCAGTTTTGTGGCCGACTCACGGAGCAGTGGGTGTTGGAAGCCTTCACTATAATAAGTTCTTAACTCTTTTAAACATGTACACCATCATTTATCAACCTTTACCTACTGAAATAGTAGCTATACAGTAGCAGAAAAACAGAAGCTAGTCTATCATTGACTAAGACACTTACTGTGAATACACAGGTCTGTCTGATCCTCTCACATCTTTAAAGACAGGTATAATAAAAGCTGTGCATAAAAAGCACTAATTTACAAGCTTTACATCGCAGGTGGTACTCGTAGCTGTCAGAACTGTTCAACTTTGCTGATTGGTCAGAAAGAAATTACATTTCATGACCAATAGCTAATTGTTAAAGTCGAAATGAGCACCAGCAGTTGCTTCTTTTAACTAAATAGATATTAGTCCAAAATGTATGGGTTTGCATGAATTCAAGAAAAAAAAGATAAGATATCAACCTTGAAGATTTTGGCAAACCATATTCAGCTAATGTCCAGCCGTGGATTCAGGGCTGGGCTTTAGGGCTGCAGCCCCCCAGCGCGGCCCGCAGATACGTTTTTGGTCGAGCTGGTACGTTTGTCCTCGTTAAAAAAGGCTGACGTGTCAGTTATGCACACAGTGTATTTCTCTTACGAGACTTGTAATCTCGGGGTTGTGAGTTCGATTCCCGGGGCTGACCAACTAAAATTACTAACAGTCTTTCGGACTAGATTTAAAACCGAGGTCCTATCATGTATGTGCTCTATACACCTGGCATGTGAAAGAACCAGGGGTGTCTCTGGAATTGGGACGCTTTCCGTATCTTACACTATCCTCCGAAAACCAAAAATAACTAATCTCTTCGGGGGGGTTGGTCATATGGATTACCGGGTACCAACGATAAAGCTCTAATTACATACAGTACATACATACTAATAGATACAACGGTTCGGATAGTTATAGATTGTTACCTTGAAGTGTCCAAGGTTACTTCTTAGTGGTCTGACAGTGGTTATCATCAGAATACAAAAATATAAGTTTGCCAGTACTGAAGTCCTAATTAAAGTCACCAAACAAAAAAGTTGCAAAAGTAACATTAAAAAAATTGTGTATATGTTTAGTTTCTGGTACATGTTTGAATGAGGGATGGTGTTACTGAACAGTGTCATGCTTGAACTGGGAGAAATTTAGTTATTATTAATTATTATTTTCACATGCAGCTCCACTAAGTTATATAAGACATGTGCGCTGAAGATTTCTTTTCCCTGTCCAAAGCGGATCCATGGTCTAGCTGTAATGTGCTGGGCTGGTATTCCGGGGGTCACAGGTTCAATATCAAACATTCGACATGTACATAGAACAAGCGTTCGTTTTAGGTATCGTGTAGGTAACTATAATTATACGAAAAGTTCTAGTCTAAAGCGTCTGTTTCCAAATGCAATTAATCAGAAGGAACGCATCAGGACAATCTTCATGACTTGGTTATTCAGTTAAACCTTTCTTGCATACCAGATCGGGATATCTGCAGATTTTAGCAGTCCTGGAAAACCTCTCCTTGCATATCGGATCGGCATTTCCGGTGATTTTGCCCATGCCAGAAAAACCGGTCTGGCACCTCTCCTATGCTAGACGACTCTCGTGCATTACTTATGACGTAACATTATAAACAATGTGACGTCACTTTCCCAAACACGACGTCGGAATATCGTTTGTTTTTATATGAAAAGGCATCATTTCGATAAGTTTTTATTTAGCAATCTTCTTTAAAGTGTAAGACGGTATGCAAGAAAAGGTTTAAATTATGAGGCATTTGGTTCAGATGGAAATATCCGTCCCCTCCGGTAACTGTTTTGTGGGAACTCGACAGAGCCTCGTTCCCGCCAAAGCAGTTACCCCGGTGACGGATATTTCGATCTGAACCTCGTGCTCATTACATAAACTATTAGTCTACCTTAAAATGTATATACAACAGTAAATAGACTTTTCAAAACTTAATGTCAATTAAAATGCATTTGCCATTGTTTTAGTATAGCGAAATTTTTGCTTATATTTTGTTTGCGTCTCTTATAGGCCCTACTTTTTTTAATTGTTTAATCGGAATCATGTTCTCTCCGGGAGGGCTGTCCATTTCAAACAATTTTTTTTTCGACATGCGTTGATAAACGTATCTAGGAAATACAACATACATAAATCAAACAGTTGTTGTAGTTATTCTGATTTTTTTAAATATAAAACAAGAAACAAAAAGATGTTATAGATAGATAGATAGATAGATAGATAGATAGATAATCTTTTATTACAGTGACATTTGTACATCATAGCAAATAGAACAACGTCATACAATTAAATATAATACAACCGGCCCGATGGGCCTATAAGTCACCTTTTAACAAAATTATACAAAGTTATATTTGTCACGAAATATCTCTTAATTGGAATTCTTACAAAAACTCGTCTTCAATGTTTTTCGTTTTCTCGGAGAAGAACGATTCGGAATCTGTACCCTAGTCCATGACTGATTCTTCTCAATGGCATTCCTAGATGATTGTACCATGTTGCACATAGAGCAAACATAAAGTAGCTTTTCGAGTCTTTAAGCTTCTCTACATATACCGAAAATGAGAGTATGGCTAGTGTAAAAAGTTTAATGACTTTCAGTATGGCAGTTGTTTAGTCTATGTAGAAAGATCTAGCATGTATATACTGATAATAATTACGTATCCCGCCTCCGCGAGAGACATATTTATTAGTGATGCATGTCTGTCACTGTTTTTGTCATTCAGTATGTCCGCGCAGCTCCTCTGATACCACGTGGCGGATTTACACCAAACTTCACATAAGCGTAGTAGTGCATATTATCGGCATGTTCCGGTTCAATGATTTTCAATGGAATAACCGCCCCTGATACATATAATTTTATGATGTTATGGCTAATTCTCCTACAACATCCGGCAGATTTCCACTTAACCTAAGATAATTGAGCAGTGTCAAGCTTAGTTATGCATATCGACGGCACATTATCAGGGGATTTACATTGTATGGCCATTGATTCTTCAAATTTAATGATGTTTTTGCTACTTCTCCTCTACCATTGGCGAGATTTCCACCAAACCAAACCAGAACACAAGCTGTCGTCGGCATGTTCCGATTCATTGATTTCCAGAGAAGTTGCAACCCTGATGTGTCATATTTCATAATGTCTATACGAATCCTCCTACACGCTGTAGTTGAATTTTACCAAAGGTCACATGAGTGATCATTGTCAAGCGTAGTTGTACATTTCGTCAGCATGTTACGGTTCAATGAATTTTGCGGAACTATGTCTTTTGATGTCTAGTATTCTAATATGCTTGTGCTACGTATCCTATATCACTGGTCAGAAAACTACAAAACTACACAGAAGTGATTGGTGCGAAGCCTGAACTTGTGTATATCATCGGACTGTTACAGTTTAGTGGTATGCATTTTCAATTCTACAAAATAATGCTGAATAATAGGAGGCATGCTTTTTTTTTTGTTTTTCGTGAAAGATAATCTCTAGTTTAGAGAATGAATTGATAATGGGGTCTCTAAGTCTCCTGCAACGAAGTCTTTAAAATATCGATGTCAAGTTTCCCATACACTAGTAACTAGTCAATGACCAATTTCATTACCTATCGTATACGTATTCGAGAATGAAAGAAGAGACAATGCTACTACAAATAACCCACGGGAACAAACATGTTCATTTAACGCTCATGTAAAATATTATATACATTTGTAATTACATTTTAGCCCGACTGTTCAAAGAATGAGGAGAGTTGTACTCGCCCCAGCTTTTGCGTTGATCAAAGACGTGTTATTAAAATTAATAACTTCAAACCTGACAAACGTATCGACTTAACACTTGACATACTGGGTTTCTCAATGTAATACATACAAATGCAGCAAGTCACATATATTTTTGCGGAGTAATGCCTCTATTTGTATTATGATTTTGTAACATAAAGTTAAAAGTCAGGTACCTCATTAATAAAAGATAAGTTTACAAAAATCATAATGATACTGAAGTTTTCTATTTAGCCTTTACTTATAAGTAACTTTTATAACATAGCTTATTTCAGTTTAGGACAAAAACTAAAGTTATAAACAGTATTTACAACATAAGACTAATATGTTTTATCTTTATGTATCTGCAGTTTGTATGGCGTTTTACGTATCCACCGTCTGCGTTCATACGTACCCTATAATATTTTCATCTGTCGTCATAAGTACCCTCAAAGAGAACCCCATGCTTGTTTAAGTGTCAATTGCAGCTGCTGTATCAGTCATAGCGAAAAGAAAATATGTTTTTTCTGCTACAGAAAATGTGTAGCTTCACGATTTATGCAGTTTTGGACTCTTTCGATTATTACATGTAGATTTCTTAAAATTCTGTTAAAAATCCGAAAAATAGCAATTTCTGGTTTGATTTCCGCAATCGTAACAACACGTCGGTCATTTTTCAGGTAAACAATTGAGCCAAGATATTAGGTATTTTCCAGCTTACATGTCGGGACGTTCATGAATATACATCTGTCGTCAGTAGTACCCATCCGCGTTCGAAGTAGTCGAATACCCAGGGTGAATGCATACACGCTTTATCACATTAGAGTCTTCTTCATAATTTGCGCTAAAATAACATTTAAGGGATAAACATAAAATACGTCACGGCTCGCTTCACTAGTAATTAGGTAAATGGAAATTACCTGAGAGCGAGAGAAATTGCTGATGCGCTCAGCTGCGGAAAAACTATAAAGATTGTTTGGCGTCTCGGCTCTACATCGTTTCTCATTACTTACTTACTTAGTTTGCGAAAACATGAAAGGGGATTACATATATATTGTGTGCTTAATGCTAGCAGTAAAATTTACGAAAGGCGAAGACGGTATGTTCAATATTTATGTATTTTGTATTATAAAGATTGTGATAATTAGCGCTCTTATGAGTATAATTGGCGCATGAAAATGCAATTTTTGTCGGTCAATTCTATTCCCTAATTCTAAGTGAAGCATTTATACGGAAGCCTATAGGGACAAAGGCCCTTATTCTAACTCAGAACTCAAACCCATTCTGGAGAAGTGCTCAAGGAAAGCTCGAGGAACACTCGAGTATAAACTACGAAAGAGCTAATGCATAATACATATAAGGTAATGCATAAAATTAAGCCAAACTGTCCATAGAATGCTTCCGTTGTATTATCAATTGTATTCCATATTTATTTGAGCTATATAAATATGTGCATATCAGGTGTAAATCCGCAATAGCTCAGTTACTTAAGTCCTCACGTCTCAGATTTTGGGAAAAATTAAGAGGGTGTGGGTTTGGGCCTTGCTATAACCCCATTCATCTTTCATAACAAGTACTATCTGGGAAATCTGTATTCACATCATTTTAAGTTGATACGAAATAAATTGAATAAAACGAGACATATCACCTGATGTGATCTATTCTAGACATCACGTTCCACACTACTACCCAACCGATAAATAAACACTAAGTTTTGTCAAAATAATGATGCGCCAGTGGAGGTGAGAACAATCTGATAATCAGCGACCTTGAGTTGCCGCAGGTATTGTCCGAACAAATCAATCTGATGCTAACCTTTATGTATTGGATAGAGTACTGTTGGCGAATGCAGAATTCTTGACTAGAAATACAATGGTTCAAATAACGTAAACTGATTTTATGGAACGCCATAGCTGCCTTCTCTATACATACTTCTTAAACGGTGATGTCCTTTTTGGCCTGGGGACTGAAAGTCCCCTAGGCCTAAGTTAGCATACCACATTTCAAACACTGCAGACAATTTAACTGTGCTATGTGCGAATAACAACTGTAAACATGCGCTTTGGGAAAGTAGTGCAAGACAGACCAGATCAATCTTCTGTTTGAATGTCGCATATGATAAGAACATATTACAAATAAAAAGAGTACATACAACTTCAAACGATTGCAGGAAGGTATAGCTTACGGGCTGCATTACACAATTTTTTCTGTTTTGAAATTTCTGCGCTGTTAGCTGATTACGGAAGATAATCATATGCATATCACGGAAAAGTACGGATATTTACGGAAATTTACGGAAACGTACGGAATTTGATATAAGAGTTTGTAGTTTGATTTTCAAATTTCTGATGTTATTTCATTGACAACTTTCTTATTTACGAACGACTACATATATATTTACCTAAAAATAAATTTCTTGAAAAAAAAAGATATAATTTACGTACATTCCCGAAAAGGAACTCACGTGATCAAAATCACCTGTCATTTATCGAGGACGCTGCATGTCAAGGCCCAGTGAACGGTTTCACCGATTACAACTACAAGGTAACCAAGAATCATTTTTGGTTTTCCCTGTTATACACATTGTACAGTACTGTATTTATATTTTATTGTTGGTATTGCTTTGTTTATTTCTGTTTCAAGGTCTTGTCCTTGGTACACAATAATTTTCGATCCACATCATCAGATATCGCTTAAAGTTAAACAAAGCGAAGATTGAATTATTTTTATTGTTCTCTCAAACAATTGATATTGTTGACCATGTGATTATTTTTCATTTAACATACGTTTTATAATAAAACAAACTTCCCTGCCACCCATATATTTGTGAATCATTAATTCTGTATCATATACTAAATTTCGCCCTGTGCACATTTCGACCCGTGCTTTAGGTAAGGTTCAGCGTAAATCACGAAGGTCAAAGTTGTTTTTCGGGGAGTTAATCTATAGCCCCCAGGCCTTCAGCGCTCACAGCGCTTTGATTGATATATGGCGCTCTCAGTTTGATATATGGTGTTGTGGTTTTGATAGATGGTGATGTGGTTTTGATAGATGGTGCTGCGGTTTTATCATGCAACTAGCATTAAATCTGACCGATAACACCCGTCCGATATTTTAAAATGATATCACGTCACTGACGTGATAACACTTTGTAACCACGCCCACATGCCGGACTACTTCCAGTTCAACAAGCAAGACTCCTCAAGTGCAATCACAGAGAAAAAGTAATCAAAACATTTCATTTATCCTATCATTTTTTATTTTTGTTTACAAATCATTGTTAATGATGTAGTTATTGCATAAAAATACAGCCCAAATAGATAAATTGAATGATTTAAAACGAACAGCAAGGCACCATAAAAATTGAAAATCCCCTGTAGAATTTTTATTTTTGAAATAAACATAGAGTTGTTGGTATTCATTTTCTTAGTTAGATCATTTGCTATCCATCTACAGCAATTTTGAGGCAAAATTTGAGAAAAAGTTGATTTTCATTTTTTTTATCGCTATCCAATTTTCAAGGTAAGTTCTTAATGCGTGGTTGAAATGGCCTGAAACCTATCAGCTACCTATAAAAAGTTGAAAACTGTCTTTAAACCGCTCACTTTTTACTCATCAACTCTCAAGTTCCTCGTTTGTTTACAATTAGAATACCCCAGTGGTGTTGAGCCCACGCCGCCATTTTTGAAATGTCAGTGTTATACTTGGAAATTCTTGCGTGTGTCTTTGCAAATATTTTGTTTGCAAAACAATATCATTACATTAGAACATAAAAACATTTATAAATAGTCTCATGAAGGTAAGTATAAAGCTATATTTATGTCGCTTTTTATATTTTTTGTCCTTTGAAATGTAGAACTATTTTTCGAGGCACATGTAGTAATTTGAAATCATTTTATTTTATAAATACCGTATTTATTCTATTTTAGGCCCCAAAAAGTGTCAAAAATATACAATATGAAGATTTGCATGATAAATAGAATATTAGTCAACTGCCTTTTGACAACATGTGATATCAGGTTCGGCAGATACGGTCGGAAAAGGCTCGGTAGAGCCTCGCCTTTCTGACCGCATCTACCTCACCTGATATCACATGTTATCAAAAGACAGTAGCCTAATATTCTCTATTTGATAGATGGTGCTGTGGTTTTGACAGATGAAGCTGTGGTTTTGAAACATGATGCTGTGGTTTTGATAAATTGCGCTGTCGTTTTGATAAATGGTGATGTCGTTTTGATATATGGTGCTATCATTTTGGTATACATTTGTATTGTGGTGTCATTTTTATATATGGTGCTATGGTGTTGATACATGATGCTGTGGTTTTGATAGATGGTGCTGTGGTTTTGATACATGTAAGCTACCAACTCGACCCATTAGAGCTTATCCATAGACCTGAAAGATATTTGTCAATCATTTTAAACAGCTTACCACGTCCACCTCCGTAAAATGAAAACCGACGATAGATACAGACAATAAGTCGACCGTGAAATTATGCTAATAAGGGTCAGCAGGATCAGGTTAATTTGTCCGAGTAATAATTTAGTAAGAAATCTACCTGGCAGCACCACAAGTGTTCCTCGAGTTTTCCCGGGTTCTCGAGTTATCGATGCTCGAATTATCAATGGTAATTTCTGGTTAAAAATATATGTAAAATGGCCAGGACCGACAGGAGTCCTCGTGTTATTCCCGGGTTCTCGAGTTATCAATGCTTTTACTGTATTTTTAAAAGATTTTTTAATTTTGTTTACAAAATTGCAGGAAAAAGGTACATCATGCATACAATAAGATAGTTTAAGTTTTAAACATATATGAAACTGCATTCTTCTACTGTATAACTATGCAATTATAAACTGAATATTCTGATTGCATTTTTAGGCTTGTGCAAAATTACTGGCCCAGTATATTATGACTTTGTTAAAACGAACATATGGTTGTGATATGCGTTGGATAATGGATAACAATAGCGAAACCCAAGTTCAACCTTTTACTATCGTCATGTACTCAAAACTAACAACAACGGACGTGACGTCATAACGGCGGACCGCTCATAGACGTCACGTTACAAATGGCGCTTACGTGAACGTTACTATTTCCCAATATTCTGGGGGCCGCGAAATGCAATAAAAGTCTAATGAAAGAAGTTCTGTTAATGAAACTTAAATGCTAAAATGAAAGTTATAATTATGCATCATATAAACTTATATCGCTATTCATGAAAATTACTCACTAGAAAGTCTTACTCAATCTCAATATCTGTAAAATTCAAATACTGATATGAAATAATAGCACTGTTTGTTCATTGTTCATTTCTATCTATTTTACGATACTAGCGTTTATCAGTTGAATTCACTTCCAGTGGATACAATTTTGTGATGGGTCTATTTGTCAGTTTGTTTCCGGTACGAATTTTCGCTGACCTTATGAGTCCGTCGTTACCCCTGACAACCTCCTCGACAACAGCTAATCTCCAGGAGTTATGCGGTGTTTCATCATAGACTTGTACCACACTACCAACCGAAATGTTTTGACTGTTTTTACCACTGACTGTGTGGTGTTCACGTAACGCTGTTAGGTACTCCTTCCTCCAACGGTCTATAGTAGGCCTATCATTAAGCGTCGCCTCAATTTCGGTTATAATTGTCTGTAGCATTTTAGATGTAACGTATGAACGTCCAAGTACTTTCTTCAACACAGTTTTTGTTAGGCCTATCAATCGTTCCCATAAGCCCCCGAACCATGGCGCTCTCTTAGGGATGAATTCCCATCTCGTGCCTCTGTTTAAAAGTTCATCATGTACCGACTCGCAGAGTTGCTGCAGGTAAGTAGACGCCGATATAAAGGTAGTACCGTTATCAGAAACCATTAGATACGGCAAGGACTTCCGGCTAACGAATCTTCGGAATGTTTGGATGAACGCATCTGCAGTCAAATCAGGCACGAGCTCTAGATGTATCGCACGTGTACTTGTGCACGTGAACAAGCAAATATAGGCTTTACTTTCACTTCCGGTAGACGTATAAAGCTCCCGTGTAGTCAACGCCGGTCGCGGAAAAAGGCGGGCAATCATGTACTCTATATTTCTTTAACGGTGGTGGGTCTGGAGCAGAAAATGGCCTGCCTTGTACTTTTCTGCAGGTCACACATTTCCAGATTACGGACTTCACACACTGCCTAATCGCAGGTATCCAGTACCTTTGTCGTAATAGTGTGATTGTTGCACTGGTTCCAGAGTGTTGTATTTCGTAGTGAGCGTCTAACACTATGAGTCTGGTCAAATGACTCTCGTGGTATCTCTCTTTTCACACTTCCGGTTTCCTGCAACTTTGTATAAACTTCAAAACGTATGCAGTAACTCGTAATAGTTTCTTGTACTGGCTGTACCTCTGGATATCAATGATTTTATGTACTCCACTCTCACATCCTGTACTACTGCTGCCTGGCTTCAATGACACCTGTTGGTCGTCAGTCGCACTAATAGTCTAGTAACCCTGGCTTTTAAGGTAGAAAAAATTGCAAAAGAATTTATTTTGTAACTAAGTTGTAGGAAAGTCGTTACTTAATACCGTATCAAAAGTTGCAGAGTGTACGTCTTGCTAAAGCTGAGAAATAAACGTCCAAATATGTGCAAATATCCTCAATTTTACAATGGCCTTAATTTCCCACCATAGTGACGTTTTTTTAAAGAAACAGCGCGTGCTGACGTCACAAAACATGGCGGACAAGGTTGCGAACATTTCAAACTTGAATTTTGAGCTGAATTTGACACAGGTAGGTTGAATATCGGTTACTACACACATATCTCGTAAGCATACGTGTTTAAGTTTTAAATAAAATAGATACACAAGTGCATTAAATACGAAAAATGCTGCTGAGAAGAGGAAAAACAGGTGGATACAATCACAGGTCGAAAAGTATTTTTAAAGTGTTTTTTTCTTTAATTCTTCGTTTTTGTAGGTAGTATACACAAGCATATACATGTTACAGAACTTAAACATCATTTAGATGAAAAAGGAGAGAAAAATGCTTGTGAATCTCAGTTTGATTTTTATTACTACGGAAGCGTGGTAGTGCCATTAATTTCAAAATACGAAATGTAACACACTCTTTACCAGTTTCGATAGAACCTTCTATACTTTCATATAATTGCAGTTTGTTAATGCAATTTCGTTATAAGTAAGGCATTTTGAAAACAAGCTGTCTTAATTCCAGACAGTGGCATTTGTTATGAGTCGATTGTCAGTGACAAGAGTAGCAGAGTAACATGAAACCGTAGTGGATTTTATTTTTGAAATTTTGAAAGGTAATTTGAGGTTTCAACAGGAATACTCTATAGACTGTTCCTGGTTTTAAGTATTAAACATTGCAAAATAACAGTTGCTGGAAAGGTTCTGTGTTATAATATTCCTTGAATGAAAATTAGGTTTCACCTTGTCCGTCCGTGAGTGCACAATATTTAAATCTTGTGCGCGCTATTTTTCAATAACCGCTTGTTACATTTCAACGAAACTTTATGGGAGGCTCTAGTAGTAAAAAATGTAGAAGTGAAATGTTTTGTTCAGATTGAAAATGGCTAATGTGTATCGAGTTTTTGTAAATCTCGATCGCGCTATGTTTCAATGAATTTAAAAATACCCTGTCTAAATTTCAGGTGAAGAAGTTTATTGGCAGCAAACCGTTAATAGTTATCTTGAACAGATTGAAAGGTAAAACTTTTAACGGGTCATTTCCACTTTATTCACAAACTTTAGTATAACTGTATAATTATATTATATTTTAAAATTACTTGTTTATAATTGCAAATTCGTGTGCGTTGTGTGTTGTCGCCGTTTAACGCCTGTTTCAATCGTATTTAAGTGATTTTTCAGGGAGAGCAGTTTACCGAACGATGGTTCCTTGGAAGGACCAAGTACTTAAACTCTATTCTCTGTATGAAACTGCTAACTTTTTCACACAAAGAGGCATTGTGTGTGTAAGGGCTAGAGTCCATGATGCTAAATCAATGATAGGTGATATGATTTCAAGTCAGCGACACTACCCACTAGACGAATTCCAACCTCCTGTGGTTACAAGAAACTTGATTTACTACGAACTCTCTGACTGAACATTTGTCTTAAGTACCTACCATTTATGATGAGTAAGTCCTGTTTGATTGTGCGTTATGACCTATTTTAATTGGGAATCAAGTACACGTGTCAAAATATGTTCATCAATAAATTTCAGTGTTGCATCTTGGTTGATATGCAAAAAGACAGCCAGAACTTCCTTATTCCCGAACGAAACATGTAAGTGTGACCACTTATTTTCTTAGTTAGATAATCTGTCCAATGATCAAAGCTTAAGTTCAAAATTTGATACGGTTTTCGAAATTCTTAGTACTGAAGGTAAAATATTTAATATTTGTGTATGATTTAAAATTTGTGTCTGAAACGCGATTTCATTGTTCCCGTCGTTCATGTGATAAGTTTAAATGTGACACAAATCTAACATAGTGGTACATGCATGAAATCTAAAGTTTGTTCATATTTTATATTGAAAACTCACCATATAGCACATAATCATCTTACATTCTCCATCTTCTTCATACCCAAATATACACCAAACTTTCACAATTATTTCAGGGCATAATGGAAACTTGTGCAATTTGCAAGAAAGCCGTTGTAAAAAGTCAGTCAGTTTCATTTATTGGTGAGAAGGGGAGCAATAATATAAATGTAACAAGCACTGCAAGGGGTGATGACACCAAGACTGAGCCAGGACAGCCCGTTCACAAGGAATGCCGTCAAGATTATATTCATCACAGAAATACAGTAATACAGACAAGTTCTGAACCAGCCAGATCATAACGCTCCACACAATCGTTTGAATTTAGAAACAAATGTTTGTTTCGTACATCAGACACTAAAGTAATACACAGAAAAAGTAGTTATGATGTTTTTCCTGTTAGAACACGTGACTTTCAGAAAACTATTATAAAAAAATGTAATGAAAGAGGTAACGAATGGGCAACTTCTGTACTTGGTAGGCTGGAAAACGTAATTGATTTGCCTGCAGCAGATGCTATATATCACCAAACATGTAACATTATTCAGTAAAAAAGAGGCTGTCAAGATTGCAGCATCTGGCCAAGCACTTATACAAGCATGTACACCAAAAAGCGTTATTGATCCATTACAGTAGGGTCTCGGCATACAAATGCACCATCATTCTGGCTCCAGATGTTTGATAGACATTATATTGACTTGGTTTCAGTGTACATGTATCATATAAGAAAGTACAAAAACTTGAAATGGATGTTACAGCTGCAAACAATTTAAGTATTCCTGATTATTTTCCCGGAAAGTTTGTGCAGTTTGTCGCAGACAACATGGATCATAACATTAGAACTTTGGATGGTTATAATCATAGCTTTCATGACACGGGCATAATTGCATGCACCACACCTCCGTCTAGGTACAGATAGCTACTCCTAGATGTCACATTAAACCTACTGATCTTGCAGACATAGGAAAAATAGGTATAAAATGTACTTCAGACCTTGCGGAGAAGAAATACTTTCTTTCAAGTTCATGAATATAGATGGCCATACTACCGCTGATCCCCATTACAAGCTAGATCAAGTGACGTCAATTTCTGTTATAATCTATAACATGTTTAGAAAGGTTGTTAATCTAGTTATATCTCATTAGAAAGGTTGAACCGTATATATACGTTTGTATGCATGCACCTGACATGCACTCATTACATGCTGAAGTCAGCATTCATGAAAATGATACTTTCGGTTTTATACAGTGGGTGGGGTTTGCATTACTATAATTTTAACAAACTAGTTAATATGTGTTTAATATGTATACGTAGAGTGAGATTGAAAATTGAACATACTTCATTGACACTGGGGAGTGAAAATACTTTGTATGAGTGAATATGTTGTAAAAAATATATCTTACAGCTTTTTTAAAGATTGACATAACATTTCTATTTTGCAGTCCACTTGCAGTATGTCGACCCCGCTTATATTGAAATATAAATTGTGTCTAATAATTGTTAACAAATAGGTCAATCATCATTCTTTTGTTTGTATTTGACTCTAGTTACCCCAAATCACCGGCTATATTAGAAGTTTTCTAGCGCCATTTCACAGAAAAAAGCAATGTATATACTATATAGTCAATTAGTCATATACTATACTAGTTTATATACTATTTGCTTAATCAAACTACGAATGCTTATTGCTACTGGCTACAGTGAGTAAGGGGTGAAATGACAGATTATGAACACATTCGTGGTGATTTTATCCACATTATTTACGTTGCATATTGCGACGGTTCAACCTGTCATAACTTACACTTGTTTTGACAAGTCGAAAACTGGGTAAGTCGAAATAATTTTCATGTTCACTTGACTTTGAGACACCGAGACTGCATGGACTGTTTCTTTTTTAGCTCACCTGAGCTGGCTCAGGGTGAGCTATTAGGATCGATGATTGTCCGTCGTCCGTCCACATTTAGTTCGTTAACACTCTAGTGGTCACATTTTTGCCTCAATTGTCATGAAACTTGGTCAGGATGTTTGTCCCAGTAATTACTCGGACGAGTTCGAATATGGGTCATCTCGGATGAAAAACTAGGTCACATGACCCAAAAATAGAAAAATCTTCTTAACACTATGGAGGCTACTGTTTCAGTCCAAATATCCTGGCAATTTGTCAGAAAGGTTGTTTGGTTGATTTCTAGCTCAAGTTTTAATATGGGTCACCTGGGGTCAAAAACTAGGTCACACAGCCCAAATATGGAAAAACCTTGTTAACACTCTAGAGGTAACATTTTCAGCCCAAATATCCTGGAAATTTGTCAGAATAATAATTTCTGTCATGAGCACGAGGTTCAGATCGAAATATCCGTCACCGAGGGTAACTGTTTTGGCGGGAACGAGGCTCTGCCGAGTTCCCGTAAAACAGTTACCCGAGGTGACGGATATTTCCATCTGAGCCAAGTGTCTCATGATGGAAATTTTTTCTTGCATGCCGTCTTGCATTTTAAAGCTGATTTCTTTATTCAAACTTATCAAAATGATGAATTATCATGAAAAACAAACGATTTTCCGACGCTGTGTTTAGGAAGTGACGTCACAATGTTTATATAACGTTACGTCATAAGTAGTTCACGAGAGTCATCTTGCATAGGAGGGGTGCCAGACCGGTTTTTCCGGCATGGGCAAAATCACCGGAAATGCCGATCCGATATGCAAGAAAGATTGTTTCTATGATTTCTAGCTCAAGTTCGAATATGGGTCATCTGGGGTCAAAAACTAGGTCACAGAGCCCAAATATGGAAAAACCTTGTTAACACTCTAGATGTTACATTTTCAGCCCAGATATCCTTGATATTTGTCAGAAAGGTTGTTTTGATAATTTCTAGCTCAAGTTCGAATATGGGTCATCTGGGGTCAAAAACTAGGTCACAGAGCCCAAATGTGGAAAAACCTTGTTAACACTCTAGAGGTACCATTTTCAGCCCAAATATTCTGAAAATTTGTCAGAAAGGTTGTTTCGATAATTTCTAGCTCAAGTTCGAATATGGGTCATCTGGGGTCAAACACTAGGTCACAGAGCCCAAATGTGGAAAAACCTTGTTAACACTCTAGAGGTATCATTTTCAGCCCAAATATCCTGGAAATTTGTCAGAAAGGTTGTTTCGATGATTTCTAGCAACTTTGTTAAAAGCAGTTGTACTCGGGTGAGCGATAAAGGGCCATCATGGCCCTCTTGTTAATTAATCAATCAATCAATTTATAGTATATTGTGATAAAAATGCAACATGTGTTGATGGGTAAATTGACACTTGCAGGAAAAAATGTATAAATATACTGTGCACGTTTATGTGTTCTTCATCTTAGTTGTTAATATCATGCTTGATTGATCTTATTCATGTAGAAATTGCTTTAAATGACTATAAAATTATGAAAATACTGTCATACTTGTTTTGACAAGTCAGAACTGGATAAGCCGAAGTTATTTTCATGGTTAACTTGACGTTGAGACACCGAGGCTGGACTGTTTCTTTTTTAATAAGTTAATTAATCAATCTATAGTTTATTGTGATAAAATGCAACATGTGTTGATGACTTTTGAACAGAAAACTTTGAAAATAGTAATGAATTTCTTATGTACAGTCTTGTGGGAGGGGTAAATTGACCCCTTGCAAGAAAAAAATGTATAAATATACTGTGTATGTTTATGTGTTCTTCATCTTAGTTGTTAATATCATGCTTGTGTGGTCTCATTTATGTAGAAATTGCTTTAAATGACTATAAAATTATGAAAATACTGTCATTTTTGCAAAATAATAAAATACCTTTAATTTATTTCTTAAAATGTAATGTCTTACTTTGACCCATTTTTTTCAGACTTGCCCTGCTTATAGGATCTGCAACTTTTTTTAACGAAATTATGAGGCATTGTACTACACAAAACAACTGGTTTTATTTCTTTTGCAATTTTGTTCTACCTCGGGCACTTTTTTGAGCCAGGGTTACTAGTCTATAAGTAACGCAGATGTAGGTTCCTCAAGGTTTGAGCTCCATTTCGGCCACTGCCTTTCATCTGTGATCCAGGTAGGTCCATTCCACCATAGACTTTTTTCTCTATGTTGTTTCGCCGAAATTCCACGCGTGAGTAGATCAGCAGGGTTCTGATGTTTCGGGGAGTAGCTCCACTGGTAACTTCCGGTTAGTTTATGTATTTCATTGACGCGATTCTTTACGAATCTCTGTAACGGCTTGGTTCTGTTTGCTTGTAACCAATGCAAAACGATCTGGCTGTCCGACCATAGGAACACATTTTTACAATCTAGCGCTGTCTGAAGATGTGTGGATAGTCTTGCGCCGACAACGGCGGCCATAAGTTCGAGCTTCGGTAAGGTAATTGATTTCAGCGGTGCCACACGGTTTTTCGCCATTACCAAAGTAGATTGTTTCCCTTTCACTATATAGGCTGCTGCACCATACGACATCATACTTGAATCTACGAAGATGTGAAGTGTGGGACGGGCGTTAGCGGCTGAAATGTCGTCTGATGCGAAATTCCAGAAGTAGTACCTTGTAACACGCTTCTTCATAGCCTCTTTTAAGTCTTTCACTAAACTGTTCCATATATGTCGCGTCTCATCAGGTAAGATTGTTTCCCAGTTGAAGTTCTGTCTCCAGATGTCTTGGATCAGTATCTTGGCTCGTACAGTCACGGGTGTAAGTAGACCTAATGGGTCGTATATTTTTGAAGTCTGGCGCAATATTTCTCGCTTGGTCATATTCTGTGACGTCACTGTTATGGGGTTTGCTGGAAATCATATGTCGTCTGCCGAGGTATTCCAATTCATGCCAAGTATCTTAGTACACTGTTTTGGGTCTAGAACTTTCTCCAATTCTGCTAGCCTTTTCAGTTTTTCGCTGTTTGACGTCCACGCTCGTAAGGTCGTTCTGCATTGTTTGAGAAACCCATTTGTCGCTGTTTTCTTGTAGATGTTTCTGTAATGTCGCGTTTGATATGAACGGCGAACAGGTGGCTCCAAATAAAACTGCTTTGAATCTGTACGTCTGCAAGGGGCTGTGTACGTCAGATGGATCACTTAACCAAAGGAACCTGGTTACATCCCGGTCGCATTCATGGAGACTCACGTGAAGGAACGCCTTCTCGATGTCTGTAGAAACAGCAAATTCGTGTAATCTAAATTTCACTAGTAAAGTGGTCAAGTCATTCAGAACTGGTGGGTTTGACTGCAAACAATCATTCAGGCTTGGTATGGTTTTGGACTGGCGGCAGCTGCAATCATATACTATTCGTACGGGTGTTGTGTCTGAGTCTTTCTTCACGGGATGATGGGGTATGTAATGGATCTTTCTACCGTTTCTTTGTGTCTCTACTTCCGGTACCTTTTCAGTGAAGCCTCTCTTCTCTTGGTCTACTATAATGTCACTGTATGTTTTCAATATCTTTGTATCTTTGCTCAGGCGATGTATCGTACTATGTGTGCGTCTCTTTGTGATTTCATAGTTCGTGGGTAGAGGATCGTGATCTTGTTTCCATGGTAACCGTGCCTTGTAATTACCATTCTCGAAAGAAATATGTGTCTGTAGATATTCTCTCATCGTGATGATATCTGTTTCGTCATTCTTGTCCGCCGATATACCTAAACTCTCGAGTTTCCAGAACCGGTCAATGTCGTCTGCTGTATGTGGTGCTGTCACAACGTTCATAATGTAGTCTGCTTGTGCTTTAATAGAGGACTGGTTTACTGGACCTGATAACAAGTATCCTATCTTAGATTTTACGGCTGTGGGGCCATTTCCGCGAATAACTTTGTCTTGTACAATCTGCCAAAAATAGTCCGCACCGATCAACAATGAAAATTCAAATGCATCATCAGTTATTACTGGATGTGCAAGTCTGAGTCCCTGTAAGTATGGTAACGTCGTTGCTTGCCTCTGGATTCTGTTATGAAACGGAACGGCGATGGTAGGCACTATTAGTACATGCATCTTGATGTTTTTACCATAGTCTGTTTTCAAATAGATATCAGCTTTATCCATGTGTCGCACATCATGCTGCTGGCTTCCAAACGATGCTACACGAATAACGCCAGTCCCGGTACGAGGTAAGTGCAGATCATTTGCAAGTTTCTCAGTAATGGAAGTTCTTTGTGCCTCTTCGTCAAATAAAATGTTTGCGGATGTCGTGTACTGGTGAAATCCAACCTCGGCGACAGCAGTTTTCAGCAACACGTCGGGTCTGGCATCTCCTGCGTCTGCATAAAGTATGGCTGCTTCCGGTCTGTTCGGCTGATCCGGTCCGCTCGGCTGATCCCTGTGAAATGATGTGTTCTTGGAGCAAATACTCGAATGATGTCTTTTGTTACAAAAGCGGCATGTTCTTCTCGACTTGCAACGTGAAAGTTGATGCTTGCCCTGACAGTTAAAACAAAGTTGTTCCTGCCTAACTACAGTTAATCTCGTATCCATGTCAGGAAAAGTTTTTCACTCGTTGCTATGATGACTTCTGTGGCAAAATGCACACTATGTTTATATTGATCTCTTGAATTGGAAGCACGTGATTTAGAAGGATTTTTACCTTTAGTTCCGGCGTAGAACAGCACAGTCGGGTTGTGGGCATCAACATCCGGTTTGGGATTCAAACTTCCGGTCTCTAGAATATTTATCTCCTTAAATTATTTATCGCACGTCTCAGATCTTTAAGTTTCCAGTCATTGTTTTCATTCACACGTGCAAGATTTTTCCTCAGGTTTGTGGGTAGTTTTTCTGTTACTATGGGAACGAGTAGACTCCCATACATATCTTCATTTTGTCCCAGTGATTCTAAGCCCCGGATGTATGTTTCCATTCTATCAAAGAACTGTCTTAGACTGCTTATCATAGATGTAGGTGTTTGTAAGTTCAATAAAGCTTGCATTGTAGCGTGAACTATTTTACTCTGTTGACCGTATCTCTCCCGTAACAACTCCACTGCACGCACGTAATTTGCGTGCGTCAGCGCGAACCCCTCCACTGTCATGGCGGCTGTACCTTCTAACTGTGCCTGGAGATATCCAAATTTCTGTACATCGCTTAGGTTCATGATACTATGAATTGATGAATCAAATGAGTCCAAGAAAGATTGCCACTGCAATAGATCTCCGTCAAACTTTGGCAATGTGAGCTTAGGTAGTCTACTAAATTGAGAAGCGTTAGATGTACTTACAGACGGAACGGGTGGTGGAAATGACGGTGGTTGCCTGTTGTGATTTGACATATTATCATCTATGCGGTGACTATCTCGTGTCTCCTGTGTATCTTTGTCTCCCTGGCTAGATCTGTGTGCGGCTTAGCGTCTGAATTTGCGTAACTTTATTTCTAAGTTGAGCGAGTATTCTTCCGATTCCATCATCTCGTCTTCGGTGGTATCAGCGTCGGTTTGTGAAAGAATTTTTTCGTTTATGCTCTGCAGTATGTTGACTCTCTCCTGTACTGTTTCTCAGGTAGCCTCGAACTCTATCATATCATCATTTTCTTTTGCCTCTGCCAATTTCTCCATAAATCGCTCGATGATTCTCTTGGTTCCATTTCTCTGGCTCTGTATCTTTTGTAGATTCATATTCTTTTTGGTCACGGCACCAAAATATGGTTGTGATATGCGTTGGATAATGGATAACAATAGCGAAGCCCAAGTTCAACCTTTTACTGTCGTCATGTTTTCAAAACCAACAACAACGGACGTGACGTCATAACGGCGGACCGCTCATAGACGTCACGTTACAAATGGCGCTTACGTGAACGTTACTATTTCCCAACAGAACGCATGTACTAATATCGCATCTGAAGTTATGTAAGTGATTTTGACTGTTTGGGCTTAGAATTACGTTTAGCCGAATGTAATGATAAAAATCATCAGACACAATTTTACTATGGTCCATATGATAGCAATTTGGAATAGCTCTTACATTCGACATAGTCAAGACAGAGGACAAATTTTACTTGGAATGAATAATAATCTAATTTCCCATACATAAAAGAAATTATAAGGCCTAATTTGCCTTATATGTTAGTTATATGTTGGTTATAGAAACTTTAAAATTCACTCGTCTATAACCTGGTCATACTTTAACTTTTATGCATTTTATTATCAAAAATATATTTTTGTATTAACGAAGGAAATTACTCTATAGAACAGCGGTTCAGGGAACTTTATGTATATATACAGGTTATTTCTGGCACGTAACAGACTTTCACTACGACCCGACGTACAACAAGGAGTCACTTTCTTGCGTTGAAGGAAATGTTAGTGATCAGCTCGGCCCCTATGGGAACATGTGGTGTGACTCGCCATGGATTCTTATAGAAAGCAGTGTTCAAGCCATGAAAAAGATCAAACCAGATGTTGATTTTGTCCTATGGACGGGGTAAATAGGAACATTTTATTATGTAACGCCTACAAGAAACAAAGGTAAGTTACCAAACGTCAACTATTCCGAAACACCACTTCATCAGTAAATCAAAGGTGTTCTATTCTAAAGGGGCTCATTGTGTTAGAAAACTACACTCACTTTGTAATATTTTTTTATTCTGTTTGTTTTGGTACAAATGAACATTTGAGTGTAATTTGAAATTATTATGTGCAGAATAGTACACCAAGCTTGTACAAAATATAGCACATGGAACAAACTCTACGTTTTTCAGTGACACAATCTTACACGCAGACGTTGAAAAGCTCAACCATACCTACAACGCTGACATTTTGGACAACACAACGGATATTCTGAAGACGTCATTTCCGGACATTCCGGTATATGCATCGTTTGGTAATCACGATGCCTACCCAACAGGACAGTTTCTGCCAAACAATACTTTACTGTACAACGAGTCACTAGCCAGGTGGCGCTCCTGGATTAACGAAGAAGCACAAGAAGAAAACTTCAGAAACGGTATATGCTTCCGGTATACGATGATGTTTATTTCAGATGACAATTATAAAAGAAGCGTGTCTCATCCGTTTTTATCGCAGTATCCAAATAAGTCAGTAAAGGTTTAGTAGACAGATAAAAAAGACAGAATAAAAAACGGTACTGTATCCCCATTTGTGATTAAATTCAAAAGTTCTGTTGACTAAATGCAAATACTTAAGGGTTACACATATTAGTTTTAGTTTATTTATTGGTATCCAGTAGGTCATAGACCCATGTGGCAAAATATGCACAATATACAATATGGCGAACATATACATTTCAAAGCTTTTCAATTAGACATGAATACATTACAACAGTATATATATCATATATCTAAAATATGTTATGTGGACGCATATTGTGTTATATCCAAGGCAGACTGGCCGAGAAGTTGTATTTATATTATTTATAATGTATGAAACACATTCTACACCGAAATTCATTTTTTTTTAAATTCTTGACTTTTATACAGGCTGAAACTGTCTATAACAATAACCCAATACCCTTGTTTGAAGGTCTAAACAACAAGATGTATTTCTGTGTGTAACTTTGCATAAGCCTGTTAAATTCCACTGTAGTCTATCTTGTTCGAAAACGAAACAACAAGAACGACTAGAGGATCATAATATCATATCATAGTGACTTTATATGTAACACATCCAAACTTACTGACTATCAATACGTATAATAGAGCATATGCTAAATTTAGCGTAGTAGTAAATATGAAACACTTATATTAACTTAACTTAAGTTACTAAAAACAACCAACTCTAAGAGTTCCTTATCTTTCTATATATAGTACATATATATACGTATATTAATAAGCATTATTTAATGTAGTAATACAGATCAATATAAAAAGATATTTCTACGCGTTTAAAACTAAATATAGACTTACTTTTTAAGCTCATGCGAGACTTTGTAAAACATTAAGGGGTAAATCAAATTATTTTCTATGAACTACAGGTGCGTGTAAGTGCTATGGTAATATAAATAACAATACTTCTAAACACAAGTAAATGTTACAGTTATTTTAAATACATGTATTAACACTGAGAAACATGAGTTTGTTGCGTGGGGTCTACAGCAGAGCACACTAATTTTACTAATTTAGTAACTGTTTACTAGTTTTGATGTTTTGGTTTCTATCGTCAAATATAATAAATTAAAATACATTATAGATCTATTCGGTGTTTTTTACCTGTCACGCTCTGTTTAGTCAACGATAGTAAATTAAAATAAATTATAAATCTGCATGTTAGGAAAGTGATCAAAAGTGTTCACTAATATGTTTACGCAACGTTTGACTTGTATAATGTTTTAACGACAACATGTTTTGTATCCCATCATGAAATAAGATAGCTTAATTGATCGAATTTTATTCAGGCAAAGTACACATATATACATTTAATGCATTAAAATCAGAAATACAATTATGTAGACATAAATTAAATTTTTGATCTAAACTTTATATTACATAGGTGTTATATGTTAGTTAGACAGGTATTTTATGAATATCTGGCCTCTGCAGATGTGTTTCTTTTGTTAAGATTCTTGTCACTGTCTGTAGTATCAAGATAATTGTACATATATATGTATTTATATGTAAATGTATGTCACTGTTTGTTCATATAATTATGTATATTTTGTGTCTACATGGGCTTCTTAGCCCTTTGGAAGAAATAAACTTGTCCGTCCGTCCGTCCGTCTGTCTGTCTGTCTGTCTATACAACTAAATTAAATAAATAAATAAATAGCGACATTATCAAACTGACTAAAAATTTTATGTATCACAGAATGCTTTCATTTGATTTGATTTGAAGCAAGTTTTGTAAAGGTCCATCCATTAGATCAAATGTGAGCTTGTATTTGTGGATGAGACGTCGGCATGTCTCCCACCATGCCTATACATATCAAAAGTGTTTTTTCTGTGTCCAAAATTAGAAGAGATTTACCTGACTGCAATTTCCAGCCAGTTTTTGCCAAAGATTGAATGTGATTGATTGCCAAAAAATAGGCCAGTCACGGTGACCAATAATAGACATGTGCGCTTGTAATTTGTAAAACAAAAATCCCCGTTAACAAATTGTTGTCCTATTTCTATTTGACCTATGTTTTTGTATGATAAAAATTTATGTGGTCTAAACGAGAGAGTAAAAAGTGTTCCGAAAGATTGGTTACTTATTCTATCAAGTAGAAATTATGCATGAGAGTTTGACCTATTTACCTACATTGAAATTTTGAAAATGTAAAAACCCCTTAAAAGCCAAATAAATCAGCAGCCGCCGCAAGCATGACAATACATTGTCGGAGGTGTGACCGGGAGCGTGGTCGCAGACGATGTTGTAGATCTAGAAATTGCAGTGATGATAACCTATCGCACAGAGAGAGAGAGAGAGAGAGAGAGAGAGAGAGAGAGAGAGAGAGAGAGAGAGAGAGAGAGAGAGATAGAGAGAGAGAGAGAGAGATTTTAAAAAATCGTTCACGTGGTCGAATTTGATACAGATGAAAAATTTATAAAGAAAATAAAACAATTTAGCCACTTTACTAAAGGAAAGAATAATTTACGGATATAGTTCAATGTAGTGGCAGTATTTTACTTATAACAAAGAGAAATGTACTTTTACTTATGAAAATAGGTGTATTTTAAAGTAAAGGATTTTTAACAAGAGTTCTAAATTTTTTTGATGAAACTAGAAGAATTTACTTATCGAAATAAAGTTTAAAAACATCAAACAGGCTACTACGAACTAACTTCTTGAATTATAATAATTTACTAAAAGAACAAAAAAGACTTGTACTAGTTGGCTGTTTTACCTCCGGGGCTTCAAAGAATGCTTAAATTAACACACGCATTTTATATCACAGATTAAGTTTCACAATTAATAATCACCATTTGCCTTGACTTACATAATCCAAACATTTACGCACATAGTAAGTTGTTTGTAATTGTTAAAATTAATAATCGAACCATGTGTAAACTAATATTATGTAGAAACTCGAAAGAGCAGTTAGCCAAAATTTATTGTTTATAAATCCTAAGATGGCCTATAAAGCCCTAACCCTTACTTCAAATGGGGTCCCGATAAATACCTTATAGATAAAGAAGTGAAAAATAAGACTTTGGTGAAAGTTCTCATACAAATGGAAAATAAAGTTATAGGTTTGAACGAAATGCAGAAATACGTTTTTTTTAAAATCTGCTTTATAGTGAATTAAAACATAATTATTGCCACTTTTCACGATTTATTTTGTAGAGATGTTTGAAGCCACTGGTTGTTTATTTCAAATGGTTTATACATGTAATGCTTCGTAAAATTGGTTTACAGCACGGAATTGCTCTTTCTGTATGTATTTATTCCAAGGACAATCAAAATGATGCATTTAGCTGTATTCAAACTCATAAAATGACCAATAAAGCAGATTCATTGCTATTTAATTCCTTAATATGCTATCATGACGTTATTCTCTGTTATGTTCCTATCCGCTCCATTCCGCACGGAATTCACTCAACTTTAATCAACTTTTCTGCAGCGCACAACAGTACCTTTATTTCCACATTCTATTCCACAGGAGGATTCTACACTGTAAAAACTGCTTATGGTATAAGGATTGTGGCTCTCAATACAAATATGTACTATGCATATAACAAACAAGTACCGCAAGAGGGCGATCCCGCTGGACAGTTTGCTTGGCTAACTAATACACTCGAAGAGTCTAAGAAGCAAAAAGAAAAGGTACTGTGCAGCTTTTTATGCTTTAGATAATAGGTTTGTTTTTCATATATACAAAAGTATATCCCCTTGAATCGCAGAACAAAACCGATGGAAGGTACTTAACATGGAACTACTAGATATCTAAGAGTATGTATAGGAATGAATGCACAACGACTAACGTTAAGTTATATATACTAATTTATTTTTGATTGCGAAACAAGTTCTTACAACTAAGATTAATTGCTCTCGAGACTCATTCCAGACGGAATCGACCTCGTAATGATAGAGGCAGTGTGGAATTATTTGTGTCTTACCTAAGGACAATACCGACATGGCTATGGTAGGGATCGAATCCAGGGCCTTTCGACACGGCGGCACCACAACTAACGTTAATTACTTCGATTAGGAAAAAAATCATTGAGTTACTTCCTCTTCAATGGTAGAGAAACACCCACATTGTGGAATTGTCTTTTGGAATACTTTACAAGTCAAAATGAGTACAAGTTACAACTTCTAATCTATAAATGTTATGAAGCCAAATCCATAACTATTATAAATATTTACAATAAATATTTTACAGGTGATAGTAACAGCCCATATCGCACCTGGTGTTACCCCAAGCGCTGATATTCCATTCTTCACGAAGCAAAATGAAAGATTAGTGGAGATATTGAAAGAGTTTGCTGACGTCATTGTTGCCATGCATTTTGGTCATGAACATTCTGATGCATTTAAAGTCTTAAAGAATAATGAAGGTGCGTTTTTATCATTTGTCCTGTATTATATGGCAGACTTATAGAATCGATAGCCTCACATTTAATTGACTAATTTATTTCTACCCAGAAGGGACATGTGCGGCTATTTGCAAATACCAAGTTACTACTTGACGCTTAACATATACTTAAACTAATTTTTAGAAACGACAATATATCACTTATAGCTAGGTTTTAAAGACAGCTTGTAAGCTACCTTTGACAGTCTATGGTGTCGTTTTACATTTAAGGTGTCCCTTCTTCACCTGTGTTCCTAGCACCTTCAATAGCGACTTTAAGATTTGGTCCGATGCATAATCCTGGGATACGATTGGTCAAGTACGACCGAGTAACCGGTATTCATCTGGATATCTCCCAGTATTATCTTGACCTGTTTGCTGCAAACGAGGCAGGAATCGCTGACTGGAAGCTTGAATATACCACATCAAGCGCCTACAATCTATCGGATTTAACAGCTTCAAATCTAAACGACTTGATCGAGAAAATGAAAGATCCAAATGGCACAGATTTTAAGAAATACAAGAAGTTTTACGTCGTCAGTCCACCAGAACGATTTGCCGAGGAATGTGACTGGAACTGTCATGCAGTGACTTGGTGTGCATTCACAGAATTCACCTTGGACGATGTTGACGCATGCGTCAAGGAAATGATGATGTCCGGGGCGACTACAGTGGTTAGCCGTTTTTATTTGTATGGTTTATCAGCCGTATTGATATGGTTGGTGTTTTATGTAAACGTATAATAGGCGTCGCCTCGTTAGTCGAAAGGATTGAAAGTTACATATATGTGTTATACTAGATGCACTATGTTTTTGAAATGAATGAACCTTTTAAAATGATCAGCATACGATCAGACCACCTGTGTGATACTATGAAAAATATAGTTGGACTTTTCTTCATGAAGATTCTAAGCAGATTTCACTGAGATTTAGTTTGGCTATAACTATTTACCCAAACCGATACATACACCTACTAGAAACTTTGAATGTAGTTCATTAGCTTTGCTTTGTTACTTATGCATGTAAACATTAAACTAAGATCAGAGAATGTGGGGCTTTCTCAGAAAAGTCAAATGAATGACGTGAAAAGGAATACATGTTTATTGTTTGTTTTGAAGCACATCAACAGCTTCGTACTGACATGTGGGTTTAACCCGAAGTTATCAACAGTTCGGAAATAGGAGTGCACTGGCGTGCAGGCCGACTTTCCTACCTGCACCTAAACTCACCTAAGGCTTTGTTTCCATAAGAGAGGTAACCTGTCATACTTTTGTGTAACTTTTTTGAAACACAAACATTTATTTGTTTTTCAATAGTTACTGGTATGGAAGAGCAGGGATATTATATACAAGGATCTTATACATATGTATATAAGATCACTGGGCAGAGCTAACTGGATATATATACTATTGTTTTAATTCTGTGTTTATTCAATTCGTTTGACTTTTAATCAGTATCAAAGTCTGCGCTCGTTCGGATTGTCCAGTTCCTGAACTCAGTAATATAATGTAAAAGGAATAATCACAAATCATGGGCTTCACCTAGACCTTTTTATGTTTCACGCAGAATATGTTTTAACGCGGTAGGTCTGAACTTTGAACATGAAAGGAAGCTGTTTTGATGGGTCAAATATGATTGATGAGCTTCATATTCTAATATCAGTTTGAATCTCTAATTCCGCTACTTGTATCTCTCATTCCTTATTGCATTTTAGAGTCATTCGAAGTTCTGTTTGTACACACTCGCGTATTGTTCGTGTAAATAAAGCAAACAGGCTCTGGGTTGTTTGTTTACTTTTTCCGAATACTTTGAAGCAAAATGAAACGATGTAGTGTTCGAAGACTACCGAGGAAATCTAGAGTTTCTATAACACGTGTTGAAATTCAAACCCAAAATGTCCGGTCTCCAAACATGAACGGCACTTACCTGCTCGGACTTCATTATTTCATACTTATGTAACTCTTTATTTTGCCTGCATACAATTTGGACAGTTTCTTAGAATACCATCTACTTACGAGATTAAAATGTAAAGAACCAGAGACTCGTGTCTTGTGTGCCGAAAGAAAAACACATTCTATTTCAACTAAACAGGTGTGCTTTTATATACTTTTTATACTAAATATATTCTTCAATAGTGTTTTGTAAAATGTAAGGGAAGCTACTGCATTTTCATTAAAGTGATGTGTCACATGGGTTACTTCCCTTTTCTGTTCTGTACTTGAACAGTGATATGCTGAGGTCGTTAATGGTCATCCATTGTGCAAATGCGCATCCTCTCAGCAATGCTATGGTTCTTTTTGCAATGGATGTTCAATGGCAACCTTTTGAGAAAGTTCAAAGATATCATGCATATCTTAATAACTTTCAATAAGATATATCAGAAAGTGAATTAAAGAGATTGGATGTTTGATTGAATCTGGGTTTACTATTGTTGAAATACAGCTATTTTCTACATTAATTCGTTAAAATTTATGCCGAATTGTAGTATCTGTGCAGTAATGTGTAACGTATTCACCGACTGAAGTTTACACCGCGTAGACAATGGCGTAGTGGTAAGATGCCTAACTTGTTTGCAAGCTTCCATGGGTTTGAATCCTGCATGCATATAGTAGAATCTTTTATAGGAGTATGGCTATTTTTATTTAATTTGTGACACTGTCTTATGCACCGTTTTCGCTTTTATATATTCTATGATTTCTGTTTTTTTTTATTGTTGGTTAACTTTGCTTTGTTTTCTGTGTATTTATTTTTTATGTATTAATACTTCTTATTGATATTCATGGCATTTAAGGAATTACATAAAATTACATCGTCCGTGGAATGAATGTTTTTTCGTCTGTCCCTGTGTTATCTTCGAAACCCTTCGATATATTTGCCGAGGCAATCTTATCTTTAGAGCGTAGCTGTTTTGATGATTTGCTCGTCGACATTTTCAGTTCTGTATACAAATGTATGCGGGACGACAGAGAAAGCATGCTTTAAAATAGTAATTAAAGAATCTTTAAACCCAGTGACAAGCAATGACAATAGTGAATAAATTTACATTTGATTTCTGGCCTGATACCAGCAGTTGCGAATCGGGTCTCAGGGGTGTATCATATTGATGTCAGTAGTCCGTGGGACCAGACGTACGGAGCTAATACTGGGCGCGCGTTCGGTGTTTAAACCCGAACGGTAAACTATTAAGGAATGTTTCACACACCAACGTGTAGGTGCTAGGCTGACCTTCAAAATGGTACCAAACGGTAAACTATTAAGGGAAGTTTCACACACCAACGTGTAGGTGCTAGGCTGACCTTCAAAATGGTACCAAACGTCGCCCAGTTCTGTGGCCGACTCACGGAGCAGTGGGTGTTGGAAGATTTCACTATATATTCTATAGGACAGGCTACAGGCCGTCATAGGTACAGTGAACCGTATACTGTGGGTTTGATACAACAGTTCGGATCGTTACAGTGTGTTACCTTGAAGTGTCCGAGGTTAGTTCTTAGTGGTTTGACAGTGGTTATCATCAGAATACAAAATATAAGTTTGCCAGTACTGAAGTCCTAATTAAAGTCACTAAACAAAAACTTGCAAAAGTAACCTGAAAAAAATTGTGTATATGTTTAGTTTCTGGTACATGTTTGAATGAGGGCTGGTGTTACTGAACAGTGTCATGCTTGAACGCTGAGAAATTTAGTTATTATTAATTATTATTTTCACATGCAGCTCCACTAAGTTACATAAGACATGTGCGCTGAAGATTTCATTCCCTGTCCAGAGCGGATCTATCGTCTAGCTGTAATGTGCTGGGCTGGTATTCCGGGAGTCACAGGTTCAATATCCCGCTCTACCACTAACAACTGGAACTTGATATTCGATCACAAAAAATAGAAAAAAAATGTATCTTGGGAGAAAAATCCTTTATAAAAAAGAGGGGGTATTTTTTTCGGAAGGTACTTTTTGTGATTGAATACGAAGTTCCTGCGCATTTACTATTATTAATTGTCTATTGGATGAGACCTTAAAACCAAGGTTATATGTATTGGTTTTATGCGCTGATAAGAAGTTGAACATAAGTTGTCCAAATTCCATGTGTCCCATGCGATTGGTGTATGTAAGTAAACATTTAGTATTTACATCTATCTATGTATTATTAAAGACTGTGTGTTTGACATTGTTTTCTTTGCCTCCTAAACACTAAGCAGTTGCAAGTTAGGCGCATTCGGCAGATTTCCACTTAACCTAAGATATTTGAGCATTGTCAGGCTTAGTTATGCATATCGACGGCACATTATCAGGGGACATTGTATGGTCATTGATTCTTAAAATTTAATGATGTTTTTGCTACTTCTCTTCTACCATTGGCCAGATTTCCACCAAACCTAATAGAACACAAGTTGTCGGCGGCATGTTCCGATTCATTGATTTCCAGAGAAGTTGCAACCCTGATGTGTCATATTTCATAATGTCTATACGAATCCTCCTACACGCTGGAGTTGAATTTTACCAAAAGTCACATGAGTGATCATTGTCAAGCGTAGTTGTACATTTCGTCAGCATGTTACGGTTCAATGAATTTTGCGGAACTATGTCTTTTGAATATGCTTGTGCGACTAATCCTATATCACTGGTCAGAAAACTACAAAACTACACTGAAGTGATTGGTGCGAAGCCTGAACTTGTGTATACCATCGGATTGTTACAGTTTAGTGGTATGCATTTTCAGTTCTACTGAATAATGCTGAATAGTAGGAGACATGTTTTTTGTGGGTTTTTTTTTCGTGAAAGATAATCTTTAGTTTAGAGAATGAATTGATAATGGGGTTTCTAAGTCTCCTTCAACGAAGTCTTTAAAATATCGATGTCAAGTCTCCCATACACTAGTGAACTAGTCAATGACCAATTTCATTACCTATCGTATACGCATTCGAGTATTTACAACCCATATGAAAGTTGTAGAAACATGTAAGAGACAATGTTACTACAAATAACCCACGGGAACAAACATGCTCATTTAACCCTCATGTAAAATATCATATACAGTTGTAATTACATTTTAGCCCGACTGTTCAAAGAATGAGGAGAGTTGTACTCGCCCCAGCTTTTGCGTTGATCAAAGACCAGTTACTAATATTAATAACTTCAAAACCGACAAACGTATAGACTTAGCACTTGACATACTGGGTTTCCCAATGTAATACATACAAATGCAGCAAGTCACATATATTTTTGCGGAGTAATGCCTCTATTTGTATTATGATTTTGTAACATAAAGTTAAAAGTCAGCTACCTCATTAATAAAAGATAAGTTTACAAAAATCATAATGATACTGAAGTTTTCTATTTAGCCGTAACTTTTATAACATAGCATTTTTCAGTTTAGGACAAAAACTAAAGTTATCAACAGTATTTCCAACATAATACTAATTTGTTTTATCTTTATGTATCTGCAGTTTGTATGGCGTTTTACGTATCCACCGTCTGCGTTCATACGTACCTAATAACATTTTCATCTGTCGTCATTAGTGCCCTCAAAGAGAAACCCATGCTTGTTTAAGTGTCAATTGCAGCTGCTGTATCAGTCATATCGAAAAGAAAATATGATTTTTCTGCTACAGAAAATGTGTAACTTCACGATTTATGCAGTTTTGGACTATGTAGGTTTCTTAAAATTCTGTAAAAATCCGAAAAATTGCACTTTCTAATTTGATTTCCGCAATCGTAACAACACGTCGGTCATTTTTCAGGTAAACATTTGAGCAAGATATTAAGTATTTTCCAGCTTACATGTCAGGACGTTCATGAATATACATCTGTCGTCAGTAGTACCCATCCGCGTTCGAAGTAGTCGAATACCCAGGGTGAATGCATACACGTTTGATCACATTCGAGTCTTCTTCATAATTCGCGCTAAAATAACGTTTTGGGATAAACATAAAATACGCCACGGCTCGCTTCACCAGTAATTAGTAATGAGGTAAATGCAAAGTACCTGAGAGCGAGAGAAATTGCTGATGCGCTCAGCTGCGGAAAAACTATAAAGATTGTTTGGCGTCTCGGCTCTACATCATTTATCATTACTTACTTACTTACTTACTAACTTACTAACTTACAGTCTACATACCAGTTTGCTAAAACATGAAAGGGGATATATATTGTGTGCTTAATGCTAGCAGTAAAATTTACGAAAGGCGAAGACGGTATGTTGAATATTCATGTTTTTTGTATTATAAAGATTGTGATAATCAGCGCTCTTATGAGTATTACGGAAGCACAGAGTTGACATGTGGGAATTTTTTTTATATTATCACGTGGCCACGCGATAAAAAAAACAGAAAAAAACGAAAAACTAAACTATCGCGTGGCCACGCGATAATAAAAAAAGAAAAAAACGAAAAACTAAAGTTATCGCGTGACCACGTGATAATAAAAAAAGAAAAAACGAAAAACTAAACGTTATCGCGTGGCCACGCGATAATAAAAAAAAACGAAAAACTAAACGTTATAACGTTTAGTTTTTCGTTTTTTCTTTTTTATTATCGCGTGGCCACGCGATAGCGTTTAGTTTTTCGTTTTTTCTTTTTTATTATCGCGTGGCCACGTGATAATATAAAAAAATTCCCACATGTCACCTCTGTGCTTCCGTATTATCGCGTGGCCACGCGATAATAAAAAAAGAAAAAAGAAAAACTAAAGTTTTCGCGTGGCCACGCGATAATAAAAAAAAGAAAAAACGAAAAACTAAACGTTATCGCGTGGCCACGCGATAATAAAAAAAGAAACAAGAGCTGTCCCTCACAAGTGACGAATGCCCCCGAAAGAGGTGCCCCAGTCTGTGTCCTCTCCATGTACTCAATAAATGTGCTATGTCATTTTAAAATCCTTCCATGCATGACAGAGTAACCATGCATACAGTATTCCATTACTTTAAACACGAAGTGTGACCTTGACCTTTGAGGTAGGGACTTGGGTCTTGCACGCAACACATCCGCTTGATGTGCTAGACATTTGTGCCAAGTTATTTTAAAATCCTTCGAAGCATGATAAAGTTACAGTCCGGACACGAATGTGTGCATATATGCATATAAAGAGGAATCCATTACCTTCAAACTCTAAGTGTGACCTTGACCTTTGAGCTAGGGACAAGGGTCTTGCACGCAACACGTCGTCTTGATGTGCTAGACATTTGTGCCAAGTTATTTTAAAATCCTTCAATGCATGACAAAGTTACAGTCCGGACACGAATGTGTGCATATATGCATATATAGAGGAATCCATTACCTTCAAACTCTAAGTATGACCTTGACCTTTGAGCTAGGGACGTGGGTCTTGCACGCGACACGTCATCTTGATGTGCTAGACATTTTTGCCAAGTTATTTTAAAATCCTTCAATGCATGACAAAGTTACAGTCCGGACACGAATGTGTGCATATATGCATATATAGAGGAATCCATTACCTTCAAACTCTAAGTATGACCTTGACCTTTGAGTGAGGGACGAGGGTCTTGCACGCGACACGTCGTCTTAATGTGCTAGCCATTTGTGCCACGTTATTTTAAAATCCTTCAATGCATGACAAAGTTACAGTCCTGACACGAATGTGTGCATATATAGAGGATTCCATAACCTTCATACTCCAAGTGTGACCTTGACCATTGAGGTAGGGATGGGGTCTTGCACGCGACACGTCGTCTTGATGTGCTAGACATGTGTGCCAAGTTTTTTTAAAATCCTTCAATGCATGACAGGGTTTGTAAGTGGGGACGCACAGACAGACGGACAGGCGGACGGACGGACAGACGGACGGTGCGATTTTAATATGCCGCCCTTTGGGGGGCATAAAAACGAAAAACTAAACGCGATAACTTTTAGTTTTTCGTTTTTTCTTTTTTTATTATCGCGTGGCCACGCGATAACGTTTAGTTTTTCGTTTTTTCTTTTTTTATTATCACGTGGCCACGCGATAACGTTTAGTTTTTCGTTTTTTCTTTTTTTATTATCACGTGGCCACGCGATAACTTTAGTTTTTCTTTTTTTCTTTTTTTATTATAGCGTGGCCACGCGATAACGTTTAGTTTTTCGTTTTTTCTTTTTTTATTATCATGTGGCCACGCGATACCTTTAGTTTTTCGTTTTTTCTTTTTTTATTATCGCGTGGCCACGCGATAGCGTTGCCTTTTTCTTTTTTTATTATCGCGTGGCCACGTGATAATATAAAACAATTCCCACATGTCACCTCTGTGCTTCCGTAGAGTATAATTGGCGCACGAAAATGCAATTTTTATCGGTCAATTCTATTCCCTAATTCTAAGTAAAGCTTTTATACGGAAGCCTATAGGGACAAAGGCCCTTATTCTAAGTCAGAAATCAAACCCATGCTGGAGGAGTGCTCAAGGAATGCTCGAAGAGCACTCGAGTATAAAACAAGTAAGAGCTAATGCATAATGCATAAAAATTAGGCCAAACTGTCCATAGAATGCTTCTGTTGTATTATCAATTTTATTCTATATTTATTTGAGCTATAGCTCAGTTACAAGTCCTCTTTTCTCAGAATTTGGGAAAAACTAAGAGGCTGTTGGTTTGAGCCTTGCTATAACCCCATTTACAGTTTGCTTTCCAATCCAATCAAATGCCCCTATTTCATTCAAAAAAGCTAATTGTATTCTCCATATTGACTCAATATCTCCAATATGAAAATAATTATTTCACTTATTTTTTTCAAAATGTAAGACTGTGACATCATAGAGCTAAGCTCCGCCCTAAATCTCTATATATTTCAATACAAATATTGTCTGTATATGGGACAACTGTAAGCCGGTTATAGGTCCATATTACAGAAATAAAAAAACTTATTGTATCGGTTCGCTAACGCTCCCTCGAAATCAATTTGTTTATTTCTGTAATATCACGGACCTATATACACATGGATTGGCAACTTCCGAAAATCGATAATGCGATATCGGAGTAAATGTTACCCATCATGCTTTGCGCGCGCTCGGTGTTTTTCGGAAATTTACCAATTTGTGATATTCGACAGGTGCGGCCAGACCTGACAAAATTATCAACAAACAAAATCGATAGCAGTTACGCCTTACGAAAAAAGATTAGCTTGGAATAAGACAAAAGTTGCATAAACAAAGAAAAATACAAACTATTGAGCCATAAATATTGAAGTAGACACGATTCAATTTGATTTATTGTTTACGTTTTTCCCCGATACGTTCCAAGATGGAGGACGGCGGGAAGCTTCATTCAACATCGCGCTGACAAAATTTCAACATACAAAATCGATAAAAATTACGCATTACGAAAAACAGATAAAGGTTGGAATGAGACTAATGTTACTTAAAGAGAAAAAACAAAAACTATTGAGCCATTAATATTGAAGAAGACACGATTAAATTTGATTATTTTTCAAGATGGAGGACAGGTTGACGCTGGGAGTTTTCGATTTCGGCAAACCTCGGATATTGTCCATCGATGCTAAAATCTCGCATAAAATCTCGCGATAAAAAGGTTGAACTTGTATAGAAGATACGAGAGTTGCCAATAACCTATAACCTATATACTCATCTTTCATAACAAGCATTATCTGGGAAATCTGTACTCACATCATTTTAAGTTGTTACGAAATAATTTGAATAAAACCCAGCCATCATCTGATGGGATCTATTCTAGACATCACGTTCCACACTACTACACCAATTGATCAATAAACACTAGTGGCCAATTTCTTTTCCCTGGCTTGAAGCTTAATCTTGGTTTCAAGCATCTGACGGATTTCTTTTCTATAATCTCGGCTTGGTCTTGAGCCTTGGACAGTGTCCAAGCCAGCTTTCGATGGCCGATTTCTTTTCTCTAATCCAGGATTGGAGACGCGCACGTGACCATTGTACTTTCAAACCACCTACAGGGTATGCTTGAACGATTGTTATGATCAGTGAATACGTGAATCGTCGCAGCAAAATACATGTATAGGCAATATTTCGCTGTATTTTACTGCATTTTGTACCTCACATGTTAAATACTATACTAATGTACGTATTAAGATTACATTTAATATGATAGTTTTATAGATATGTTTATATTTTCACTTTGTTTATCCAACTCATTTTGTTTTATAATTAGGATTATATAATATTCTATTTCAAAGTTAATAATTTCGCACAAATATAATCTAGAAAATATTAAATTGGTAAAGACTACTTTGAAATCAGTATTGCATTTAATAAAAATAAATAGGAAGAAATAAAAGTCCTTAAAGTTAGACCGCCTTTTAATTAATAGTTGTTTGCAGGATCACATTATGTGTCCCTTAACTTTCACAACCCGTACTCATACTCCTCTCCTACCCCCGCACCATCTCCCATCCCCCACATCCTGGGCTCAGTGTCCCGCTCTCTGTCTCGCAGCATCCTATTGTGACGAAAAAAGTGCTGATAACATTTATTTTGAATAGGTCTTTTTCTCTGTAGTTGTACAGTACAAAAATGTCAGATCTGTCATGTTTGCTGCTTATTATTTCTGCAAAGGTTTGCAAAAAAGATCACTACAAGTTGTGATAAATTATTTTAAAAAAGTAATACATTTCAGGAACGTTACATGATGAAAATGGAGAACTCATCATTGCATGTCTGTCAAAGAATTATGTATTATCAATGTATATTTTGAAGAATAAGAGTAAGAAATATCGAATATTTGCCTGAAAGCATAATTTATCAACAGTGATGTTAAGTTCTTTGCCAGACTCGTTTGACCAATGTTGTAGTTGCCTGTTGCCAAAAGTGTAAATATTTAACTTACGAACGTTTCAAAATTGAAATAACAACACACTACTATCGTAACGTCGATCCTAAGTGGTTACGTTATTTAACTTTGCGACTGTTGAATAAAAGGTCAACTGTTTTGTACTTTTGATATTTACGACTGTCTTTACGGTTTTTAATGTAAACAAATATATTAAACGGCTACTTTCTTTTACAGGTAGTTTTCTAAAAATTTAGGAAAAAAAACATTTACATAAAGTTGCGTATGAAATCGCTTTGATTTTGAGTGCTTTTTTTCGAGTCTGGTTTTCTCATGAAGCGGCATATTGACACTACTTTGGTGGTGTTTAATATTTTATTATAATGATTCAAATGATAAAAGTAAAAATAAGATATGTACTTTTTCCTAAGTCACGCATTTACGCACCCCTCTCCGTTACGCTCACAACCTATCAAAAAGAAGGCCTGTTATTCAGCCGTTCGTCTGTCTGTCAATCTTTATATGTCATTGACACTAATGCATTTTTATGTATGTAGTGAGTTGGTTTAAAAAGATAAGTGATACATTTGTCTGTGTAGTCATGAATAAATTAAAAATTATGAAAACAAATGTATTATTTATGTACGTTTATTTTTCGTATCAATATTACATTAATCCTAAATCTCTATACATGTATATTTCAATACAAATATTGTCTGTATAAGGGAAAACTGTAAGCCGGTTAAAGGTCCATATTACAGAAATAAAAAAAACTTATTGCATCGGTTCGCTAACGCTCCCTAGCAATAAATGTGTTTATTTCTGTAATATAGACCTATAATCTATATACTCATCTCTCATAACAAGCATTATCTGGGAAATCTGCATTCACATCATTTTAAGTTGTTACGAAATAATTTGAATAAAACCCAGACATCAATCTGACGGGATCTATTCTAGACATCACGTTCCACACTACTACACCAACCGATCAATAAACACTAAAAGTTTTATCAAAATGAGTGAGAACAATCTGATAATCAGCGACCTTGAGTTGCCACAGGTATGGCCCGAACAAATCAACCTGATGCTAACCTTTATGTATTAGATAGAGTACTGTTGGCGAGAATGATTATGTTATTTCGAGGAGGCGTAACCTCCGAGAAATGACGGGTCACGTAATTATTCGAGCCAACAGCTACTCTATCTGATTTGTATCATGTCAGTTCTCACGCCCTTCAATATCGCGTGACGTTATATCGTGTGACGTTACTAAATTGTTTGGTAAAGCGACCTCAATCTTTCTTTACTGAAAGAAAATCAATACATGTACTTTTTTGCATTTAGAAGTGTTCTGTAGCCTACAAAATCATATACCGGAGCAAGCGTTTTTATCTTTTATTTTGTTTTTGGCCGGCCGATTGAGACTTTTCTAAATTTATCTTGTTAACCAACAAACAGTTATATCTAGGCTATAATAAAATATGAAATTTAAAGTCTTATCAGTAATACAGTACTACAGTGTTTTACTATCAAATATGCAGTAGCCATGATACAAGCATGTAGATCTATATATTACAATTGTTTATAGTTTTCATAAATGACGTATTGTCGATGTATTTTCCACCGTTGCTAAGTAGTAAGTGTGCAGAATTCTTGACTAGAAATACAGTGGTTAAAATCACGTAAACTGACTTTATGGAATGCCATAGCTGCCTTCTATACATACTTCTTAAATGTTGATGTCCTTTTTGGATCGATTGATTTTTCAATTGGCCCACTGTTAACATAGTATATAGATTCCTTACGGCCGAACGCTTTACATACAAACAAATAGTTCCATATATTCAGTTGTTACGAATTATACTGTCTTCTGTTTTAAAAATTATATAGTAACATATCTAAATAATGTCAAAACATTTCAGAATAGCATAATATTATAGTGTTGTTTTTCTTATAATTTGTACTTAAAAATCAACGAGGTATCTGTTGTGTGTAGAACTATTTTCCTACGCGGTTTTGATCACAAAAGTTTTCTAGTCAGACCGGAGACACAAAATTCAGTGTTTCCGCGAGAGCGCGTTTTCTGCGGTTTCTGCACTCATTTTGTCAATGACGCGATAGAAATAGCAAAGAGCTTCTATGACGCAATTAAAATGTGTATGATCAAACTACTACAAAAACAATATTTCAAAACCTCTCAATACGCTTCGAAATGCAAGATAAGTTGTTTACAAAATACGCTTCCGGTATGGGATAAGTCTTATTTTGACCCTATTCCGTCGTCGTTGTCGTCTAATTTCGAATCGATCTGCATTTTGTACCATTGCGTTTTTGTGCGTATTGGTTCGTATGACGCATAACAAGAGATCGTCGACGAACCTTAACAGAAGAAACAAAAACGTCTTTCTGAGTGATTTTAATGATCTTTTTGTAGTAATTTTGATCAGACTGTCACTGTTGAAAGGGGTTTCAGTGTGCCAAATAATATCAAAGTTAAATGGGTATGGTTGAATGCACTTATGAAAAATTCTCTTTGTGGACACAGTTGACTTTTGAGATGCACTGACAAAATGGAAAGCATCCATAATAGAGAAACACCTGTTGTCTTGCCAACCCTTTGATTACCCACCATTTTGTGATGTATCACATGCAGTTTTACAGCCGAACGTTGCAACATGACCTGAGCTGTCGATTGCGACGTTGAATCTAAATCAATTAATTGGCACATTACAATCAACCTTATGGGCCTATCCCATAACTTTTGAATGACATTAAATGTTGTTCAAACTATGAATTTTCAGTTCAGTTTTATCAATGTCCATTTCTCAATTACCATTCACAGCTTGAATACTTCATAGGGTAGTTAAACATAGTCACTAAATGACAAAATGTAAGCACATGGGTTCCTATCTCAAAAGTAAAGTTTACACAAATGGTTAAAGGTCAAAATTTGTGGACAGTTGTGTCTCCAGTTTATAACTAAAATTTATGTATATGTACAGGTTATTTCTGGCACGTAACAGACTTTCACCTCGACCCGACGTACAACAAGGAGTCACTGTCTTGCGATGAAGAAAATGTTAGTGATCAGCTCGGCCCCTATGGGAACATGTGGTGTGACTCGCCATGGATTCTTATAAAAAGCAGCGTTCAAGCCATGAAAAAGATCAAACCAGATGTTGATTTTGTCCTATGGACGGGGTAAATAGGAACATTTTATTATGTAAGGTCTACAAGAAAGAACGGTAAGTTACCAACGTCAACTATTCCGGCACACCACTTCATCAGTAAATCAAAGGTGTTCTATTCTAAAGGCGCTCACTGTGCTAGAAAACTACACTCACTTTGTAATGTTTTTTTATTCTGTTTGTTTTGGTACAAATGAACACTTGAATGTAAATTATTATGTGCGGAATAGTACACCAAGCTTGTACAAAATATAGCACATGTAACATTATCTATGCTTTTCAGTGACACAATCTTACACGCAGACGTTGAAAAGCTCAACCATACCTACAACGCTGAGATTTTGGACAACACAACAGATATTCTGAAGACGTCATTTCCGAACATTCCGGTATATGCATCGTTTGGTAATCACGATGCCTACCCAACAGGACAGTTTCTGCCAAACAATACTTTACTGTACAACGAGTCACTAGCCAGGTGGCGCTCCTGGATTAACGAAGAAGCACAAGAAGAAAACTTCAGAAACGGTATATGCTTCCGGTATACGATGATGTTTATTTCAGATGACAATTATAAAAGAAGCGTGTCTCATCGGTTTTTATCGCAGTATCTAAATAAGTCAGTAAAGGTTTAGTAGACAGATAAAGAAGACAGAATAAAAAACCATACTGTTTCCCCATTTGTGATTGAATTCAAAAGTTCTGTTGACTTAATGTAAATACTTAAGGGTTATACATATTAATAAGCATTATTTAATGTAGTAATACAGAATCAATATAAAGAGATATTTCTACGTGTTTAAAACTAAATATAGACTTACATTCCAAGTTCATGCGAGACTTTGTAAAACATTAAGGGGTAAATCAAAGTTATTTTCTATGAACTACAGGTGCGTTTAAGTGCGATGGTAATATAAATAACAATACTAATGTTACAGTTATTTGAAATACATGTATTAACACTTAGAAACATTAGTTTGTTGCGATGGGTCTACAGCAGAGCACACTAAATATTTTACTAATTTAGTAACTGTTTACTAGTTTTCATGTTTTTGTGTTTTTTTGTGTGTTTTAATGCAATAGTTTTTTTTATTTGGTGTATCTTACCTGTCACACTCTTGGTTTCTGGCGTCAAATATAATAAATTAAAATACATTATAGATCTATTCGGTGTTTTTAACACTCTGTCTAGTCAAAGATAGTAAATTAAAATAAGTTACAGATCTACATGTTAGGAAAGTGAATTGACTACATTTTAAGAGATCATAAGTGTTCACTAAAATTGTTACGCAACGTTTGACTTGTAAAATGTTATAACGACAACATTTTGTGTATCCTATCATGAAATAAGATGGTTTGATCGAAATTTGCTGAAATACGTTTTTACATCTGCTATATAGTGAATTAAAAACTTACTTTTTGCCTGTTTTCACGCTGAATGTTGTAGAGATGTTTAAAGCCACTGGTTGTGCATTTCAAATGGTATATATAATATGCAATGTTTCGTACACTTAGTCTACAGTACGGAATTGCTCTTTCTGTATGTATTTTTTCCAAGGACAAACAATCAAAGTGATGCATTTAGCTTTATTCAAACCCATAGAATTTAAGCAAATGACCAATAAAGCAGTTTCATTGCTATTTAATTCCTTAATATGCTATCATGACGTTGTGCTCTGTTATGTTCTTATCCGCTCCATTCCGCACGGAAATCACTCAACTTTAATCCACACTTCTGCAGTGCACACCAGTACCTTTAATTCCACATTCTATTCCACAGGGGGATTCTACACTGTAAAAACTGCTTCCGGTATAAGGATTGTGGCTCTCAATACAAATATGTACTATGTGTATAACAAACAAGTACCGCAAGAGGGCGATCCTGCTGGACAGTTCGCCTGGCTAACTAAGACACTCGAAGAGTCTAAGAAGCGAAAAGAAAAGGTACTGTGCAGCTTTTTGTGCTTTGGATAATAGGTTTGTTTTTCCATAATATACAAAAGTATATCCCAAAGAATATATCCCCATGGCACTACTAGATATCTACGAGTGTGTATAGGAATGATTGCACAACGACTAAAGTTAAATTATATATACTAATTTATTTTCGATTGCGAAACAAGTTCTTACAATTTAGATGACTTGCTCTCGAGACTCATTCCAGATGGAATCAGAGGCAGTGTGGAATTTTTTTCTGTCTTGCCTAAGGACAATACCGACATGGCTATGGTAGGGATCGAACCCAGGGCCCTTAGACACGGCGGATCCACAACTAACGTGAAATACTTCGATTAGGAAAAACATCATTGAGTTACTTCCTCTTCCATGGTAGAGAAACACCCACATTGTGGAATTGTCTTTTGGATTACTTTACAAGTCAAAATGAGTACAAGTTACAACTTCTAATCTATAAATGTTATGAATCCCAAATCCATAGCTATTATAAATATTTACAATAAATATTTTACAGGTGATAGTAACAGCCCATATCGCACCTGGTGTTACCCCAAGCGCTGATATTCAATTCTTCACGAAGCAAAATGAAAGATTAGTGGAGATATTGAAAGACTTTGCTGACGTCATTGTTGCCATGCATTTTGGTCATGAACATTCTGATGCATTTAAAGTCTTAAAGAATAATGAAGGTGCGTTTTTATCATTTGTTCTGTATTATATGGCAGACTTATAGAATCGATAGCCTCACATTTAATTGACTAATTTATTTCTACCCAGAAGGGACATGCGCAGCTATTTGCAAATATCAAGTTACTACTGGATGCTAAACATATACTTAAATTAATTTTTAGAAACGACAATATATCACTCATAGCTAGGTTTTAAAGACAGCTTGTAAGCTACCTTTGACAGTATATGGTGTCTTTTTACATTTAAGGTGTCCCTTCTTCACCTGTGTTCCTAGCACCTTCAATAGCGACTTTAAGAGTTGGTCCGATGCATAATCCTGGGATACGATTGGTCAAGTACGACCGAGTAACCGGTATTCATCTGGGTATCTCCCAGTATTATCTTGACCTGTTTGCTGCAAACGAGGCTGGAATGGCTGACTGGAAGCTTGAATATACCACATCAAGCGCCTACAATCTACCGGATTTGACAGCCACAAAACTAAACGACTTGATCGAGAAAATGAAAGATCCAAATGGCACAGACTTTAAGAAATACAAGAAGTTTTACGTCGTCAGTCCACCAGAACGATTTGCCGAGGAATGTGACAGGAACTGTCATGCAGTGACTTGGTGTGCATTCACAGAATTCACATTGGACGATGTTGACGCATGCGTCAAGGAAATGATGATGTCCGGGGCGACTACAGTGGTTAGCCGTTTTTATTTGTATGGTTTATCAGCCGTATTGATATGGTTGGTGTTTTATGTAAACGTATAATAGGCGTCGTTTCGTTAGTCGAAAGGATTGAAAGTTACATATATGTGTTATACTAGATGCACTATATTTTTGAAATGAATGAACCTTTTAAAATGATCAGCATACGATCAGACCACCTGTGTGATACTATGAAAAATATAGTTGGACTTTTCTTCATGAAGATTCTAAGCAGATTTCACTGAGATTTAGTTTGGCTATAACTATTTACCCAAACCGATACAAACACCTACTAGAAACTTTGAATGCAGTTCATTAGCTTTGCTTTGTTACTTATGCATGTAAACATTAAACTAAGATCAGAGAATATGGGGTTTTCTCAGAAAAGTCAAATGAATGACGTGAAAAGGAATACGTGTATATTGTTTGTTTTGGAAAACAACAACAGCTTCGTACTACCACGTGGGTTTGACCCAAAATTATCAATAGTTCGGAAATAGGAATGCACTGACGGGCAGGCCGACCTCTCTACTTGCACCAAACCCACCTAAGGCCTTGTTTGCATAAGACAGGTAATATGTCATATGTTTGTATAAAAACATTAACATTTATTAGTTGTTCAGTATTTACTGGTATGACAGAGCAAGGATATTATATTTACAGGGATTTTATACATATGTATATAAGATCACTGGGCAGAGCTTAATGGATATATATATACTATTGTTTTAATTCTGCGTTTATTCACTTCGTTTGACTTTTATTCAGTATCAAAGTATGCGCTCGTTCGTATTGTCCAGTTCCTGAACTCAGTTATATTATGTAAAAGGAAACATCACAAATCATGGGCTACACCTAGACCGTTTTATGCTGTACGCAGAATATGTTTTAACGGAGTAGGTCTGAACCTTGAACATTAAAGGAAGCTTTTTTGATGGGTCAGAAATGAGCTTCATATTCTAATATCAGTTTGAAACTTTTATTCTACTTGTATCTCTCACCCCTTATTGCATTTTAGAGTCATTTGAAGTTCTGTTTGTACACACTCGCGTATTGTTCGTGTAAATAAAGCAAACAGGCTCTGGGTTGTTTGTTTACTTTTTCCGAATACTTTGAAGCAAAATGAAACAATGTAGTGTTCGAAGACTACCGAGGAAATCTGGAGTTTCTATAACACGTGTTGAAATTCAAACACAAAATGTCCGGTCTCCAAACATGAACGGCACTTACCTGTTCGGACTTCATTATTTCATACTTATGTTACTCTTTATTTTCTTAGAATACCATCTACTTACGAGGTTAAAATGTCAAGAACCAGAGACTCGTGTCTTGTGTGCCGAAAGAAAAACACATTCTATTTAACTAAAAGAAAAGGTGTGCTTTTATGTATTTTTTATACTGAATATTCAGTGAACAATACACAAACTGAAATTATTTTCCCTGGTATATATAAATATTATTCACCATCAGATGTCGAATACGGTACAATTTATCAAAAATACGACTACCTATTATGTAAGTATTGTCAGTTGGTCAAATGCGTTTCTCGGAACAACACTCTGGATTAATACATAAAGAACGACAATACAAGGCAAATAATAAAACGGCTATATTTTTTATGTATTTAATATTTCTCGCCAGTCGCCAGAAAGCCCTATCTGTCACAAAGTTATGCTAATTAAGATAAAATTATTTTTTTCAACAGACTTGCCTAACAATCAATTCTAGCACCAAGCAGGTTACTGTGTACACGTTTGTGTTGAAATTTACATATGTGACAATATTTTTAATCCTGCAATATCACACTTGAGGTTGAGAGGTTATGTGGCTTTATTATATTATAGGTTATTGAACTTGTATGGTGAGATATTACTTGGAACGAGTTGATTTGGCGGGAACAACGAGCTTGCGAGTTGTTCCCGCCAAATCAACGAGTTTCAAGTAATATTTCACCATACAAGTTCAATAACCTTTTTATTATATACTTTCATATTGAATATGAACAAAAATGACATTCTGTTAGCAAAAAGCAATAAATGAATCTTGAAATTTCACAGACAACTAGCGTACTATTTCACCATGTACATTTTCTTTATTGCGTATTAATAGACTCGATTCAATATTGTTGTTTATACGTGACGTCATTTATTAGGAGAAACGTTGACGTCAATTATACGGTTAGAAATTTCAGTTGCCGTCCGCCATCTTGTTTTGAAAAACGCAAGACTTTTCCTACGGATGCAGGTTTGTACTTTGAAATGTGAATACATCAACTTGATGTACGTTCCTAAAAATGTATTCTCTTTCTAATGATTACATGCAAAACATCATTCCTTTTGTTTATCAATACTTGGCTGAAATACGTACCAGTAACTTTCGTAACCAGAACTGGTATTGCGTGCTCTAAAAAATTCGAACCTTTTTAAAAATGAAACTCTTTTACGACTACTTGGAAACGATTGAAGTTTCGTTTTTATTTTCAGAACGTAGTTTATTTAATTGTAAAAAAAGGTCACACTTCGACATATAAACCTCAGTAAAACGATGTTTGCAAACAAATAAAATAGTCCGTACAGCTGATCGCTAGGACCGCCCCCTTGTCAACGTTCAGTATCATTCCTTGCCAACGTGCAGTACCGTAGAATACTGAACGAACTCTCTAAGGCAAAGTGAACGGGGCAATATGAAAGTATATAATAAACTTTCATATTTTTTAGGGCACGCAACACCAGTTCTGGTTACGAAAGTTACTGGTACGTAGTTCAGCCAAGTATTGATAAACAAAAGGAATGATGTTTTGCATGTAGTCATAAGAAGGAAAAAACATTTTTAGGAACGTACATCAAGTTGATGTATTCACATTTCAAAGTACAAACCTGCATCCGTAGGAAAAGTCTTGCCGGTTTAAGCTCCCCAGTGGTGTTTTTGCCACTGACCGTTCCAAGGCGGTGCCCCACTGTGTTCCTTTAATTGTTCGTTTTGTCCTCGTGTGTTTGCTTTGTGTGCTAGTGTGTGTTGGTAGTGTATGTGTGTGTGTGTGTACATGATTGTGTGTGTGTGTGTGTGTGTGTGCGTGTGTGTGTGTGTGTGTTGGTGGTGTGCACTTCTGGGTGCTGTGGGGTTCGTTTTGGGGAGGCTGCGTTTTTGGTACGTGGCATTCCCTGTTTGATATTATTTTTGTTTTTTTGCGTTTTTCAAAACAAGATGGCGGACGGCAACTGAAATTTCTAACCGTATAATTGACGTCAACGTTTCTCCTAATAAATGACGTCACGTATAAACAACAATATTGAATCGAGTCTATTAATACGCAAAAAGGAAATTCACATGGTGAAATAGTACGCTAGTTGTCTGTGAAATTTCAAGATTCATTTATTGTTTTTTGCTAACAGAATGTCATTTTTGTTCATATTCAATATGAAAGTATATAATAAAAAGGTTATTGAACGTGTATGGCGAAATATTACTTGATTTCACCATACAAGTTCAATAACCTATATTCTAATATGCCTACGGTATATTTCTATAGTCAATTCGAGTGCATTAATATGATTAAAGCACTCGGAAAAATAGGCGGAGTTTCGGACATGGAAGTAGCTCTTTCCGGCTATTCTAATTTACTCCCGCGCAAAAATAAAATATAGAAATGGAAATAATATCAGTATAAATACACGAGTCGCATGAAAAAGATTTGTTTAAGAACCTTAATATTATTTTTGATTGCATCAAGTAAGCCTTAGAATACCCTCACCTTGTTTTCCTTAAAAAAGCCAAGAAATTCAGGATTAACAGTCATACAATGTTTTGATTCCGGGAGACAAAACTATGAATGAAAACGTTTACGTCATCACACTGACGTCATTACTCCACGTTAAAACGTTGTACGGTTCAAATTAACGGTACGCATTTAAATCGATTGGCTGCTTTGTAAGGTTCTGAATCTGACGTCTTCTGCATAATGTCCATGAGGTATTTCTTTTTATATTTTATGTATTAGATGATTAAAATAAAATAAATAAGTTTGTATAATAAACATTATGTAGTTATGTTTGGTATCTTGAATGGTTGCCCGAATAGGGGAGTGAATTCCAACAGCTACTACTTATGCTGTTTTACACATTACCGCCGAACTGAAAAAAGGTCCGTAGTAGTTACGATAGTTTTCAAAAAATCGGCTTCTAAGAATCGAAATAATCTATGTCTTGGAGTGCTTTATCGAAATTGAAGCATTTCCCGTCGGTAATGTGCCTGCGTAATAATTCACTCGGGCTTCGCCCTCGTGAATTATTCCGCCAGGCACATCACCTCCGGTGAATGCTTCAATTTCGATAAAGCACTCCAAGCCATAGATTATTTCTTAAATATTTCTTGCCCGCTTTGTATAGCTTAAACTTTTTGAGTGGTTTTAAAACTACTTGACACAAATTAACACCATATCAAGACAATGCGCGTAGCACATGCTTTAGCGTGCTCGTTTCATGGAGAAGCTCAGACCTCGGGTTGAAAAGCCATGTTGCTCTATTTCATGACCGCTGTCTCTTTTGAACGTGCATGATGTGGAAATTACTTTGCACGACATGGCAGAAATTAGCCACCATACCTTCGTGACGATAAATTTGACCATGGATGTCAATGACATGTATATTTTCCCAACATATTAGAAAATGAGACCAAGAAATATCCATGTAGAAGCAATGTTTTGATAATGTCCATATCAATGAAAATTAAAGACAAAATTGTAAACCTGCTTTTACCATAATCAGCTTTAGGGTTAACAAATGTTACATGCATATTATAGTCAGATAATGTTGTTTAATGGAACTGTTACGACTTTGTTGGAAATTCAATCTCATGTTAAGTCCATCTCATTCAGGTCAAAAGAATACCCCCAACTTCCATTTCATGGTCGAATATCGTTTGTGAAAATATAAGGGAAGCTACTGCATTTTCATTAAAGTGATGTGTCACATGGGTTACTTCCCTTTTCTGTTCTGTACTTGAACAGTGATATGCTGAGGTCGTTTATGGTCATCCATTTTGCAAATGCGCATCCTCTCAGCAATGCTATGGTTCTTTTTGCGATGGATTTTCAATGGCAACCTTTTGAAAAAGTTCAAAGATATCATGCATATCTTAATAACTTTCAATAAGATATATCAGAAAGTAAAACTGTAGTCAAGTGAGCTTTAAAGGGTCATCATGACCCTCTTGTTTCATATTACTATAGATATATGTATTGAATATGCATCTAAATACAAATCTAAATGCAAATAATTAAAGAGATTGGATGTTTGATTGAATCTGGGTTTTACTATTGTCGAAATACAGCTATTTTCTACATTAATTCGTTAAAATTTATGCTAAATTGTAGTATCAGTGCAGTAATGTGTAACGTATTCCGTAAAAAGAAGAAAGTAAATAAAATATAGAAGTGACACTAGACGCAAAGTTTAATGATGCCAAAAAATCTAAACAAAAAGGAAAATCTACATAACTGGAAATTTTGTCACTAAAAACATACTGAATATTATACAGCTGTTGGTCATTAAGCTAATATTGCCAATCGCTTTTCAAATGTGATCAAATAAAAAGAATTAAGTAATTTAAATTTCTGTTTAAATTATTCAATATAACGACATTCTAACAGCATGTGCACACACATTTCTAACCAACGATACATTATACAAATATAATGAAAAAAAACAACAACACAATTTCTTAAGCTTTATCAAAAGATGATACTGAAGCAAAACAAGAAGTAACATTTGAATATTTTATTTACTCTTAACATCCGGATTTACACGTTGTACAACAAAATCTATTACATTATGTATGACCTTCACACTGATAGCGCTGGCAGATATTTTGCATAGATATAAATACATTATCGGGAAAAAGCTAATTTACAGGCACTGTTGTCCTCCTTCAACGTTGTGTTTATTTTGGCAAGTTGGACTGTTATTGTATGTTTGTTGTACATGCAGTTAAATGAAAACAAATTTTTTCTTCTCTGTTGGATACATACTACGGGAATGTCAGATAGCAGTATGGAAGGTAATGAATAGTGAGTGCATGTCATCGTTAGGCTGTTAACTTCAGCCAAAATTCTCTGTTGTAATTGCGTCGTGTGTTGCACTAGTACATGAAAAATGTACAGTGCAGTTTTGTAAACAGTCGACTGTTGCCAGCAAGTCACTTAATCTTTAAAATGTTTTATGCGGAAATAACACATGCTACAGAATCGACACTACTGTATACTTAACACCTTTCAAGACAACCTTTCAAGAAAACCCCTCCCTAGTTCTGCTTTCGCCTGAACGTATAACTCCTTCTTTGCATGGAAAAGAATTGTAATGTAATTAAGTTGTTTCAGCGGTAGGTATAACACTAATTGTCTGACTGTTTTAGCACTACGCGGCTTTAACACTTTGAAGTGTAGTTTAATTGAAGGAAGTCATGGAAATTTAATACATCTTGGAATTTATATTAACACTTTGGATAAAATGAAATGCATAACGAAACAATATACAGTTAATATTTCAAGACACTGTTAACAGTTCCGATACTCAGTCACTCTTTTTATAATTCACACCATGTCATTATTGCGGGCCGCAGCAGCGGCCCGCTATATTTAATACGTGGTTGGAAAATGTAACATGTGAGTGAAGTAATGTATAGTTCTTTGAACAAATTGTTATGAAAATCATCTAGGAAGTTACAATAAAGATTGGGTTAAACCACTGTTCATTGTGTAGCTTTAAAATTGTCAAACAATTGATATTTCTATCTTTTATCCATGTAAAACGTCAAATTATTTTATATGCTTATGTTACGTCTAATAAGTAGTGAAAAGTTTTTATTGTTCGGCCAGTATAAAAACCGATATCGGTCAAACATGCCGGTATATTCCGGTATCGGGTAAAGTGGGTCCATTACGTTACTATTACTCGATTTTTATAGTTTAAAATTTACAATTACACTTCATTTGTTTTTGAATGGAAGTATCATTGTACAGTTTAAATCAGACATGTCATGTTAGAGCAATAAAGTGAAAGGTAGCCAAAGTTTACGAACAGGTCGGGATGCACTTTCTATATTTATGAGACTGGTTTACATTTCGTGTTATTAGACTGGTCTACAGGTAGCCGAAGTTATTAACTAATTGGTCGGTAACGAGACTTTTAGTAATCGTGAAAATATCCGTTCTTTAGTTTACAAACATTTTGACTGCAAACGATTTTATGAGGATAGAGGCAGGAATAGTATTGTACATTCTGAGAATCACCTTAATGGAACATAGCGTAGAAAATATTATGATATTGCTGCGTTAACTTTGTTTTAATTAACGTTAAATGAAAATAGGGATTTTTTATTTTTTATAAAAAAAAAAAGGAAAGAAAAAAAAATTTTTTTTTATTTTTTTTTTTTTTTTTTTTTTTTTTTTTTTTAAATTATAAATTATACACTGGAAATGAGAAATAGTTACTAAATTGTAAATGCACAAATTTATTCTGTCTCTGTTATAAAGTCTGTAAAGTTTATTTGCATCTCCCATTTCAAAATATTTACATGAAAGCTTTGTTTCTAGGCCCGCTGTGATACGTAGTATCACAGTTTTTCTTGTTGTGTTTCTTACCTATAACTAACTGCTATCTGGCATTCACGTAGAGGCAAACTGAGTCAATCACACCCTAGATCTAATTGGTCACCGTGATTGACCTACTTTTTGGCAACCAATCAAATTTAATATTTTGCAAAAACTGGCTGGAAATTACAGTCAGGTAAATCTCTCCTTTTTTGGACACAGAAAACACTTTTGATAGGTATAGGCATAACGGGAGACATACCGAAGTCTCATCCACAAATACAAGCTAATATAGTTGCTCTCATGGACGGACCTTTATAAAATTTGCTTCAAAATTCACGTGGAGGTCATCTCCCGTTACAATTCGAACTCTACTTGTAACGGGAGATGACATCTCAGTTGGAATTGAGTGTGTAAAACCTTTCGAGACAACCTTTCAAGAAAACCCCTCCCTAGTTCGTCTGAACGTAGAAATCTTACTTTGCCTGGAAAATAATGTCCGTTCAGTCACAGTATGCATGTCAAGAGAAATAAATTCTTTAAACTCTTAATTTAAAGAAATTTTTATTACATTTGTTCTTTTCATAAATATAAATAGTTTTGGATGTTTGAAACAGATAGATCTATGTTTATGTTTTAAATTTTGACTATTATTGTATTGTTAAATTCTATTTCATGAATCCCTGAGTGTTTGTTGGGTATGTGTTTAAAACTGATTGATGCATGTGCCTTTTTTCTCTTTTCTTATTTTGTTGTTTCATTTTCTGTTTGAAGGTCACATTGTAAACAAGTGTAATGTGTTTACAGTCACTTAAGGTGCCTACCTTCTTCAAATAAAGAATTGATCATCATCATTATTATTATATAAGAAGTCTTTGTCGCGTAATATGTACACTTGTTACACTTGTAAGGTTTTGGAACGGAACTTGTTTCGACTTACCACCGTGTTAATGTTCCCGTTGTTGCTGTTGTTTTAAAGCGGTGACTGAATTACTAAGTTGACATTTTAACGCATGTAATTGAACATTACTCCTTGATCAGTCCGCTTGAAAACGTCTTGAAGTATTGTAAGATTACTTGTATCGCATTCATTTGCGTGGATATGTATGTAAGAATTTGTTCATCAAAGAGCAGTTGTCTTTCTCTATATACACTTATATTGTTAAGGTAGTTCACTACACTTTTGAGATTTAAGATTACTTATTATGTCTTATGTAAAAAATAATGTTTTTGGCAACAGGAGTTTTGCCATGGAGAACCGGAGGGGATAGGGGGGGTGTGTGTGTGTGTGTGTGTGTGTGTGTGTGTGTGTGTGGTGGGGGGGGGTAATGTAATACCCTGGCACCTTACCATGTTTTCTTTTGTTCTGTCTATCTTCGGCTACTTTCGGTTTGTATTGCAGGTATTTACTGGCGACACCACATATAGTTGGCTGTTGCCCTTGTTAAATAACACAATTCAACAATCAAAACTTTAAGTAATTGTGCCAGTATTTTCCTATCTTCCGGGATTCTTGTCTGATTTTCCTGGGTTTTCCAAGGCAGAACCTTGTTTATGTAATCATTTTTCACGACATGTCTGTAAATCTGTCTGTTCCGTTTGATGCATTTAAATATCTGAATTTTCGAGTCGTATGCATCAAATCCACCTTTAAACATAATACTATGTAATAATTCACTACTGTTGTTTGTCATACAACCGTATTTCCATGAATAATCTTCGTATTTACTGTATTTTATATATGAGAGTACATGCTGTACAGTAGTTGTCGGCCATATTGATTTTCATGTTGAATAGTCGCCTAGCAACTGTGCAGCCTCTGTGTTTAATTTAAAGTTTAGCTTTCTGACGTTACGGTAGCTAAATTTTTTTTCACTCATCTAACTTCTCGTAAATGTAAATTTGAGGTCATTATTGTTACTTCTTTGTAGTTATAACGTTTACAGCATTTAAGCCTAGTATTTATTAGTGTTTAGACTGCAGGTACTTGTTCCCACAGTGAGGGAGGGGAATTTCGCTCTTTTTTCTGTGGAACGTTCTTGACGTGAATTTCGCCGGTCACAGCGTGAATTCAAACGATGCAGCCGTGAAGTCGCACGAATGCACCATTGACGTACACAGTCAATTGTTGACAGGCCGTTTAGTATATCCTTTATAAGGTCAGTTTTAGCACTGGTTATTTTTCGAATCTACATTCAACAAACATTTTGAAATACACTTTTAAGAGACAGCAAAATCTAAACAGTGTGCATATTATGTTTGGCTAGATAGCACCATTTCTAGCTTTAAATATTTGTCTCAAGATATTTAAAGTAGTTAAAAAAAAAAAGTGGCGACGTAGGGTTTAGGGAGGGGGCCCGGGCAATACACTGTTTTCCGGTAAAACGCTAGCCAAAATGTCAATGGTGGGCCCGGACACGCGGGGAGGTTGTTTTTTTTATTTTAGGGAAACTTAAAAAAAGGGTTTTTTTTTTGAACGGTGGGTTTTTTTTTTTTTTTTTGAATGATTTATAAAAAAATCACATTTTGGCAAGGCGGAGTACACTGCTTATTCCGGTACCGAAACGCTAGCCAATAAAATGCAGATTCTATTCATACTATAGATTTTTCGCCAGTCTTAGTTAAACTTTATATGTCAAACCGTTTTAGAATTTTGCATTCTTTGGGTAACAGTCATTTTGCTGTCTCATGTATAGTACATATGGTATATTGCTTTGTTGAAACATTCTTTGCAGATATTTCAAGATGGCGTCAATAAGTTCGAGCATCGCAGGAACAAATGAAATTTAAAAATTACAACCCAATTAAATATATTCTAAGAAGTTATTTAAGTGCTCATTGCAATAATTTTTCAAATATGTTTGAATTGTTGAAAAAGAAAACGAGAAATGTTGTATCAATTTAACTGGACTTGTCCAGTATTTATACAACTATTGCTGTGAAGATATACCCATGAAAAGTAGTTCTTCTTTGACCCGCCCCTGCAAATCTACTATAGTTAGATTTTACGCATTGATCCGTGACAACACGTTTATATTTATATTTTATAAAAAAGTCATAGCTCACGGGTCAAAATTACATCGCAACGTAAACTCATCTAAACATATATAAAGTATTAATAAAGTTCTGAATCAAATAGTTATTTAAAAAATACCCGCATCGACTAACACGCATAATAATTATACTTGTTGTGGAACAAACCTGGCAAACTCATGGGGTTTCCCCTTGTTTATGTTAAATTAATCCGAAAATAAATGACTAGTGAGTAGTGTCTATTAATAATCACCACAGACGAAAACCCCGCACCACTTATACCTGTGCTCAATAGGCGACGGGGTAATATTCTGAAGGAATCCGAATTATAAACAAAATGTTTGATAAGACTATTGAGGTTTAGTTCATTTCGAAATCGATAAAGGAATTTTATCTCATACATAATGACACTGGGGCGTAAAGTCTATTTAAAATCAATAAAGCAAATAACAAGATAAACACATTTTTTAAAGTCTTGTTTAAATGCATATTGCTTTTCGTGACTATGTAGCACTACCTTAAAAAGTTAAGATGAGAAACATATAAAAATGTCAAGGTGGGATTATATTTTCTGCTGAAAGTTTAAGGAAAACGCGTGTTGCAAGTTCTGTCTAGATGCCACGGAACTAACTTTGTAAACATTTTTTCCGGAAGCTTGTGAAATCTTTGGAACGCATAGAGAAAAAGTTGTATGGTAAGAACGTGATTTTCATTCTTTTTGTCGTAAATAAACCTGAATTGGTCAGTAAACGATAAGAGAACATACACATTCTTAAGGAGTAGCTTGGACGAATGTCGTTTAATAAACACTTGTGGTTTATCTTTTACAAGTCGTAACAAATAATATAAAATGATCAGATCATGTAGGCCTAAAGATAACACTCAAAACGAAACCTCTGCACGTTTTGAGAAAACATGCATGAATCAGATATGAAACAGAAAGTAGCATGAATTTTCCCAAATCACGTTAGCCGCCTACATATTTTACATTCAACATATAGATTTTACATTATCTTCCGAGAATGTTCTAACTGTTTCGGTATAAATAGTGATTATCGATTTAAAGTATTGAGAATTGAACTTGAGGAATTTATTTTTAGCGGAGCTGCATTTCAAGGACACAATCTGTGACATTTTTAAAAAGATTTTGTAGCCTGTTATGGAATTCAATTGTGAAAATTGCGTATTTACATAGATAAAGGGGACAAAATATCGATGACAGTAGCAAAGAAATTGATACGAGAAAACAGTACAACTATAGCACTATACAAAGCAAAAATGTTATAAAATACACCGCCAGAGGTTTTGGATTTGGAGCAGCCGTATAACGTTAGGCCCAAAACAGTCCTTAAGATTCGAGGTAAGATAATCAAAAGACGGAAAACAATATTGGCCAACTATGTACTGAAAATTAAATGTATAAAATGTCTGATCAGAAACTTAAAAGAGTGTCTCAAGCGGAGATTGAGTTCGATGATGCAAATCATACTGATCATTCGAAACAACAAATAAAGAAAGGCGACATATCGCGTTTCTTCGCCTGTAGTGACAAGACAGTAAGGAAAGTATTACCTGATGGTTTTGGTTTCACAGAAGATACTTACAAGTTCCGGTTACCCGAATATCAGCCAACAAGGAACTTAGATCCTCGACGAACGGTAATTCATGATCGGTTGTCAAAGAAAGATGAAAATGGTAAAGGTCTTTCAAATCAGCAATGTGAAAGAGGTGCGAATATTGATCTGCCACAACTTGACTGTATATCAGTGACTGAAGATGACATTTCACATGATCAAACAATAAGTAATACAGCAGACGACAAGGTAAAGATGCAACACCAATCTTCTAAGCATCCAAAAAGCCTACGAGGACAAACATTGGACGAAACTGATCTGGAACAAGATATTATAATTGTTGACGGTGTGGTTAGGAAAACACTTAAAAGTGGATCGGATTACGCTCCTGATGATTTCATTTTCAACAGTAAACGTAGGAATGGGGTAAGTGTGGAAGAGAAAGCACATAAAACATAATAATTATAAAACAATAAGTCAATTGTTTTTGATATCTCAGATGTTCAAGTAAATATGAAGATGAGAGCTCGTGGTAGATTTGTAAAGTAAGTCAAATTAAATTCTATACAGAATGTATCTAGATTTAGAAAATAACTGCATTTGAAATGAAAAGTTATGCTTTCTCCATGAGGGTCTACTACATCATTACTAATACGTTTTTGCTTACCAAAACAATGTTGGCTTTTCAATAAATAGAGCTAAAATAATTACTGCTATTACAACTTACACATTAACTCGGTTAAGTAACGATTTACGAGTTGCAACAAAATGTCTTACTCCGCGCCATATTACAAAGGATTTCAGAATTATGTCCTCTTTCGTTTTAGTCGTATTGACAGTAGTAAAATATTTTGTTGCCTTTGCTTTTAGTGTAGATGACGTGATACAACTTTGTAGCGTATATGAGATATACCCATAACACTTATCAATCGTAATTATATACTAGTATATACGCCTTACATACATTTTGTTTTTTTCAACAGAAACTTATTGCGAAGAAACCCATTTGTATTCCACACATATGTTCTAATAAATTAGAATACGATGAGTTTGGAGCACAGCTTTACACGTATGAAGTAAAAGAACGTGATGGGACCATCTACTACCATCATATCTTCGTGAACGTAAAACCTGACGGTCCTGCGAAAATAATGGGTATAGAGTAAGTTACATCTTCAAATTTGTATTCTTACACTTATTAGTTGCTACATTTTTGAGACTGTTCGGGCAACGTTCGTCATGATTTGGTTGACAAATATCAATGTGTCACAAATGGACACTAATACTTAATCTTTCAAGTTGAAAAGGTGTAATGTTACTCCGAAGACTTAACGAAGGAAACATACACGGAATGAAAGAAAATGTTGACATCATATGTAATAATGAAAGGATAGAATATGAGGTTAATTTCGTTTAGAAAGCTTTAATACAAAAACTTTTATTGATAGTCCACCTTCAGCAGACTAAAGATGGTAATCAATGATTTTTCTGTTAAAAGGAACACGACTTTGTCTTTATATCGAACATTTTCCCCCATATTTACTTGTTATTTAATACTCTTTACTGCAATAGAGAAAATGACGAACTTGTTCTACTTCTTGGTCGTTTTGTCCCGGATGTGAAGCAAATGGACGTGGATAAATTATTTCACAAAGTCAAAGTAGACGGAAAGACGAGATTCGTTCTGGTATGTCGAGTTCTGTAGTGATCAACTCATTTGTCATTAAATTGTTTGAAATTAAAGAGATTAGTTATTTATAAAGGCATATATTCGACAAAGATTTTTCAAAGATATTAACATAAACACAGAGAATTCTTTTGATTACAAGTTAAATCGCTCTAAAGTTTTATTAGATATCGCCATAAAATCAAAAATATTGTTTAAATATTAACAAAATCAAGACAATTTCAGAATTTACATGTCAATGTAATTTGCAATGAAGAAAACTTTAGATACTTCAATTACAACTGTGACTAGGTCTTAACATGCGCATTTAGGGAGCTGAATAGGATACTATTATCTTATTGTCACTGTGTAGGTAATCCGTAGAGAGCGTGATCGCTGGATTTGGTTGGAATTAAGCGCAATACTGGCACCGGAAACGGGGACAGGTATTTCAGTGTCTATCGTACTTTTTATAGTTACAATTCTTTTACTAAAGAAGTATCAAGATGCCATGTTCAAACTCTCAGAGTTGACCAACGTTTTAGAAGATTCGGACAACAAAAATAACTGACTAGCTATATTCAAATTATTATAGAGGCTTAAAGAAAAATTACATATCATTGATAAACTAAAGCTCTTTATCACTTACGACTATCATTAACTTTATGATATATAAGAAAGCACAGATATAAAGTTTACGTGTACATTAGAGTACAAAGGGAACCTTTAAAGTCATTACCAAAGACTAATTTAAAAGAAGTCATTATAACTTCAGAGGTCTATCCCGTTGTGGAACAGCCAAAGCGTGAACTCCTTAAGGATAATTGTCATCAATACTCGGAGACTGCACAGATATACAAAGTTCCTGGGACACAGTTTTATCTACAAATTAGCAACGGGAGATAGTGTCAATTGACATAATGAATGATCGAAGATACAAATCAAGTAAGTGCCCTGAGTACATTTTCAGTTTAATTAATTTTGATTTAAAGTTAAGTGTATACTTCATGCATCAACTGAAAAGTACGGGAACGTCATTCCGCTGTCTGATGCAACTGACGTTATTTCCTGACTCTCTGTTTCGTTTTCATTCTAAGCATGTCATAAAGAGGAACAATAAACATGATTACAAGGCAGCTAACAGCATCTCTTGAAAAAAGCAATGTTGCCGAAAATTTGAATAAAAGAGTAGTTTTGAATAGAAGAACATTTTCAATTAAAGTCACAAAATGTGAGGTCAAAACAATTACTCTCAACATGTTCAATCTTTTTGCATTAAAATGTTTAAATTGTGCCTAAGTTTGCCACTTTATAATTGTTTTTCCAGTTTTATTATGAGTTATTAACTATAACAAATGTAAATTTCTGAAAAGCAACAATCCAATACCTAAACAGTGGACCCCCTTTAGTCAGTATTATCTATTGTAATCCCATTTGTGCTATATCAAATATTTCCATCCGAAGACCACTATCTCGAAGAAAAATAGAAGGAGAGAACGTGGTTTGCAATTGAACTCAATCGAATTAATTAAAAAAAAATATATGCGGTATGGGTCATGCGCCTAGCCATCTTCTTCAAATCTCCATTACTTGTTTACGCCTACTCACTTGACCTAAGATTTGATACGGAAATATTTTATACTTGTGCAATTTTGTGTTTCAAAAGAAACACGTAAAGGAAAATTTCCTCGTTTATGTAGTACGTAGGATAATTTCATTAAAAATTGATAATAAGAATATCTTGATCAAGTTGTTATGATAACTAGCACGTATTTTGAAAACACTGCAAAAGTTAACACCTGTCTGCAAGTTATCATTTTCATATCATATTTCAAGTCATCATTAATCAAGTTATCATATTTCTCTTTTCCTATTTTAGAGATTATATGGAAACGTGTTTTTGTATGTCAAGCCGATGATACTGGAGAATTCAAATTTGAAGCTTCTCTCTCTGATGAAACGAAGAAGCTTTACATAACTATAGACAACAACAAAACTATCGTACTAAACGTATGTTTACTTAAGCGTCGTTACGAGGAATGTTCAAATATGAATGCATCTAAGCACATAAAAATGTATCCTTGATAGATTTCAATGAAAATTTTATTTTGTCCCCTCGAAGTATTCACATCTAACAGATATGCAAGGTTTCAGTATTCTAATCCAATCCTTGAAGGCATTTTCAAAATCTTTTCTAGGTATACTATGAAGACAGTGGAATATTGCAGAACCGAGGTGTTTGCGCTGGACAAATTTTCGACCAGAAAAATATTTTTTGAGCCTTGGGAACAAAAAGTAACACGGTGCAAGGTCAGGCGAATGTGGAGGGTGAGAGAGCACAACAACCTTTTCCTGCTTCAGAAAGTCTTGTACAATAGACGCCTTGTGCGATGACGCATTGTCATGTAGCAATCTGACATTGGTCAAACCAGTTGCAGGTCTTCGATTTTTGAAATATTTCTTCAGTTTTTGAAGAACTTTAGTCTTGTAAAACTTCGCATTTACGGATTTGCCTTTAGGTACAGCAACCCGAATGTGTGAAGAATATGACATACATTACCTTCTTGACACTCATGGTCGGCTTTTCAATGCATAGTCTTTTGTCAGACTTTGTTGACCATATTTTGTTCTGAATCTTTCGTTTGGGCTTAAAAAAGTGAACCTATATCTTGTCACCAGTGACGACATTTGCGAAAGACCGTGCATGTAATTTGGAAACTGTTTATTAATAAGCAACATTTTCGCGCATTGCACGCGTGCCTTTTTCTGCTCATCTGTCAACAGATGGGGAATCCATCTAGCACAGATGTTTCTCATTTTCAAATTACATTTCAGAATTGCATGAGCTGCTCCTAATGAGATGCAAACCATACTAGCTATTTGCCTAGCAGTGTATCTTCCATCAGTAGCAACTATTTCTGTCACTCTAGCAACCATCTTGGCAGACGTTGCTGTTTTCGGCCGACGGCCATGTGGTGCATCTTCTGTTTAAACTAACCCACATTTGAATTTCATAAACCAACAAATAACCGTCGAAAAAGACATGTCATTATGCCCATAAATAGAACATATTTCATCAAACATGTCTTTACACCCTATGCAAAGAATTCAACGATTCTTAATATAGGACCGTATTTCAACAGCGTACGCTGACTTTCTTCCAGCCATTTTTGTATTAGTATACACGAGTAGGTAATGTTTAGCGAGCGATAGACACAGCTAAAGTGAACGGATTTTAATGAGTGTGGTATCAATGAAAAGCTAACATAATAATCTACCCAATAATCTTGATTTCCTGCTGACTTTCACATTATTGAGCGAAATAACGTTCTAGATGCATTTATATTTTAACAATCCTCGTAAAGGTATCAACGAAAAATAAATACGGTTTTATAAACCAACATATGTGAAAGTGAGAATGACTTACAACATTTGACATTTGACCTTTCTTCAAGTTGGGATCACTTATACTCAGCATGTCTCTCGAAACCTTTAAACATCTGCTTAATTCGCTTACTAGTGGACTGGAAAGTCATTTTGCTATATGCTTACATTAATGTAGGTGAAATACTACTTTAGGTTTTAGCTCATGCTTGTCCTGTCATTTTCAGTCTGAGCCTCAGCTATTTGAAATATTTGGTGCAGAAGCTGACAAAGTACGTTTTGGTGCAAATGGTAAGTTAATTGTTCACTTACATAATGTGTGGAAGAAACAGTGTACTTCCTTTAATATCTGCTACCACGCCAAGGTCAATTGTATTATTAAATTATGTCATCGGTTCAATTAGTAACCTCTGTAAGACGTATATGTATTTATATGCCTAACATCAAAATGAAAGCTGGTGTAGTATTTTTCTAGATATTTCCTCAGATATTCTTTGCGATTAAAATCGCTGTCAGTAGTTGTAAATAAAATAAGTTAGCTATATATTTCCAAAAGTCTTTTTTTTCAGGAATGTACCTTGGATATAATCGTGATACAAAGCAAGTCAGGGCGCAACTTCATACCTGCGTGTTTGAGGAATTTCCAGCACGAAATGATTCTGGTCTAGATAAGCCGGATGGTCGGTTGACTAACTACAAAGAAGAAGACCAATTTGATGGTGTCATGCCACATCAAATCCAGCATCAAATCAGTTCAGATTCTGGTAACTTCAGCTTATCTCCGCAAATTATCGCAGACAGTTCAGATTCTGATAGACTTTTCTCCGCAAAAACAAGTCAAGAACTTTCAAAGTCTGTGACTAATTCGAAGTTAGATGTGGACTTTTTCGGACACGACAGTGAGATAGAACGAAAAATTAACGATCAACGTCTTGCAATGTCGTATAAAAGATACATACCAATGCAGCAATTTCTTTGACAGTGAAATGAGCTGGAAGAAAAATATGAATGTACTAGAGAATTCTAGACAAAGTGTAATATTTTACTAAAAGTAAAGGTAATAGTGTTGAAAACAACATTTTTAGTCAATTATGTTTAAATAATTTAGTTACATCTGCTTTCGAAATGCATTTAGTTGAGTAAAGAAGTTGGCCAAAACTGTATGATGTATTGCTTAAGAATTGTTTTAAAATAGGCAACATGCAAACCTTGAACTCTTTTTTGAAGGCCTCAAAAGTTAAGAAATTCCACATTTATACTTAAGTCGGCAGTATCATTGTTGCATACACATGTACAACATGACTTCAATAGGCAATGAAAATTTCTGCTGAAACAACAGAAATACTTGAGTGTTTGAAAAGCTCTATTACAAATGAAAATGCAATTTGTAAAATACGCTCATGCTATGATTTGCTGCTTGTGACAAATGGAAATTCAAAGACATTGTATATCGTGATTTGTATATTATTCAATGTACATTTTTAAAAATATTTTGTACGTATTTAATCAAATTTCTGCACAGGATTTGGTTGGCCTGTCTACCTTATAGATCATCATGTGTTATCAATAAAATGTTTTCCTTCACACCTTTTTGTTTAATTCAATATATAAGATAAAACCACATCATACATTTCTGGTCATGAATGAAATTTTGCGGCTTAATGGTTGTGCTACAAGGGCGATAAATACATTGGAAAATTTGGTTTCGCAATAGAGCTAGAACGAATTATCATTTTTATGTCCGAACCTCGCTAAAACGTTGAACTCATAGAATGTGTACATTAAAGGAATGTTATTCTTCATTTAGATTGTTTATAATCACTGTCCACCATGGGATTTCTGCTAAGGCATCTGACAGGCGCAGGTTGAAGATACAGATGAAGATACAAGGGAATCCAGATACCAATAGATTCCTTGTTTCTTCTACGTGCACGTTTTATAGCACCGATACATGTGCGACTACCTTCGGGTTTCTAACCAGTTAATCTCTAGAAGGGTGGGGGACATTGAGAAGCGTTCCTGAAATTTCTGACCTCCAGATTGGTAGTCCAGAGCGTTAACCACTCGACCACGTTGCATTACTTATATGTGATTTCATGCTTGAAGTACAATATACGTTTTCTGTGAGTGAACTATTCTTAGCACTTTGCATTCGAAATATTTCGCGAAATAATATCACGTTTGGACTGTTTCGTTATGACTAATTTCATTCTCTTGATTCTCTGATCACTTTGGGCCTCCAATACCATAAATACGTACGGCAGATAGTGAATTCTTGAATTAACATCGGCTCTGGCAAGAGGTAGTTTTAGAATGTGGTGTGATATCAAAATGCATTTAAGAACTCTGGGTGATTTGGTTGTTTTAAACCTTATTTAAACTGATTGATACGTGCTGATCCCCCATGCATATTGCTCGATACACGTTAGAGTATTGCTCTGTCCACTATATGAAATCTATCATTTGTCCCGAACTTGCAGAAATCAATGTTTCGTCATTAAGTATAGGTTCTGCATGATGCCTTATCGTTTGCCTGTGGGGTTACGCTGTAATAAGCAATTTTTTTCCTCGGTATTAATGAAAATGCTGCCAAAGAATAGTTCGGTAAAGCTAAATTAGTGGGATTAAGGTCTTAATGTACTTATTTTATGGAAATCATTTCAAAGAAGACTTTGTTAATGCCTAAAATGCATTGTATAAAGATATTCTTTCGGTTCAGTAAGAAATATGTAAAAGCAAGAAAACATCATTGTGAGAAATGAATCATTTTAGTACAATATGTTGAATAGTGTCTTTTAGCGCTATGGGTAGAAAAAGCAAGGGTTAGGTTTATACTAATTTATTTTAGGTTGATTGTGAAACAAGCTATACAACTTATAGTAATCACTCTCGACACCTCATTTCTGTTGGTATCCATTGCCGTGAGGGTATGAGAGAAGAAAAGCCAGTTTCCCTTTTAATGCTGAGTGCCAGGCAAGGGAGCTACTGGTGCCATGTTTTACATCTTTGAAGCGGGCCCATTATCATTAGGTTATCGAGGCGGTATTGAAGCAAGGGTTAACTTTAATCTATAGTTTTAAACGTTACATTTTAGTAGACAAAACTGGAAAACTTGCATTTATCAAACGAACAAGTCAATGAAAGAAGATAGGACAAACTTCAAAATATCCTGTAGCATTTCGACGTTTTTATCTTTTGGTTTAATCATAAATGATTATTTCAACAGGCTGAAAGGGCAGATTTTTAAAATTCTTTCTGGAAAACATATCATAAATGCGACCTTATCATCAAAAATTTCGATAATGGAGGAAGACCTTTGTTTCAGATTTAAGTGGCTGGAGATAACATTCATATCAGTCGTTTCATGTCTATATAGGTGTTATCTTTCTTTTGCAAAGCTCAGTACATAATGTAATATATATTTGTGTGTGTAACATGTCATCTTATAGAAAACTGGCGCTGCGGATAGCACCCGTAAAACTCAATCGTAAGTAATATGTATTTTTTCTAAGTAACCTTTTACTGTTGTTAACAGTAAGTTTATTTACAACAAAGGGAAAAAACTTGATACCAGAGACGTGAATGCAACAGATATTGTATTCAAGCTGTATATGATATTAAATTTAGCTCGCACAAAGTATTTATGTCCTCATTCATTTGGCATAATAAGGCGAACCGAAAGAAAAACTGGTGATTTCTTTTGCATGTTTTCTGATTACAAAAGGAAATAAATATTGACTGACACAGGTAACTGGGTGTAAATGCATATTATTACTGATTAAATATTTTTAAAAGACACATGTTTAAGTACATATGTTAAAGAACTATTACGTTTTCAGGTTTGGGCCCACTAAAATAACTTAGATCTACAAGTAGTTATGAATCTCATGCATGGTAGAGATATTCGAAAGGTGAAACTCTCGGAACCACATTGTAATGTCCCATGCGGGTTTGTCAAAGTCAGCGATTATGTGGTTGATACAGAAAATAACTACCGGTTGACAACTAATCAGAGTTTGTTTTGTGCATGTATACAGCTAAAAACAAAACAGGTACTCTTCTATATAACATGTTAAATGTATTTTGCTAACGGAAACGATCTATGCATTATGAATACATGATATGAAATTTCAAAAACAATATTCATTCAACCGTTAGTTTCGACAAATAAACAGTGGTTTTGTACACATTTACTTACAAAAAAAGTGTGGGGATGTGTTGTTTAAATTTGCATTATTTTATCAGTTTATTAATATTTGTCAACCATATTTGTCATAGGTTTCCTGTATTTCGAGTTTGTTTAGATGTGTCATGCTTTTTACAAAATGAAAACAGTACAAAGCACATACTCAGCACATTTCGTTATTTGTTTTCTTACAGACATTAGATACAAAATTTGGTGGGGTGTTAGATGGAACAAAAATTCGCATATACTGTAACAGAGACAAACCGCAAAGCGAACATCTTTATAACCGATATTTCGTCCGTAAAGTTACAGACTATAGCCTCGCAAAGGAGCTTGGTATTTGGTAAGGATCCGGTGCAAACAGCCACCTTCAAAGTAGATCAAATGTTTACTTTACATTCATCGTGTTAGTTACTAGCTTGAAGCAAGTGACAAATACGTTCAGGGGATTTTCTTACATTAAATCAGTGAAAATCCTCTAAAACCCGTTTCCAACGAGAAACATTTCGTTAAAACTTCAAAATATTACATGGCAAGATAATCATTTTTTTCTTCAAATTCCTAGAATCCTTCACAAGCAATGACACACCGAAACGTATCGATATTAAAGAAACGACATAACGTTATCGGTATCTTTTAGGGCTTTTATAAAATTTTATATAACTAAATGGTGTATACAATCGCAAAGATGTACAGAGGAGACAATTACGATAAAGTTGAAATAAAGTTTGACGATAAAGTAAGCTTACTGCCTGTGGGCCCATATCGATTTGCCAATGTCGACCGTCCGTGTTTCGCCTGTCGATGATATTTGAGCTTCGTCCGTTTAGAAAGTAGTTTGACACAACCATTTGACGGAATCTTCAGTTTTACAAACAATTTGAGACATTACATAAAGTGCTGGGTTTTATTTAAAATCATACAAGCTTTGTAACGTCTAAAATTAAAGAGGCACATCTTTAGGACCAAGATGAATAGCATCAAAACAATTTCTATTAAAAAATGGAAATAATTGCAACAAAACCTGAACGTTGAAGCCTTATAGATTTACACAGATTAAAACTTAACAAGGTGTGCTGTATAAGTTTTATATAACTAATCATCACTTGGTAGTTGAGTTGCTGACTTGAAGTAACTGTAACCTTTCAGTGATTGACAGTCATATGTTTGGTCCATGCTAACCGACAAAATCTCCTAAGAAGGAGAAGATTGTTACATAAACTGCCCGTTTATAAAACCTTGACTGAAATGCAGTTGAAACGGGTGTTTAACTCATACAAACAAAGACATATATTTTAGAGTTTCAATATTCCTTATTCCTTTTTACCTTTCTTTATACAGCCGTAATGATGAAATAGTCCTTCTGAATGAAAAATTCCTTCCGGAATTACACGCCGAAGTTGTGTTTGAGTTAATCCGCAGCGTAAAATTAGATGAAAAAACAAGATGCTCATTGGTAACTTATACACTTATATGCACTTACAACTAGATTCATTAACGTTTTTAACAACCATCATATACTTAAATTGAAACACGGTATATGAAAACGTTGTCCACAAAAGAAGAGGTAATTTAAATGTCTTTACTTGTTCAATTGCTTAATGATACCGATGATTGCACAAAAGACAATAAAATACGGAACTTAAAGTTATATTTACCATTTTCTAAAATGTACATTAATTTTACTGTTAAACATTTATGTTCAAAAGTTGTGATTCATTTTCAGGTATTTAGACGACTACATGGTCGTCAATGGCAATGGTTTGAAACCAGTTTCATACCAGAGACGGTTAAAAGTAATACTGGTATGTATTTATAGTCTTGTCATTTTTCGATGAAAAAATATCTGGTTATTTGAATGACGAAGTTGTTGTTGGGCAGGCGGGCGTCAAACTTTTCGTTTTCGAATTATACTTTAAGATTGGATTGATCTATTGACTAGAAACTCGATCACAGATACCTTGCATTGAGACCTCCCTTGGGATTGCATTTTGGGCCCCTTTGGCAAGGTTAAGCTCACTGTGGCTAAAAAATAAAAACGGTTTTCGGACAATAACTTTAGTTTGGATAGTGCTGTGGTTATCAAAAATGGTCTACAGGTTGCCTTCGTAGAGACCTGCGTCCCTTGAATTTCATTTCGGGCCTTTTGGGCCAAGGTAAAAATTACTGCGGTTTAAATCGAAAAACGCTTTCCGGGCAATTACCACAGTTTGTAAAGAGAAAATTATGTTTTAGGTTGTCATGGAGATTACCCTAGGGATTGCATTTGGAGAATCTTTAGCAGCAAGATCAAGGTCACTGTGACCAAAATAAAACAACATTGTTTGGGGCAATGACTTAAGTTTGGTTAATACGATGGATATGAAAAGTGATCTGCAGTTTTCGTTCTTGGAGACTATCCTAGGACTGCATTTGCGGTCCCTGGGACCAAGGTCAAGGCCTCTGGCTAAAAATAGAAGAAAAAAATCTGGATAATAGCTTTACAGAGAATAGATCTGTGAACGTAGTTGCTTGCATGGTCCTACCGTTTAGCAGTTTTTGGAGTCAAAGGCCAGGTCATTGTGGCTAATAAAGAAAAATAGTCACAGCTCTGTTTATTCACTCAAATGGTTCCATTAAAATTGGCTGGTTGATTACCTACATGTATTCGCATGCACAGTTTTGGGTCCATTAGGGAAGGAAGTGTTTTAGAACATTAATGGTGAAGCTTTCGTTTTCATTTTGAAGCTTTGAACTTGGCATTAGACTACAAACTACACAGCACTTTAACGTAATTGCTATTTACTTGTTACGTTATGATTTGCAGACACCTGGCATCCATTTGCATTTTAATAAAATGTCTTTCCTCTGCACTATGTATACAATCATATTGATACTTTATAATTACAGATTTCCTTTCTGCAACTGGAATACCTCGACGGGACATTGGAAATATAAGTCTTCTTTCAGATACCGTAAGAAAATATAAAATTCCAGGGACACAACTCTTCCTGAAAATAGACCAAGAAAGGGGAATCACTTTTAACCTTTTGACTGGGAAGCAAGGCATGTATCCAATTAATAAAAAAAAATTATGCCTAAAAAAAAAAAAAAAAAAAAACATGAACACAATGTTTATTTTAATAGCTGACAGTTTATTCTGAACTAAACATTAGTTATGGTGTTTAATGCCGTGTTTATGAAATATGAAAATCAAACGACCATATTTTTATTCAGAAACGATAAGGAAACGTGTCTGGATTTCTGAAGACAATGTAACTGGATGCCCTAGTTTCGAAGCTACTCTTTCCGATGACGCGGGGAAGCGTTTCATAACATTTAATCAACAAAACGATATTGTTCTAAGCGTATGTATGTTTTTATATTTTATCCTATCTTTATCGCATATTTATAATTTGTTCCTTCTGTTGTAGCTTTAACAGATTGTCATTTAGAGTGAAATTGTATATTAACACACTTTAATTGATAAGACGTTAACAAGTCAAAATATAATTGAACTCAGTGCTATGAATTTGTTTACTTCCGAGAGGAAAGAACCAATGAATACCTAAACTGTGGCTGGCTTGAAGACATGGTTTTACTATTTACTCTCGGATACACAGTACTAATAATAAAATCTTTATTTAAAGAAGGTTTACACATAAAGCTATGCTCAAAACAAACAAAACTTAATTACAAGGTGTCCTTCTAGAAAAGAAACAAAACATCATGGGCGAAGAAAATAGTATTTGAAACAACAATACAATTTATACAAAAAGACATTCAATCCCAACAAACACTCGTCATTACCCATATATGTTTTATGAAAAGTGAAATTATAAGTATCAATCATACAGAACACATATTTTATCTATACGTAGCACATATTGAAATTATATTCTTGAAATGCTAGATCTATTTGAAAGACGATACTGAAGAGAAATTTCTGATTTCATGAGGTATTTTATTCCAAATATCAATACTGGTGTAACTGAATAAAATTTTCATGTAACTTGTTCTTGGTTTGTGATGTCTTTAGTAATTTCTTTCCGAAAAACGGAGTCTATAATGTGTATTGTTCGAAAATGTTAATAACTCAGTCAGATATTCCGATACTAGCTGATGTTGGCATTTTAATATAAGTAAACTTATATGGTAGGTACACCTGTTTTCGAATTTTAACCATTTAAGTTCATTAAACATATCTGACGAACTAGTTTTAGTAGTTTATCTAATGTAACAGTTAGTGGTAACCTTACTTTGTGCAATAAACTTTCCAATAGGGATAAAACAATATGATCTTATGTAGTGTACCCTTTTTAAGTCAAATACTCAGGAGGTGTTTTACCTAAGTAATAAATGAAATAGTTATCAACATTTTCTCTGCTCATTCAACACGCGCGTTTTTATTATTGCAGTCACAGCCTCAAACATTTAAGATATTCATGACAGGATGTAAAGTTCGCTTTCAAATGAATGGTAGGTACAGATACCTTTGTTCGATGTGTTGTTTGAAATATCTTTTATGAAAACCACCGCCTGTTGTGCTTATGCGCATATATATTTAATATGCATTCTGCTGTGTAAAGAAAAATCACATGTCATTGGCTCCGAAAAGAGCATTTGAATTTACTACAAACGCTTAAAATGATTGAAAGTTTGACCGATGAGCTAAAATCCACTGTTGTTTTTGAAGTTATTGGGATAACACTTAATTTGTGAAGACAATAAATTTAGTTGTGTCGAATTCATTATCCCCCGACAGAGGTTTGAAATAAGTTTTCTTAAATTAATGGTGCTGATGTAATCTAGCTTACATCAACTGAGTTTTGTATGACTGTAAGATGCAGAAAAATACCCTCAGAGATGAGAGCCCATTGCTTCTTTTTTTGTAAAGGCTTGATAGAATTTGATTATGTTTGGCACAAGTAATCAGCTTCGGATATTTTAGAAACTTTAATTTTACAGAAATGAGGCCTTTAAGAGAATGTTGTGCTTTTCTTACATAATCATTCTATATAAAACACTTGAAAATTCGTGTTGTCTGAAACAAGTATTACTAATTTAATTTAACTTACAACAATTAAGTTAACCAACACACCTTCTAGTTGTTTGCTTCATTTGGCGTGGGATATAAATTCACTGAATGTTCATGTTTGTTTTTAAGGTTTGTACCTAGGATATGATCGAAACACATATGGTGCCAAGGCACAACTTCATGACTGTGTGTTCGAAGAATTTCCAGCTCAAGATGATTTACAGTCAGACAATCCAGATTGTATACTAGCAAATATTGAAATGGAAGAGTTAATTGACAGCTGCCATCAGCCTTCGACACAATCCTACAAAGTTTTGAATATATCGTCGCAAATAAGCTTGGATTCTTGCGAAAGCAGTATGACGAATTCAGGGATTCGTATAAATTCTGAAACAAGCAGGCTGTATCCACAAATTAGTTCAGATTTGGACAGGGCGCATTTAAGTTCAGAGTGTAAAGCACGGCCATTGGAATTCCAAATAAGTAATGACTCTGGTTTTGATGGTATATCACTCGACACGGAGTAATGCAAAACGCAATAATTTCAATCAAAAAGAAAATGACAATCACTCTCTATCTGTAACTCTACTATAATAACCAGCTGACGTTTTGTTCTTGATTACTAAAAATTGTATCATAAATTTTGAACTCGATTTTAATTTGTAACATAATGATGCAGATTTGAAGCTGTTATACACTTGTAGCGTGCTAAATGATATGAATTTTATTTTATTTGGATTTCACCAAGTATCAGTTTATAACTTAAATATATTGTAAATCAACTTTGTACCACTTCTGAATTGATTTTAAAAAACTCCCGCAATTGGTATTTTATGTTTCTTTAGCATCCATAGTGTCTTGAAAATATTTAAACCCACTGCTTAACGTCTGTTTTTGTTACGTATTTTGGCGTTTTTCACCCCTATTGGCTAAAACTCTGATTAAACAATGCCATTTTTTGGAAAGAAAACGAAAATGACCTTTATTTGTATGAAAACACACATACACGGGGTTTGGACAGAAAACAATAATTGAACCTCTATTTTTAAATTCTCGTTTTCACCCTAGTATGTTTTATACAATATATATAGAAGATATGCAACACGTCAGGGGGCATTTATACTTAGAAGTCGATTTTAACTTACCAGTCTCATCTGTAAGGGAAAAATGTTGTCTGTAATATTAAGCCACATTGAATCCGGCAACTTTTTGTTAAAAGCTACATACACCTGCAAATCTCCCATGAATTCTATATATAGCATTCACATGGTTTTATCGGTACTGCTCTTACTTATACTTCAGCTAAAGGCGCAGGGAGCCAGAACGTGTTAAAATACGGGCACGCATTGTAGGCGATCTGACTGTATTACACGTTCTGATTGCCCGCGCCTTCAGTTGAAGTATAAGGTAAAAGCAGTACCGTAATAGTCACATACACAGGTGCTTTGGGTCTGGACCTCATCCCCTTAGGCCTGACCCTCGCCCCTGCTCACTGCAGTATCTTTAAATACATCCTACAACTGCGTGTAAGCTAACCAATTACAGATGCAATTCCTTATTCTACTTACCTACTGATCACATGTTTATGGTGACAATGTATTTAAATACAATGTATTTATATACGTTCCGTACAACATGGGACAAGAATAGACTGGGTGGCGAGTCCATACCACGCGCATCTGTGGTCACATACATACAAACAGAATGAACATTTTACACAATAGCACGTCCGACACACAATTTCCCAATATCAAGAGTCTATTTCTATCGGATTCAAGTCGTTTCTTCAAGTTAAAGAGTTTTCAGAAAGCCCTTTTTTAGTTTTTGCAATTTCATTGAAAACAAAAGTTGTTTGTTAAACACGTAAAAACATACCCCTCTTGATGCAGAAGTCGAACTATGCAAAGAACAGTTTAAAAAATATTAAAGTTACTGTAAAACTCGCATAAGACTTGATAACCTGAAACTGAGTAACAGTGACCTTGACCGGCCCTCCCACCCCGAAAACAATTCTTTTTTTGCTTTAAACATTTTCCTTATCTAGTTTTAGTTACAGTGACATTGGCCTTGATTTCTCCATCACCCCCACCAAATTGTTTTTGCTATATGCAATTTAGAAATAAAAATAAGACTCGGGAAATAATGTACATTTTAGTAACAGCGATCTTGACATTAACCCTAGTGAGCCGCAATGCAAACCCAATTGTTAATCTTTTGGTTCCATGTTCGAAACTTTCATCAGGCGTGATGTTTTTAATTTATTTACAAAATGTTATTCATGATAAAACTTGCGAGTAATTTGACCATACACGATTTTTTCAAGATGCGCATATCGATGGAAATTTAATTTCATTATTTATCTGTCTCTAGGTATATAGGAAAAACAGAAATCATAGAATATAAAAAGCGAAAACTATCAAAAACTAAAAAAAAAAAAAACAGCCGCTTATAAATACCTGTGAAAAATTAAAATCTTATGGCCAGGATTTGAACCTTCGAAACCTTGCATATAAGAGAGATATCTTACCACTTACCAATTGAAATAACGAAACCATAGCCGAACGTAACCGAAGATACTCGGAAAGATTTAAGTGTCGGGTACAAATATCGCACAAAAGTAAGGTAGTGTGTAAACGTCAGCTCACATAAGTATATACGTACCAGATATTAATTCACATTATTCGTAGAAATATCAGTCTTGCTATGCATACTATAGTACTTATACTGTCATAAGTTTCATATTTACCTGTATTATGTTATTTTTTATTATATTACAGTCGTAGTTAAGCTAAGTATATGCATGCAGTTGTTTTGTACGAAGTATTTAAAGTAAAACCCTTGGTTTCTAGTAAATATACTACTTTAAATTAAAGGTCTCGTTTGTGTGTAACCTCAGGTACTGCGTGTTTTTCTTTTTTTTTGGAATTTCATTGATTTATATAGGGTCAAAATATAAAAATAGAGTAAAATTTGGTTTTTACAAATTCTGATCGAATTATCTGCATTTTCTGAAACTCAGATTGATTAATCCGTGAGTAATTACAGAAACTTCACTGACGTTTCGATTTCGCTTTCGAAATGAATCTACTGACAGCTTATTATGAAACAGTATATTTAGCAATAAGTATTGTAACGTGCTTTTCATATGTTACAATATACACTATACGTACGTTCTTTAAATTGATATAAAACCAATTGAGTTGAGTGTATATTTAACTTTGTGTGGGTGTTTTAAATTGAAAACAATTCCTTTCATCTGATGAACTTTATCAGTTTGAAAGCACATTAAATCAAATCAGTAAATTTAGTCCTAAACTATTTAACACTGTTTCTGACTGCCGCCGGATTTTCACGTCCGAAATTGTTAGCGAAAACCGTAATCGAATTCTACCACAAAGAACTGCATGCCTATGTCAGTATGCTTCCTACTGGGCTGATGACATATAGGACATGCGACATTACCTCAGTAAAACATGCTGAAGTTTTAAACGCTTGTTACATGAAACTGAAGTAACTATAAACTTATAATGTGTTTATGACCATCAGCTCATTTACTGATAAACGTTTCTATGGAATAAAATGAATGCAAGATACAAATCACAACAGATACATGTATAAAATCAAGTGAACCGCACAGGTATTGGCGTATGGCGGATTTACTGTTGGAATAACCCGGAGAAAACCTACCTGTCCGATCTGGTGAATACCTACTATCTCACATACTACCCAGGACGAGAATCGAAGACCGGTTGCATTTATAAAACCACTGTGCTTACCTGAAAAGTACAAACATTTCACATATTTTCATAGATGATCAAATGTGACTACGACCAACTCTTATATGATAATTGTTGAAATGGTATAAGTCTACATGCTGCTTATAACTACAGGGTCATTTAGGTGAAGTGCAGTTAACTGGTAGGGGACTATAAAATGCATTATTAACTTGTTTTACACTCAAGCATTTACATTTCTGACAAGCAGTCATGAAATGTATATGTTTTACTCAGGTGACATCAAAGCCCTCTCATTGTTATTTCTGATCTGTATTCGGGAAGTGGTCATCATGTTTTTAACAGATAATCATCCAAACGTATCTAGACTCATATTGTCTGTGTCGATTATGTTGTCGATGATTTGTGTCGGCAATTTGTCGAGACTGCCTTTTGTCGTGTCGGCCATTTGTCCTGTCTGTCTTTGTCGTGTCGGCATTTTATCGTGTCGGCATTT